>CM053585.1:466784492-466822577 GCA_028646515.1 Pseudochirops corinnae
ACTGCTCCCGTCCAGCCGCTCCTGGGGCACAGCCTGGGCTTCAGGCCAGGCTGGTTTCGGTTCGCAGTGCTGATATGGTTCCTCGTAGCCGAGCTGACTTTAGTGGGAAGTATCTTTGTGTGCGTTTTGGAGTTCTAGGATTGGTTTAGAGTCCTATTTTATGGGTATTTTGGGGTGGCTATGTGAGAGCTGCGATATGTTGCTGCTGCTACGCCGCCATCTTGGCTCTGCCCCGGTCACCATGTTTCATTGCCATCTCACCATGGCAATATCTCTTTACCACGCCAGGCCCACTTTTCCCACTGAAGAGTTTCTTCTGAGGCTTCTTTTGGGGATGGGCTCAGAATAGACAATCTTTACTCCCTTTTTTGCTCTGATTTTGACTTTTTTGGATTTTGGCAACATTTCCCCACTCAAGTATCCTGCCCCTCTCTGCTTTTCAGTTGCCTTTTGTAATGTCTTCCCCTCACCCCGCATTAGAATGTAAGCTTTTTGAGGCCTGAGATTGTCTTCCTTTTTGCTTGTATTCATATCTCTAGCTCTTTACAGTGCCTGGCACAAAGAAAGTGCTTAAATAAACGTTGACTGCCTTGTCCCATATTGCCATAATGCTTTGGAACCACAGGAAATTACTTATTGAGAGAGTGATCCTAAGCTATTTACTCCTGGAAGCTGTGTTTGGGTATGCAGTTTGGGGACATGTTTGAGGCAGGAGGTTTTTGAAAGGAATACTGGAGAGTCCTGTAGGAGAAATCAAAGTGACCTGAGATGAGTACTCTGTACTTCTGGTTCCCAAGAAGGAGCATTCATCAGGGCTGGGCTTCTGACTCAGACCTAATTGATCACAGTGAAGCCCTAGAATTTCCTATTCATCTGGTTCCCATGAAGAGAAATCCAGTGCCATGTTGCTGCTCTGCCCTGAACAACTGATCTACCATATCAATATGTCAATATTAATATGTGGGGAATGGGCAGTTCTCTCCTCTCCTCCCCCATGCCCCCATTCTACTAGCTTTGTTGCAGGGCTAAAAAGCAGAAGCTGAGAGGATTTGAAGCCTACATCCCAGGAAGTTTGGGAGGAGATAGTTTTGTAAAGTAAGCAACTGAGCACCCCAAACACAATTTAAATTCCTCGTCTTCTACTTTGCTTCCTTTTTTACCATGTAATCAGATTGTTGAAAGTGTAGAATATGTAGAAGTTCTGATACAAAAGAGGTGGGAGGGATTTTAAAATCTGTACAGACAAGACATGGGAGAGACCAACCATATGGTGATTGGGAAATTCTTTAAATGACTACAGATGCATGCAAAAGAGTATCTGCAGGACTCTGCTCCTAGCTTAGTGAGGCTCTACTCTTGGTTGGACTCCTCTGATGGCATTCAGTGAGAGATAATACTGTAAGGGGCCCACTGATACAGCCCATTGAAAATGGCCTTGATTTACCTTAACATTTGTTCTTTTGTTTTAGTTGAAAGAGATTAATCTGGAGGCTCTGACCTTGAGAACTTTGAAAGGTCAGGAGAGCAAATCTAGAGTCTGAGAGTCAGGGAGTTTGGGTATATATAGGAGTCTGGGAGTCAGGTTTCATGTGGGCAAAAGCATAGGATGTAAAAAAATGTTGCTAATTATTAACTAGACACAAGGAAGAAATAGGGGGTTGGAGCCCTAATCTGAGTAGTTCTGGCCCCCCAAATCCAGGTAATATAACTAGAAATAATAGAACCTGCTATATATGCATGGAAGACAATTTGTTGAAGTAGAGCCTTTAAGGATGTGTTTTGACTATCCATCTGACAGGGTACAGGCCCAAGCTGAGACCTTTGCCCCTACCCCAAAAGAAATTGGGTTCCATTTGTCTACCTGCCCTGGAAAACCCCACCTTAAACTTTCCTAGAATTTTCCCACTTGATCAAGTAAGTCTCCAGTGTTGGCCTGAGGCTATAATCCTCTCAAATGGCCTTTCCTAGTAACCTACACTCAATCTCCCTATTTTCTTTTGCCCAGCCCTCCATTGTCTGTTACCACCAACCCCAGCTTAGTTCCCATCCTTGATCCTATCTAGACCCCTTTCTCTTGGTCCAGGTCTTTAACCTCCAGTCACCCCTGACTATTTGGCCACTCCTAGATCCTTTCCACAGTCTTTCTGTATATAAGATCTATCTTGCTTCCATTAAAGTGCTCAGATTCAATCTAGCTGGCTTGTCAAAACAAACTTCACTAATGCTGAGATTCCTGAAGAGTCTGGCCAATATGGTGGACTTTTGGAATTACTCCCACCTTGGACAGTGTTTTAACCATTGGTTTTGGGTTTGGTTTTTTTTTTTTCTGGCTAAAAGATGGCTTGGGTCAAATTCACTAGGGGAGGACCTGTGTGTTGCTATTTTGGGGTCCCAGCACCCCTAAACCTCAAAACATTAGAAGATTTTGGTGAAGCTGTTCAGCCCAGGGGTCAGGCTCTGGAATTCAAAAACCTTGAGGTGAAGATGAAGGGTGAGAAAAGACCATTCCTCCTTTCCTGGAGGGAACCTACCATTTCCCTTTAGTAGATTTGCCTAAAAGGCCTATACCCTTCCCCCCTACACATTCCCAGTCTCCCTTATTTCTTCTACTGAAGTGATGACACATCTTAGCATTTCTTTATTTGTATCACTTTAAGCCCTGCTTAATGTGGCTTTGCATTTGTATTGTAATTGTGGCTGAGTACTTCACAGAACAAATCCCCTTAATAAAAGGATTTGTTCAGTAAAACTTGGACTCAGTCAAAAGGCTGCACCCAAGGACCTAGAAGGCCACATGTGACTTTGAGGCTGGGGGTTCCCCACCTCTGCCTTAGATTTAGCATTTTACCTCTTACAAACAGGATCATTATTCCCTGGGACTTTTTACTAGCTGTGTGACCTTAGGCAAATCACTTCACTGGGCTATAGTTTTCCTCATCCAAATGAAGGTATTGGAATAGGTGGCCTCTTGGCTCCATTCTGGCTCTAAATGGAAGATCCTATGTTCCTTCTTGGAGCTGAGTCCCTAGAGACAAACTACAACCCTGAAGCAGGATGGATCAATCACCAGCAGTCTAGTGCCTGCCAGGTTCTTCCACTGCTTTTGTCTTCTGCTTCCTGACTCACAGCTAATACTTTAGGGGAGCTTTAAATTAGAAACTGAAAGCAAGCCAAACCAAAATGTAAATGCTTTAGTGAGTTCTGGTTTGTTTCTCTTGCCATGTCCTTGAATACGGATAGACCCCAGGTCCCAGGAGAACATGAAGGACAGCCTGAATTGAGAAAGCTTCCTGTTGCCTCTTGCTGCTTGTGTGAAAAAAATTCTGGGTCTTAGAATAAAAACTGTTATTATCCAGTCAGGGTTCTCCAGTTTACATGTCTGACTCCTCAAGATTACAAATGCCTTTAAGACCATAGGCTTCTACTTTTTTGTGTGTGTGAGGCAATTGGGGTTAAGTGACTTGCCCAGGGTACCAAAGCTAGTAAATGTCAGGTGTCTGAGGTCAGATTTGAACTCTGTTCCTCCTGACTCCAGGGCCAGTGGTCTGTCCAGTGGGCCATCTAGTTGCCCCAAGCTACTACATAATATGTCCTTAGTGTCACATGCAGCACTGGGCATATAGTAAACACTTAGTGAATGTTTGTTTATGCAGGGAGATGGTAAGATTTTTCGCCAGCTACAGCAGTAGTGGTTTTGCTACTGACAGATATGCATGATAAAGGTGGGAAAGTAAGCTAGGTAGATGAAGAGCCATGACCTTTCCTTTTGTTTTGGCTCAAATTATTTGCATGCACAAGCAGAGATGATTTGGAGAATGTCTAATCCTAAGTGAGATACTTGTCTGGAATAGCTGGTTGCAGTCTCAATATAATTGCCAGCAAAGAGTTGAAAAGGCCTGCAGGTAGCCCTAAAGAAGCAGGAAACAGTTGGGATTATACACTCAGAAGCCACCATGAGACTATCCTAAAACAATGCCTAGCAGAGACTACAATCCATAGTGCCATAAAACTATTTATGTTACCTTTCATCCGGGGAACTCAGAACAACTTGTCTAAGCAGTTTCCTTCATCTTTTCAAAGATGGCCTGAAAGGAATAGTAGGAAACAGATTCTTTTTGCATAGAGGAAGTAAAATAATTTGATGTGGTCAAACAGATATCGGAGGTAGGAATATTTTATAGATCCCCTTTGCTAGGCATTTGTTAGAGACACTAGCCCACATGTGGTTTGGTAGGCAAGTGGATTTGGGCAGTTGCTGGGTTCCTTTCCCACCTTGGTGCTGCCTTGTATCATGCTCTCAACCTGGCAAAGCAACAATGTCCAACTGGTTGCCCAGATACTGTTGATTTGGCTATTGTCTATCAGAGGGAACAGGGCAGAGCTGCTCATTTCCGCTAGTCTGACTGTCCAACATGATCTTATATTACATACTCTCTACCTTTTTCTGGTCTCTGCACCATCATTACTTCCTATACTCCTCTGATAGCTCTTCTACAAGCAGGGCTATGTTTCAGGTAGGCATAGGGCATCATTCTGAGCTTAATACTGAGTATATATGAGCAGGTGAAAATGAAGAGTGGATTCTGATGAGATTGAGGGAAACTGGGCTGAAAGAAAGGAATTAAACTTCTGGTAAAGGCTTTTAAAGGCATTCCTTTGACTGGTGGCCTTTGTGATATTCTTTGGGGTGATTTTATAATTTTATAACATTGTTATAATTTCATTCTTGTGTTAATTTGTAAAAGCCACATTTCTTCTCCAGCTGAAAAGCATTAACTCTGTCTCTCCTCAGCCCCCAGACACAAAGCATTAACTCTGTGCCTTCCCTGCCCCCAGCCTAGAGGTATTTCCTCTGAAACCATTTACTGGATAGCTATGTAACAAGAATCTTTTCAGACACTACCTCTTTTTGTTCTAGTAAACAAGACGCATCCATTTGCAGACTGGATGAAGTACTTCTCATTTAAATTTGACCTCAAATTTGAGGCAGGTTGACTTTATGATGTTTCAAGGCAAAAAACCACACCTCCAGCTCAAAACCTCCTGCTGTTTCTCCCAGTGAATTATGGGTAAAACGCATGCTCAGTTGATGTGAAGGGTGTGTGTTCCTCTAAGTATTAGTCACACCCTGGCTCCTCCGTAACTCCACCTTTGTACCCCTAATTAGCCTAATGAACTTTATGACTGACAGTTTTAGGTCTTTAAAAACTGCCTCTCTACCTCCTGCTCTTTGCAGGTAGGCTTTTTCTAGCAGGCCTTTTCCTATCACACCTCCTGCCCGCTGCAGAGCATCACACTTTGCAGGTTTTCTTTGACCCTTACCCCCCTTTCCTTGTACCTTGTGAGCTTTTTTTAGCAGGTCTCCTTACCCCACCCCTTTTGCCCCTGTGTAACAATAAACTTTTATAAATCTGCCAAGGACAGCTGAGTCCAGTAATTCTTCTTCAGACGCCGAAGCTAGAAAGGATTTCTCATTAGAAATCCCCCATACTTATCCCTCTTCACCTTTAATCCAACTGTGACATAGAAGGCAAAGGGCACGCAGAGATCATTTGGGGAAATATTCTTTAAAAGTTGGTACTACTGAAACAACTTGAATATGTATTAATCTGGCAAGAGAGATTGCCCTTCCTTCCTTGATAACAGTCATCATAACTGCTCAGGTCATTGTCCTCGATTTTTGGCTATAATATTTTGATGTGGGGGTGTGGGCTGGTAGGACCCAGAAATTTTATGTTTGCTGCTCTGACACATTCTATATTTAAAGGAATCTGTAGAACAGAAGTTTGGAAAGAAAGCAGAGGTGCTTCATTAGGCTGCCATTAGCTATCATTCCATGACCTTCTGGAATTCAATAGCATGAAGACAGAACTTGGGTTCTGTCATTCTGTCCTGCTCTCACATGAGAGAGACAATATGGTACCCTGAAGAGAGCATGAATTGGAAATCAGAGATGCTTTCTAGACCTAGCTATACTAATTATACTTACGAGACTTTGAATAAGTCATTTAACTTCTCTGAAACTCAGTTTATACATTTATAAAAAAAAAATCTTACCCCAGCTCTTTTCTCTTAATTTCAATTCTAATGCCTCATTGTGGCAAGGAGGTGCCCTTGAGTCTAGTCAAAGTGGGCTTCTCTCATATTGCTGTGCCTTTGCATTGACCATTCCACATACCTGGAATGCATTCCTTCCTATCATCTACTCATGGAGTCTCTCTGTTCTTTTAAGACACAGATCAAGAATAAAACTATAGCTTTTTTTGTAGATGATATATGATGGTCTATTTAGAGAATCCTCACAAGTCAATCATAAATTACTTGAAATAATAACCAGCAAAATTACAGGATTTAAAACCACAGAAATCAGTATTTTGTATATTACCAATAAAACTCAACAGGAAAGGATAGAGAGATTCCATTCAAAATAACTACAGAATTAGATTAAATATTTGAGAGTCTATCAACATGACCAGCAAGATGGAGAATATCACAACCTCAAACTTTTCCAAAATAGGGATTAGGTACAGGAGATAAAGCAAGTTCATCTGTTTCTAGGGTCCAAGAACCCAAATGATGTAACAATTTGGTGACCTAACTGCACAAAAGACTACTTGCTAGTCCCTAATGAGGTAATCACTCAGCACCCACCTGCAGCAAGACTGTACAAGCTGATCCATGGTTTTTCATTAGTACTCCTTTCCACCCCCCCCCTCCCCACTTCCTCAGCCTCAGAAATCTAAAATGTAGAAGCTTGCTTAGGTTGAAATAGTGGGTGATAGCGAGGCAGCACTGCTATAATAGAGTTCAGCCAGAGAGCTGGGGTAGAGCACTGTGTGGGTGTGTGGCATTCCACTAAGCCCAGAGGAAAGAGCCTGTCTGGGGCCAACTCTGAACTTTCAGAAGTCGCTTGTGACAGAGACCAAGCTGTGAATTGGCCTTTGTAAGATGAGGCCTAAATGGATTCAAGGGAAATCACTCAAAGGGGGAGGAGTCAGAGAGTGACCTAAAGGCAACTATAAAAAAAGACTGAAATTACCAAAAATATATTCAGAACTATGTGAATACAATTATGAAATCATCATTCTTTTCTTGTAGAAATATTAATTTGCTCACTGGTAGACCGTACCAGTGTAATGAAAATGACATTACTACCTAAATTAATTTACTTACTTGGTGCCAAACTTTATTTACAGATCTAGAAAAAATAATAACATTTATCTAGTGGAACAAAGAGGAAAAAAAAAATCTCAAGGGGAATAATGAAAAAATGAGGAGCGTAACAATAGCAGAACTAAAGCTATATGATACTGGTTAATGAATCCTGAAGTGGATGAGTGGAAAAGGTTAGGTATATAACTTATAGAAGAAATGAACATATTGGCATGATGTTTAATAAAATCCAAAGACCCCAACTACTAGGGCAATGGCACACTGTTAAAAGAAAAAAAATTCCTGGGAAAACTGGTATAGAACAACAATCTCACACCATGTACCAACATGAGCTCTAAATGGACACCTGACTTAAACCTAAAGGGCAGCATCATAAATAAATCAGAGGAGCAAGGAAGACAATACCTTTTCCAACTATACAACGGACAATTTTGACTATATAAAATTTAAAAGGTTTTGAACAAAAGCAACATAGTTAAAATTAGAAGAGAAATAGTTAACTGGAAAAAATCCTTCTGTTAAAGATCTTATATCCAAGATACATCCAGAACTTATTCAAATATAAAGGAAAAAGAGCCATTCCCCAATAGACATATAGTCAAAGGACACAAACAGGTAGTTTTCAAAGTAAGGAATCCAAGCTCTTGCTCTTAAAAGCCATATCCAAATGCTACAAATCACCAATAAAGAATAGGAGTTCACAAAATAGGAGGTGGCTAGGTGGTACAGTGGGTAGAACCTGGACTCTAGAAGATACCAGACCTCAGACACGATTTCTGTGGCTCTGGGCAAGTAGACATAACCTCTGCCTCAGTTTTCTCATCTGTAAAATGGACACCTACCTACTAGGGTTGTTGTAAGGATAAAATGAGATATTTGTGAAGCATTTTGCAAATGTTAAAGCACTAAGTAAATTCTAGCTGTTAAGATATTGAGGGGTTGTTATTGGTATCACTGGAGAAAGTACCTACAGCTCTGAAATCAGACATATTCTGAAGTCTGAATAAGTGTCTGCTCTGCCTACATTATAGGGTTGCTATCAAATGATACCACACACGTAAACTGCTCTGTAACTATAAGGTATCATGCAAATCTGAGATATTATCATCATTATGATTTTTTGGACAGGTAATTTCATCAGCATAGGCAGCTCCCAGTAAGGAACACCGACACCTCCCCCCCCCCAATGCAATCTTAGAAATTTGCTTGTAGCACTAAGAAGTTAAATAACGTGCCAGGACCACAGTCAGTATGTAGCAGAGCTGCTACTTGAACTCAAACCTCCTGGGGTGTGAGGCCAATTCCCTATCTATTGCCCCAGGCTGCCTCTCCTCATCCTATAGGACACCTGCTGATTTGGCTGTAGGTAGGGGCCAAAATTAAAATAGCCTAACCTCCTTCATGCTGCAGATAGGTTAGACTAGAGACAGACTGACAATCAGGAGCGTGCACATTTTTCCAAGGCCACCTGACATCTTGGCCCTAGGTTGTCCTGTCCTATTGTTTTTTCAGGGCTAATTCAGGGAACTTCCAAGTGTAGCAGAGGCGCTCTAAGGAAGACTAAGCTGGAATTTACAGTCAGTTTAGAGAACAAGGTACTCATCTAAGTTTGTCCTTTGTGCCAGTGGTGTGTAGTGACCCAGACTGCATTATTTGATGATTCATGATGGAGGAAGGGAAGGAATGAGCCAGAGTTGAGTAATTTGTCTGTACATTAGAGAGGCATGAGGGGGCAGGGAAGAGAAAAGGCAAGATTAATAGAAAAGATAAAAGAAGCCCCATAGGGCTGGATTTCTGCTTGTCTGAGAAGAAACCATTCCTTATGTCAGTATTAGAGCCTCAGCTACATTCACGTGACCACATATATGCACTGGGCTGATTGGTGCATTGGTTTGGGGGTAGAGAAAAGGAAATGGGTCACATTTCCTCTGACACAAACACCAACCCAAGATGCTTGCAGTTCATTTCCCAATGGAAACAGGTAACCCTGACTGGAGTAGATCTGGGCCTTCTGCTCCCCTCCTAAAGCTGTAGCAGGAAACTGATACTTCCATGACACCCAGTTAGGCAGTATTCACATTCAAAAGATAAGATATCAGTCCCATAATTGGAGACTTTGTTTTGAATTTTAGATGATTTACTTAAGCTCAAATACAAATTCTGTTTGCCCTTTTCCCCAGCTTTTCAATGTCAGCCACTGTTTATTGTCCTAGAGGTGGTTAATGAGTTAACTATTGACTGGGCAGGTACCCAAGGTGACTGAATATTGTACTGGTTGCTTTAAGTAGTTACAAAGGAAGGAGAAGACATGGTCTCTGCTCTGAAATTTAGCATTAGTTGTGTTTTATGGAATAAATAGAAAAAAATATATAGAATATCTGTTCTTACTGTATGTGCAGAGTTACTACTGCCCAGGGTCACAGGCCAGTGCACTGCAGAGGTAGAATTTGAACCCAGGATGTCCTGACTCTGATGCTGATTTTACTCACTATCCCACATGGATCCTTGAAAAGATCCTTCATGTGCCATAGAGGTAAGAGGTGTTAGTGCCCCGACATCTATGTTGTTCCATATGGATTATGTTCATAGACCACTTGTTTTCTTTCAGAGTTCACGTGAAGAAACAAGATGCTTGGGGTTTTTATATTGAGCTGCAAGTGCAATGGGTCAGCAGTATGATGTGGAAATGAAAAAGACACATGATGTTAGAGCAGGGGTGGAGAACCTGTGACCTCGAGGTCACATGTGGCCTTCTAGGTCCTTGGGTGTGTCCCTTTGACTAAAACCAAGCTTCACAGGACAAATCCCCTTAATAAGAGCATTTGTTTTGTAAAACTTGGACTCAGTCAAAAGGACTGTCATGTTATGAAAAGACAGAGAAATAAGAGGTAGTTTAAATGTTACCTAAAGGGAATTGTTTAGTCTTTTTATTATTTGTGTCCAACTCTTTGTGACCCCATTTGGGGTTTTCTTGGCAAAGATACTAGAATAGTTTGTCATTTTCTTCTTCGGCTCATTTTACAGATGAGGAAACTGAGGCAGAGTTAAGTGACTTTCCCAGGGTTACACAGCAAGGAGGCCATATTTGAACTTAGGAAGTTGAGTCTTCCTGACTTTAGGCCTGGGACTATCCGCCGCACCACCTTGCTGCCAAAGTACAGGCCACTTTCTAGTGGCATGCAATAGGATCTGCTGAATGTGTTTTTTTTAATCACACCTAGATGAGGACATATATGGGATGCTTATCAAATTTGTGGATGACACATAGCTGAGAATAGCTAATTCACTGGATAACTGAAGAACCAAAATAGAGCTTAAGAGGAATGATCAGTTGAACCTAACAAGATGGAATTAAACAGAAATAAATGTAATGCACTGAATGTTAACTTACTTTTTAAATGTAGAGGGCAAGTAGTTGGAAAGCAATTTTATGTGAAAAATTCATGGGATTTTAGTCGACAAGTAGAGGAAAAGTAGTTGGAAAGCAATTTTATGTGAAAAATTCATGGGATTTTAGTTGACTTGGATCTCAGTGTAAGTCACTGTTGTGATGTGGTTGCCCCAAAATGCAAATGCAATCTTAGAAGGCATCAATAACAGATATATACATACATGTGTATGTCTGTGTATATATGTATGTGTATAGATATGTATACATATATATCTACACACATATTTATATATATGTATGTGTATATACACATTTATACATATTTATAAAGCAAGGGAAGTGATCATTCCACTGTAGTCTGCCTTGGTCAGACTACTTTTGAAGTATAGTGTTCAATTTTGGTTTATACATCTTAAGAGGAACATTGATAAACTGGTGTTCAAAATGAATCAGCTTAAAATCACTGTTAAATGCCTACAAAATGCCATACAGTGTGTTAGACCCCAAAGATACCAAGACCAAAAAAAAAACAACCCAGAAAAACTTGTTTTTCAGTAACTTACATTTTGTCAGGGAACCCCCTCCACTTGCCCCTGCAAAAAAAAAAGCCAAATATATCCAAAGTAAACACAAAGTCTTGGTGGAAGGGAGGAGATTTAGAGGGGATGCTGTCAAGAAAGCCTCCATTGGGAAGTAGCTCTGCAGAGGAGCATTGTAACAAGGGGGAGATTCTAGGACGGGAAGGTGAGGAATGTACAAATGGAGCCTGACATTAAAATCCAAGAATGCCACAGCTATAGCTAGAAGGAAGTTCAGGGATCAATCAACCAGCTTTTATGATGTACCTACTATGAGCTGGGCACTGTGCTAAAGCACTAAGGATGCAGAAAGTCCTTGCTCTCAAGGAGCTTACAGTCTAATGGATCACCTAATTTCATCTCATCAAGGGTAGACAGGAATCTATAACCAGTAAAAGTGGGACCTATAGGCAGACCCAGTAGAAGCTGTTCCTTATGGGGACCCCTTTGTCAGATGCTGCTTCCCAGCCTCCTTTCTCGCAGATTTTCCATCCCAGGTAAAGAAAGTGTGCCTGGTGCCACATCCCTGCTAATAATGTGATTGAGGAGACCAGAAAAGCAGTTCATTTGCATAGAAAAGTTGGAGGCACCGGTTACCCAAGTCATTTATTCTTACTTGTGACCTGCTCCCTTTAAAGAATTCTTTCTGCACGTATAGGTGAATCAAGTTAACTATGCAGGTTCAGGATGTAAGACAAACATCAACACATGGATGTAACCTAAAGACTTTTCTGGTACTCATGGTAGGTAATAAGAATAATAAAATGTTCCATTTATTTAAGAATCTAAAATTAATATATTTATGTTTTTATTCCTGTATAGTGTTACCAATATGGCATAGTTAGTATAGGTAACTAGGAGGTGGGGGGGGTATTAGGGTACTTGAACTAGTTTTTTTTTTTTTGAGGGCAATTGGAGTTAAGTGACTTGCCCAAGGTTACACCGCTTGTTAAGTGTCTGAGGTCGTATCTGAACTCAGGTCCTCCTGACTCTAGGGTAGGTTCTCTATTTACTGAGCCACCTAGCTGCCCCTGAACTAGCTCTTATGTCAAATTCTCACAAAATTTCCAAAGTTGATTACAGGCCCTAAACCAAGACTGGGAGCAAGAAAGCAGGAGCAAGTAAAAGTGAATAGCAGTGAGGATGAAAAATAGAATTTAAGTTGTACTGAAGCTCCGTTGTAGAACTTTTTCAGAGGATGGGTCTAAAACACTGGCAAATACACTCACTAAAAGAAAAAAGGATGGGAATCAGGAGGTGTTGTCCACAGGAATTTCCTTCACCTTTGGGACCCACTTCATCTGCAATCACCTGAGCAGGTTCCATCTTGCAAAGGACACCTGTGAGGGCTTCACCACACTAGGATTTTCATTGGAATCTTGGGATTGATTTAGCCAAGCACCTTTCTTCTGTAACTATAGCTAGCAACTCCCAATTTTCTGCTCACCTGATCCTCATTATTCAGTCCTGCCAATGGTCAACAAGCAATTAAGACTGCTCTGTTAAATTCCTTTTTGTACTAACAGAAAAATCTTCTTCCACTTAGACAATTTCCTTCTCCTGGCACTGGAACCTGGCACTCTGAAGGACTCTGTCCAATTCTGGGTGCTCCTTCTTTAATGACTCTTCTTCCCTCTCTGATATCCACCTCTTACCCAAGGCAGGAGATGTCACTACATTTCTTGTTCTCCTCCTCCACAGCCAAAACTGCTCAGCAGTCTCTTCTCCTTTGACCTTTGTACCATTCACAATTCAACTACTCTGTCCACCCCCTTGAATTCTCATAGGTAGGCTAGTAGAGTGTAAGCTCTGGCAGCAACTTCCAGGCTGGAAAGGCTTCGATTATGGCGTTGGTGATAGTCTGTACCTGTTGTCTTTGGAGCTGCATAGCTAAGTACAGAGAAATGCATCATTAACCAGAAGGCTGGCCACAAAGTGAAAATGCACATATGCATGCATGTGAATAGGCATGCACAAGTACACAGCTTATACACATATACAGGTATATGTACATAGTGTAAACACAAGTATATTTGCATGTGGGTGTGTATACACTTGAATTCCTTCAATATTTTCTTTCAGTGAATTCTGTTTAATGAGAGCGAGAAAATTGTTGGATAACCTGAACTTAAATTAAATACAGATCTGATTTGCATACTAGTTGCAAGAAATGAATTGACATTCAATAAATTAACTTCTATAAAAGGAAAAGCCTAATCAGAGTCCTGCTTTCCTAGAAACAGAAATGTCAGAACTTGAGAATTTCTTCTGAAGCTGGCTTCATCAATGCCAACAACAAATTTGATGAACTCAGATTCCTGGACTATCATGCATTTCTTTGGGTTAGTAGCTGTCAGTCTTCTCTTATCTCTACCTGAACTGGTGCAAGTTAGTAATTCCTTTTCCTCATGTCTGCTAGAATCAATGCAAAACATTGGAGCCCGTACTCCAGTGTTCCTTACAAGAAGATACTAATTAAATTCACATATTTGACTACCTTTTTTTTTTTTTGCATCATACACTCTCAATATGAAGCGAGCGGCCAAAAAGAAGTGATCTTGGGAAGGATAGGGATGGGAGGATGTTAGGGGGAGGGGGAGGAGAAAAGGCAAATAGGATTCAGCAAAACAGAGGAAATCAGAAGGAATGTTCACAAATAGACGTGGTATTTACCCTCCACTTCCACCCCAACCCACCATCACCGCCTGCTAAATGATCCTAGAAGAAGTAAGTTCGCCTTTGGAAGAGGAGATGGAGAGAGAGCTGAGAAAGTTTGATGCATGTGTACTTACGTCACAGGATTCATGGTGCCAAACCAGCGAGAAAATCCACAGACTATGAAGGAGTTTAGGTATGCCCTTGCTTAGGGCATACTTCTTTCGTGCACACTTGAGTTTCTGGTCTAAATAATCCACTTCAAACTTCGCTTGTCTTTGCTGTGAGATGCGAATAAATAACTCTGCGCACTTTAATATGTTCCTTGTGACGTCTGATGTAAACAGCTAATTTCACTTTCATTTCTTATGACTATCATTTGCTTCGTTGCTGGGACTTCTCGGAAGCAAACTTGGTAAACAACTCCTTGCACTTTGTCTGAAAGGACTCACGAGGTTTCCGAGTTAAATTGTGGCAAGCAGGTTTAGGAAGTCAGGGCAAAGTGCCTGTAATTGTTCCAAGAGCCAGGTCAGGTCCCTTGTACTCAGCTGTTTAAGCATTAGGATGTTACATAGCAAAATAAAACCAACAGCCAGGTCTTGTGGGGGGCGGGAGAGCCACTGATGGCACAGAGCCAAAGAATTATTTTTCTTTATGATTGGAAACCTTGATCAGGCTTAGGCTTGTGAGTAGGAAATTAGCTGGTAATGCTGCTTCGTCTTCTGTGCCTTTTTTTTTCCGATGGAAGAAGGGAATCTTTGATTTGCTATATAAAAATGAATACTCTGCCCTCTCCTTATGGGCTTTTAAACCATTGACATGCTACAATGACTAGATGCAACCCTTACTATGTAAGCTGGCAAAATCTGAGAGTCAAGGTAGTTAACTATGGATACATCCTAGTGAAGCAAAGCAGAACAGAAGAAAAGGGGAGTTAAGTATTTCTTTTTCAATGATTGACCCTTGTTGAGAGGAAGGCAGGGTGGGGATGAATTTAGGGTTAGTAGAACTTAGTGTTACCATAGAAAAGGCATGAAGGTGTGAAAAATCAGAAGAACTGAATTTGAATCCTAGTTTCAATAGCTGTTAGTTTTGTGACCTTGCACAAGTCACTTATCCTCTCTGCCCAAGTTATTTCATCTGTGAAAAAGGGGAAAGGATACTTGTGTTGCTTACCTCACTTGGTTATTGTGAGGAGAGTACTTTTTAAACCTTAGAGTACTATGTAAAATGTGGACTTTTACTATTAATATTGTCCACTTGCTCCTGTTGATAGTGTTCTGGTCACTTTAAGCCCTAGAACAGGAAATGACAAGACATTGCACAGACTGTACTGAGCTGTAGGTCTGGAAGAGTCCATCAGGACTACTTGGAGAGGCACTGGGGATAAACAGGGAGTTCTGGCCAGAACTGAGTAGGAGGAGAAGCAACTGAATTACATTTGGGAAGCTGTAAAGTGCTTTCAATGGTTTTGAGCTGTTCCTGATCATAAAAACCATCTTTCTTAACACAGATCTTCTGGGAGGCAGCTTGGAGTAGTGAGTAGAGAACCATGGTCACAGTAACAGATGACAATTCAAGTCCTGCCATGTGTATCTGGGAAAGCCACCAACTTCTCAGTGCCCTAAGTTACTCTCTAAGATTATACATTGCAGAGCAGGTGCTGATCTGTATTGAGAGAGTGGATTTCCTCACTGGGAGTTCCCCTATGCCAGTAAAATCACAGGTCCAGACTTCTGACTAAGATGGCAACATGTTAGAACCCAGAGGAATCCAGATCTTGTGCAAGACATATCAATAAATTTCAAAGGAACGATGACCAAGAAAGCCAAAGAAAAATGGGTAGGAACTACACTACCCAGTGCAGGACCACATAAGAAGCCTGAAGGAAACCCGTGGAAGCCCTAAACAGAGATAAATCAGGGTCATGGGAAGGCAAGTAGCCCAAACCCACAGCAGGAGAGAGGCCCAGACTGGTGCCCACATAGCCCAGGCCTGCCTCAGCTCTCAGGCAGTCTAAGCCCAACTCAGAACCCAGGCAGCCCACATCTGAACAAGTTTCCAAATTGGACTCTTTGGAATTAGAATGAACAAACTGAAAGTAATGAATCTGCAAGAAATATTAAGACAAAATAAAAAAACTTAAAAAGAAAAAAAACCAACCAAATTCAAGATATTTCCTATCAAATGGAACAAAATGCAAGATACTTCCTATCAAAAACAAAAACTGGTCAGAAAGTTATCTAAGAATTACTAGGTTACCTAAAAATCTTTACTAATAAAAGCCTGGATTCCATTTTTCAAGAAATAGCAAAGGAAAACTTCACAGATTTATTAGAACTAGAAGGCAAAGTGAAAATAAAAAGAATCCATTGAAATAATTCCTGAAAGAAATCCCAAAATGAAAATTCATAAGAATACCATTGCCAAAATCCAGAGTTTCCAGGTAAAGAAAAAAACACTACAAGCTGCCAGAAAGGATTAGAAAGCAAAATTCAGCAATATACTCTTTCCAATAAACACAACTGAAATGTAAGATTCACACAGAGTAAAATAACGGACTAAAATAGACAAAATCTATTGTGCTTCAGCTGAACTAAAAAAACAGAGATAACAATAATTGCCCCAGATAGTGTGACAGTAAAAATAGAAACAAAGGAGATAAAAAATAGAAACGATTATGTATTTTCCCCTTAACTTTAATATTTTATTCCCCCCCCCCCCCAATTGCATGTTTTATGGATGCTGAAACTATGGAACACCCAGCTAGCAATTATCCACCCTGAGGATAAGCAGAGTAAATATCGAGTTGAGGGGAAATAATCTAACAGTTAAGCCTATCCCTGTGTGGACCAACCTATCTCCAGAGACAAAAATCTTCTTATTGAAGATCATTAAGCAAAAGTTGGTTTTACCAGGAGTCAGCTGTGCTATAGAGGGGATAGTTGAGGTATGACTGGCCTAGCTGGTCTCAGGTCCTGTGATTCAGTAGTAAATTCCACACCAGGAAGAGGACTTCAGGGGAGAAACAGGATGGGGATTTTTAAGGAGAAATAAGAGAAATGAGCCTAACAATAAGAAGCACAGGCTGGGGTGGAAAGAGAGGTGAGGGTGACCATTGACCCTGAAGAGGTTGTAGGGAAAGCAGACCCTTGAGACAGAATGGGAACTTGGGTTGGGGGAGAAAAAGGGGTTGCAGTTGCTCCTCAGGCTAGTAGAAGTGCAAATGTCAAAGGTTGCCTGGTAGCTGCTGGGGAGACAGTTCCTCCCAGGAAGGAAGAGTCCCCTACTGAATGAACGTTGGACAACAGGGTAAAGCTATGCTAGTGACATCTTTGATACTTGTGTCTCTGCCTTTGGGTGTTTCTGTATGTGGGACTGTCTGTCTCTTCATTCATGAATGCAAGTATGCCTGTGTCTCTTTCTACATGTACCATTTTGTTATCTTTGTGTGTTGTATGACATCATTTATCACAGGACCCTGAATATAATAATAGTGAATATGTCCCATCCCTGGACTAGAAACATGGGACCATGACTGTGGATTCCCAGAAACAGGAGAGAAAGAAGCAAGTTGGGCAAACTAGAGATAAGGACCAACTGTGTGACAGAAAAAATACTGGACTTGGAGACAGAAGACCTGTGTTCAAAACCTGGTTTCTGTGGGAATAATTCAGATTTCCATGCTTATTGCCATCCAATCCATCATTGTTATAACAGGTTAGTGTGAGAATGAATGGATAATATGTCATATGCCACACATCTCTTCTTTCCATAGAAGATATTTTGACTGGTAAGTGCATAAAATGTAGCCATAAAGCATCAATGTACATTGTGTAAACCTGAGTGGGCATTTGGGTTTGGCTCACCTGCAACAGATATGGTTATAAAAAACATGTGATATTGGCTTATGTCTAACAAGGAGGCATGATGGAATGGATAGGGAGCCCGCCTGGGAGGCAAAAAGGTCCAGGCTCAAGTCTTGCTCTGACTCATCCTGGCCTTATAACTCTGGTTGTTGCCATTTAGTCATATCTGATTTTTTGTGACCTCATATGGGGTTTTCTTGGCAAAGATCCTGGAGTGGTTTGCTATTTTCTTCTCCAGTGGATTAAGGCAAACAGAAGTTAAATGACTTGCCCAGGGTCACACAACTAGTAAGTGTCTCAGGCCAGATTTGAATTTGGGTCTTTCTGACTCCAAGCCCAGTACTCTATCCAGTGAGCCACCTAACTGCCTCCTTATGCCTTAATACATAATAATTTTTTCCAGCTCTAAATCTATGTTTCTATGATGTAACCTGTTTCACTAGATTATTCCATGGGCTATTTAGCATTCTAAATTTTCTTTCCTTCCTTGAATTTGAGTCCCAGAAAGACATCTTGCAAATATGCTACTAGTCAGAAGGAGGACTGGGCAAAAATATCCAGATGCCCCAGTATAAATCCATTTCCACTTCTAGGAAGACTTAAACCATTTTCTTTCCCTCTTTTTTTTGTGGGGGAGGTAGAGAGGAGGAACACTGGGTCACCCTATCTTGCTCAGGCTGGAAGTACAGCACACATTCATGGGTATGAACCCTCTACTGATTGACATGGGAGTTTTGACCTACTCTGTTTCTGACTTGGTTTGGGTTGTCTCTCCTTAAGCAGACCTATGATCTAATGACCTGGAATCACATAACAGCTCTTCTGTCTAAGAGATGTTTGTCCCTGGGCAAGTCACTTCCCAGTCTTCAAATATTTGAAGGATTTTTATGTGCAAAACAGATTAGACTTGTTTTACTTGTGACTAGAGGTCTCAGATCTCAGAATAATGAGGGTAAGCTGCAGAAAGAAGTATTACAAGATGCCTTTCTGGGACTCAAATCCAAGGCTCCTAGAATGGAATAATCTATTGAACCAGGTTACATCTCAGAATTTAACACAATGATGGTAATCTTGGAGGGAATGCACTAGCAGTGAAAGGGGTGAGTGGGTGGGAGTGGGAAAGGACTCTTGCAGAAGCTAAGAGTTGAGTTCAATTTTGAAGGAAGCCAAGGAATCTAGGGTGCAGCTAAGTGGCACAGTGGATAGAGCACTGGGTCTGCAGTCAGGATGACTCATCTTCTTGAGTTCCAATCTAGCTTCAAACCTTAACTAGCTGTGTGACCCTGGGCAAGTCACTTAAGCCTGTTTTCCTCTGACTCCTCATCTGTAAAATGAACTTGACAAAGAAAGGGCAAACCACTCCAGTATCTTTACCAAGAAAACTCCAAATGGGGTCACAAAGGAGTTGGACATCATTGAAAAATGGCTGAACAATAACAACAAAAAATGAATCTAGGAGGTAGAGATCAAGAAGCAGAGAGCATTTCAGGCTGGGGGTTTAGCCAGTGAAAAATCATGGAAGTTGAGAGATGAAATGTCATTTGCAAGGAGCAGCAAGAAGCCCAGTGCCACCGGACCATAAAGAACATAGAAGGAAGTAAAGTATAAGAAGACTGCAAAACTAGGCAGGGGCCAGGTTGTGAAGGGCTATAACAGACAGTAGAGAATTTTATATTTCATCCTATGGGTGGAGAGCCACTAGAATTTTTGAGTAGGAGGGAATGAGATGGCCAGTCCTTCACTTTAGGAAGATCACTTTGGCAGCTGAGTGAAGGGTGTATTGGAGTGGGGAGAGACTTGAGGCAGGGAGACCAATTAGAAAGCCATCATGGTGGAGCAAGAATAAAGTTATTAAGGCTCGTGCCAGTAGGATGGCAGTGTGAGTGGAGAGAAGGGGATATGTACCAGAGATCTTGTGAAAGTAGAAATAACAACATTGGCAACAGTTTGGTTATGTGAAGTGAGGTCAAGCAAGTAATCCAGGATACACAGAGGCTGTGAGCCTGGGTGACCAGGAGGATGATGGTGTTCTTGACACCTGCATCTGTTATTGTTCAGGAGAGGGGATGGTTTTGGGGGAAATGAGTTCTGTTTTGGACATTTTGAGTTTGAGATGCCTACAGGACATCCAGTTTGAGATGTCCAAAAGGCAATTATGTGAGATTGGTGCTTAGGAGAGAAATTAAGATTGGATATATATATCTGAGCCATCTGCATAGAGATAATTGAATGCATTGGAAGTGATGAAATGACCAAGTGAAATTGTATAAAGGGAGAAGACACACAGACATTGGGGGACACTCATTGTTAGTAGATGTGATCTGGATGAAAATCCAGCAAAGAGGTCTGAGAAAGACCTCTTGAGAAGGAGTTGTCAGACAGGTAGGAAGAGAATTTGGACAAAGAAGTATTGTGGAAGTCTAGAGAAGAGAAAGTATCAAAAAGAAAAAGGGGATTTATAGCGTCAAAGGCTGCAGAGAGGTTAAGAAGAATCAGTTTGGAGAAAAGATTTGGCAATTACAAGATATATTTTGGAGAGAGTAGTTTCTGTTGAATGATGAGGTGGAAGTCAAATTACAGAGCGTTTAGAAGAGCTGAGAGGAAAGGACACAACCATTGTAGATAGATTTTTCCAGGAGGTGAGCCATGAAAGGAAGAAGAGATATAGGATAATAGCTAGCAGGGATGCTAGGAATAAATGAGGGTTTTTTAAGGATGGGGGAGACATAGGTGTATTTGTAGACATCAGGGTGGGTACCAATATATAAAGATTGCAGAGGATGAGGTAGGATGATAGGGGAGACAGTTTGCAGGAGAAAATGGGATCAGATCATTTGTGCATGTAGAGGGATTGGCCTTGGCAAAGAAAAGGGCCACCTCTTCCTCAAAGATGGGTAAATGAGGATGTGGTAGGGGGAAAGATGTGAGATGAAAACAAAAAGAAGCTCTTGGTGAATATCCTCAATTTTTTCAATGAAGTATGAGGCAAGATTCTCAGTCAAGATGATGAAGAAAGGGGTGCCATTGGAGGGGATGAACAGGTTAGAAATCACCATTGTGGTAAGTGGGATTACAAATTTATTGGGGTGTGTGTTTTAAAGGATTGCTTTGCTGCATTGAGGGCCCAGTTAAGATGACCTAACCTGTAATGCATGATTTTATGACTTTCTGCAGCAGAACATATGAAAAGAAGGGCTGAGATACCTACATTTGTACTAAACCAAAATGAAAAGTCTCGCACCTGACATTTAAAGTTCTCCACAATCTGGCCCTGACTTACCTTTCTACCCTATTATATATGACTTACCCTCATATACTTTCTGTTTTGTCTGCTTCTCCATCTTCCTCTGCCTTCTCTTGCCTGCATGCATCCATTAAAATCACTTTTCATTCCTAGGATGATCTTTTTCCTCAAATTTCCTTAGAACACTTTTGTTTAGATATTTCCCCTTGTTCTGTGACACTCTCCCTTGTATCATACTTGCTTCTGTATATGTCCTGTTTCCCCAGTAGGATCTCTGAGGCCATGGATCTGTGTCATTTATCATCTTTATATACCACTAACTTGAGAGGCATAATGGCATAGTGCATAGAGAACCAGCATTGAAGTGAGGAAGATTTGAGTTGAAGTTTAGTCTCTGACTATATTAGCTATGTAAACCACCAGCAAGTCACTTAATTGGCAACTCTTAATTCTGCAATTTGGAGAACAGTTGTTGAGCTGTATCAATGAAGGGAATTTCCATACTAGCAGTTTCTGAGACTGATGAAATTACACATTCATTCTCTCCTTCCCTCTCCCAAATGCCCAGAAACTAAGAGTGCCTTGTATAGAACAGAAACCTAGTTATCATCTATTGCATTAAATCGACTTCTTTTAGTTAGAAGTGAAAAATCATCTGAAATCTGGAAGAAGCAACATGATGGAGAGAAGCCTGGATTTGGAATGAGAACATGATCTGAAGCCATTTATTCCATTTATTTTTAGTATGTACCATTGGACAAATATTTTTCTCCCCAAACTCTCCCCTATTCTTAAGTTCCTATTACTGTGAGAATTCCTGATCCTCCCAGTCTCCCAGACGCATAACCTAGCTGTCATCCTTGACTCATCACTCTCTCACCCCCATATATATCTCTCCTCTGACATTGTCACCACCTGGTTGCAGGCCCTCATTCCTTCAGGTCTGAACTATTGCAATAGCCAGCTTATTGGTTACCCTCAAGTGTCTGTCCATCCCAATCCATCTTCCTTTCAGTTGTCAACTGATCTTCCTAAAGCACAGGTCTGACTTCTATTCCCCCTTTTAATAAACTTCAGTGGCTCCCTTTTACCTCCAGAATCAAATATAAAATCCTCCATTTGGCATTCAGAACCCTTTGAGATTGATGGGCTAGGATGATCTTTTTTTTTTTTCCCCCTTTTGTCCCTAAATCTGAGTTCTTGGACAGGAAACTCTCTACCAATGCAGAGAAGCAAGTATTCTTAGTTTCCTCTCTCTACCAATGCAGAGCAGCAAGTATTCTTAGTTTCCTAGACATTGGGAGATTTAAATGATTTAACCTATGTCACCTACTTGTTAGAGGTGAGACTTGAACTCAGGTCTCCCTGAGGCCAGCCCTCTATTCAATATTCCAGTTGCCTCTCAGATATGATTTATATAGGTACACATATTACTGGTAAATTTATTACTTTATAGGAAATCATATTAACTTGATTAATAGAAAAGATATACTATATTTTCAGTGGCAAAATGCCTATAATACAATACTATTGTTTTTAATATTTTTTGGGGGGGTTATAGTTACAAAGGAAAACTGATCAAGCAGATCCACAGGGGCCCTCTGATTACATCTCAGTGCCTAGGGCTGCCTCTGACATGATTACAATCTAATAGTTGGGAGAGGGGGAAGATAGAGTCTTGCTAGAATACTTACTCCTCCCCCTGTAGTATATAAAAATGAGCCAAGACACCCAAATATTTCTCTTTAACTTTCAGAGCAAAGTTCAGCAAGGCTATGGGGGTAGATTCCAGGTCTCTCCCTCATCCTAAGACCAACAGTGGCAATTTGCAGGTTTAGTATAGGGTGAGCCAGAAGGGGAGTTCCTGCATTTGTAGCCCTTTGCCACCATCTTTTATCTTTTTTTTTTTTTTTTGAGCCCAAATCAGTGACCAGAATTGCAGAGAGTGGATTCTTCCAGGGTATGTGTGTGGAGTGGTGGAGTGTGGTATGGGGAGAAGGGGTAGTGAGGGGGTAGGAGGTGCTTTCTAGGTAATTAATTCTAAGTTCTAGAGTTCCCAAATTGAGAGGGAGAAGTATACTCCCTTGGAGAACCAAAGCGACTATCAATGTAGTCCCTGCAGCTGGAGGATGAGAGTTATATGGAGGGGAGGGGGGGGTAGAGGCTGGAACTGGAGATTTGGACCTTGCTATTCTTTCCTGCTATTACTATGTTACTCAGACACTGTAGGTCCAACTAGATTGTAAATTCTTCGTGAAAATTCAAATTTTATGTGGATTTATTATTATTTTTCTTAATTTCTGCAAGATGTCCCACCCACCAAAGAAGATGGTGTATCTAGAATATATAGTTTAGGATGCAATGGGCCAAACTTTTTTCCCCACACATCTGTTGTCTTTCATCCAATTTTCAAATCAGAACATTCTTCCTAACAGTTTTCTTAAGGCTGGATGAATCGTCTTTTTGGAATTTCAAATAAGCATTGGTTGGTCTCTCATTCAGCTTGGTAGAGATCTATGTGGGTAGAATTTTGTTGATTGAATGCTTTAATTAAGAAATTTGTCTTTCAAAATATTAATATCCATCTTGAGGCCTGACAGGAAGCTTTCCCATTTGCTTCTGGGAGGCTTTTTGTATTTAGATTTTGCGACAATGACCTCAATTTTTTCCTTGATCTTAGAAATTTTGAGAGCTGACAAACTTTCAGATGACTTCTGCCTTTCACAAGTCGGGGATATGGACCAAGAACATTCTGTAGAATTTATCTTTACGATATCCTATTGCACCAAAAGTAAATGTTTTCTGAGTGGTATCCATGTGGTTAGATGTTTTTCTTTATATCTGGAAAACTGGCTGGATTTAGTCTAGGAAAGAAATGAAATATGTTCATTTTTGTCCAAATTGCACCTTTCTCTGACGTATTAATGTTCCATTAGGTATTTGCTACAGTGTATAAGGTCATAATAATCTCATTTCTTCGGTAAACTTATATATTTATATAACCTCAACTATCAACTTACTGACAAAAATATGACATGGTTTCCAGTGTCAAATACAATAATGTGTTTTTCCTCAGCAATCTGTATATCTTCTATGCCATTTGGAATTCTTGTTTGGTTAAATTAGTTCAACCAATGAGTAAGTATCTAAGGAGAAAAAGTTTTAGTGTTTTACAACTTGAAGATTTTCAGAGTCAGAAGGGATCTAAGAGGTTATATCCATTCCAACTTTTACCTGAACAGTAATACCCTTCATCTTTATGAGAATGACTCCCATATCTATAGTTCTGACTCTCAGCTGTGCTCCACTCATATTTCCAATTGCCTATATAGGACGTTGCCATTTGGATATCTGCTGTCATGTCAAGCTCAGAAACTGGCTATGTTGACTTGATTACTTAACTACTCTGAGTCTCAGGTTCCTAATCTCTGAAATGAGCTTGGGAGTAAGGGGTGGAGGCTAGATTAAATGACTTCTAAGTTTCCTTCCAGCCTTAAAATTTTATTTTATTCTATCCTATTCTATGAAATGTCTTTTATATTCCTTAAATCTTGTTTTTATTGACAACTTCATATTTAATTTTTCTCTAATTTTTTTCAGTGTTAGTTTTATTTCCACATTTGTACCCTAAATTTTTAAAGGTAGAGGTCCATGTCTTAAACTTCTTTTGTAACCTCTTATAAACTAGTACTGAACAGAGGAGCTACTCAAAGTCTTATTTCATCATTCATTGTCCCTTGAATCTGAGGAGATATTCAGTCAGATCAACTGTGGCATGTCAGGGATAGATGAAAAATGCATTCTGCCTGCACACCACGTCCTTGTTGCTTTAGTTTATCATAACGATCAATACAAGTCAGAGAGAATATTTCATTAACCATGTTTTATAGCCACTCCGAGTCTCCTCTCTCCACCTCATTTAGAAAGCTAGTTTTTATCTAGCAAGTATATTCCAGTTGAGTTTTGAATTGTACAATGTTTCTACCTCAAGAATTTCCCTCATCACCATAGGGAGTATAGACACTAGTCAGTCCTTCAGTAACTGAGCTTTTGCCTGAAATTTGACCAAGATTAGAGAGAGCAATCAGATTGTGAATATGACACTCAATTATGATGTACCACAAACCTTGCTGACTTTGCTGATGTAGAGAGAACCCATAGCTTGGATGATCAGTTGTTATTTCCAGGTAGAATTCCACACCAAGTGCTTTATCTATCCACAGTACTACCTAGCTACCAGGTAAGCATGTCAAATTAGTCAGAAAAAAGAGAAAATCAAGAATAATAGCCTATCCTAGAAACAGTTGTATTAAAAAACAAAACTAAAAAAGTCTCTTTAATAATGTTAAAAATCATCAGGTTTAACAGATTAGTACCACATAAGACAAACTGACAAGAAATGCCTTGTTCTCCATACCCTTCACCTGTGTTCTCAGACCTACTCTTGACCTTGGGGGAAAAGCATATAAAAAGCTACTGGCCCCACAAGCTCTTGGCTCCAAGTCAAACTCTCTTGTGGTTGGTGCCCTAGCCAGTGATCTGGACACCTTGTTTCTCTCTTACATCCTAGGTCCCTGATTTCTTTGGCCTGAAATCCTGACTGCTCTTTGTTCAGTCTCTTTTCCATAGTTCCTGATCCAGCTTTTCCTGATCTCTCATCTACCTAGACCCAGAGGATCCATCCGCTGTTCTTCCATTCATTGCCTTCGTTGATTTTTCTAGGTTGGACTTATAGCCCATCTACAATATGGAGCACCTATGAGGCCCCAGTCCTAAAGGTCCTCTGAACTGGCCCTCTTCTGCTGTTGCCCAAAACTCCAGTATGACATATATTGAACAAAAACAAAAATAAAATGAGGCAAAATATCTCACCCATTCCCCTTCTCTCACTCACTGCTTGTACTTCTGTGTGATTTTTAGGCTACTCTCAGTCCTTTGAACAAACTTCATAGATGAATTTTCCCTCAAAAATTCATCCCTTCAGTTCTCTCAAAATACTGTCTTTTAATTCACATCATGGGGAGGGTTTTATTTCTGTCTTAGGTCTTACGTCTTTAAACAAATTCCTTTACTTGGTCCTCAGTTTCCTCATCCATGAAGTGAACAGGTAGGGTTAGAAATTCTTTCCATTTTTATGGAAATATTCTAAGGTCTAATACTCTGGACTGGTTTTTTTACTATGGAGATCATTCTTTCTTTTCTATACCTAATATCAGACATTCACTAATTTTTCTTTTCGTCTCCAATCTGTTTTAATTAATTCCTAAATTAATTTCTTCTTCCCTTGCTGCGATGTTCCTTTTGTCTCCCTTTGGAGAATGCTGGTTATAATCACTTTCCTTCTTTTGGCAAGGAAAACCAGGTTAACTGTTTGATCCTAGTTACTTCATTTACAGTTATATATTTCTAGTCTAATATAAATGATTTATAATCTCACCTGCTGTAAACATAATGTCCGCCAAACATGGTCAAAAATTAACAGTGGTCCCATGCGAGTAACCAAAGCAGCAAAGGCCTGGTTTTCTATTTCATAGCCTTGGCTTTGAGCCCTCCTCCTTTGTCAACAGGCACTATTTTATCCCCCTGTGCTTCTGTTCTAGGACATACAATCTCATAAACCTTATTCTGTATGGAAAGAGTGAATTCAGTGAATTTCCACGAATGGCTGAATTTTATTGACCTACCAGTACTGGATCTCTATGTTAGACTGACGTTTAAATAGTTGTTTTGTTTGAGGGCTTGTGTTCTTTGAGTAGTTTCCACAACAGGGAATAAGAATTGAAACATTTCTTGAGATTGAAAACTCTTATTCCTAATAAATATCCTTTTTCTATTTTCTGTCCAATTCATGTTAGAGTTCTTCCTTAGGGAAGTTATAGGTTCTCTATAGTTGTTCTTTACTTTGCTTTGCAGATCTGGGGAATGAGAGTGGAAGAAAAGTTATACTGGAAGCCTCCAATTCTCAAGAAACAAAGCAAGAATGGAGCCTCTGACATATTGATTGGGTTTAGCTAGGCCTAAGAGATAACTAAGTAGACAGATAAGTTGGGCACAGGATCTGGCATTATTGGTAGAAGAAATGAACCTTTCTATTGTCCCTGGCAAAAAATGTCAGCAAACTTTAGTTCATAATTTTGTTGCCAAGAAATGTGAGGCAACAAGCCTCAAGAAGGCCAGATTTCAGAAAAATCACTATCTTGGTTCCCTAAATCCTAGTAGGCACAAACTTCTTGAGAAAACAGATATTCCTTCTTGCACTTGATTAACTAACAAACTAGGCCTCCCCACCTTAGAATGGGATTAGATTCCAAAGATGACAGTACTGAAGCATAGTACTTTTCTTCCATATCTCCTAAAATCACAATTCTGAGGAAATAAGTTGGAGGATTTTGTCTAACAAGGAATCTGTCCAGATCCAGTCTGAAGCTCAATGTTGTCTCAATTCAATTCTCTTCTTTTGTTTACCTTTTGAATTCTTTTTGTGATGTATAATTGCAATGATATCTGTCACAAAATTTGGTATATATGAGTCATAAAATCAGTGCAAATGTATTTATTTGTACTCCAGCAGTGAGCAGAAATGAATTTGTTTTCTCTGTGCTTTCCATTTTTACCAATATCTGACATATCCTTATGTGAAGAAACCGAATTTAACATAAAAAGACAAGTAATTATAATAATTGGGTACCTGAAAATATTAACAGCATTCTCTCCAATCAGATGTTGCTGGTCCAAGTGTATGTGTAGCTTGGGTGAACACTGAACTTTACTCCGGATCACTCTGCCACTTGTATTCTATACATTCTAAAAGGCCTTACCCTTTTTCTGTGGAACAGTTCATACCATAGCTAAACTCTTGCCCCTTCCCCCCTCCCCCTTTGCCTCCTCTACTTAATATCTTGGTTTGGTGGCCAGAGGACGAAACTTCTAATAGGACCTGAGTTTGAACACACACAGAGATTGCTTTGTTTTCATGATTGCGATCCTATGGGGCCAACTGGTTTTCCTCTCAGACTCTCTCTGGTTATGTTGCTAAAATGGAAGTGAAATAAGTGCTTCTGTTGCGGCTCACAATCAGTCATAAAACCAGTGACTTGTCAATGTATTCATAAACACCCAGTTACAATTTAAAAGCTCTGTGTGTGGGTTTTTGGTGGTTAGGGGGTACAGTGTCCTTTCCTAACTAATTTTTGGACATTGCTATGATGAGCTGAAGAAATTTACTTGCATTAGAGCAGTCATCTTCAACCTTTTTTTTTTAAACCATGTAGACCACCTGGAACTGGGTTGAATCATAAACCAACTAGGGTTAGGAAAACCACTTCTGGACCATATGGGGCTCTTTAATATGACTACAATCCTTGAACAGAAGCAGATCTTCAAATGGCCTTGGGGAAGTTTCACTTTCTGTAGTATCTGGAGTCACAAATAGTTACTCTGGAGAATCCTCCTCATAATGCATTCTGTAGAGGGTGCTGCAAATATTTGGCTTCTATTGCCAACATCATTTCAGGCTGGTGGGAGTTACAATCACTGGACAAGATTTTGTTGTTTTAAGTGGTATGGGGAGTGATGATGGTGGGAAACACGAAACAATCCCCTTTCCCTCAATCCCTGCCAGTTTACTTTAAAGTTTTTCCTTTTTCCTTTTTTCCTCTATTCTTTTCAAGAGTAGGTTAAACTGAAAGCGTTGGGGATAAACTGCCTGATGATCCTTTTCCTTCACAAAACTGGTTCTGTTTAGAATTGGCAACCGATGATTATCCCTGTTTAAAAATCATCTTTACATTTTAATGGAACCTCTAAAATTTAAATAAAATTTGGTTCTATCTTGGAACATATTATAATTCTGTTAAAAAATTAAAGAATCTTCTTTGGATGTCACTATCTTCTCAGTCCAGCTGCAAGATTTTCCACTGGGGCACTGCTGGGATGTTGTCTTAAGGCTGTTTCCATTGGCACTAAGTTTTTTTGGCAGACACATTTTTCAAATTTTTTGCTCACCAGGTCCTATGGGTTCTGAGATATTTTTGGAGTGGTCATTATTAAGAGTTAGTCTATGTGAGCTGAAAAAGATTGAGTAGTCTGTGTTATTAACACATTTTCAATGTTAAGAAGCAAACTAAAAAACTAAAGCAGGAAGATCTCCTGCTGTGTGCATTTGAGACATCTTTTGTTTGTTTTTTTTTTCCACTATAATCTGTTTAAATAAATATAGTTGACAATAAAGTCACATGCAGAGAGGAAAATGGTCTAATCTCTTGCGTTCATCTGAGATAGTACACAGGAATCCAAAGCAAATTGGTATCTGAGAAGGAGCTGTGATATAATGGCAAGGAGCACCATATTTGGAATCTCTAAAAATAAATAGTTTGGCACAGCTGGGCTAAAATCCTGGCTCTGTTCTCCTTGTGATCACGGGCAAGTCACTTCACTCATCTCTCTGGGCCTTAAGTTTCTTCCTCTGTTAAATGAATTAGAAAGTGTGACAGTCTAAGCCCTTTTCCAAAGTCTACTGATTCGCTACTAATTTTTTAAGTCTTTAGGGCAAGAGATTCCTCAACTCTACCACATATTCATGTTCATTAAATAATAAATAAATTATTGGTGAAGTGAGGGAAGGATGGAAGAAAATACCAGTTATTCACACTTTGTGTGTTCCCTCTGTTATGCAAATATAGGCAAATTCCTAAATGTTCACATACTATCCAAAAGCTTTTCCTTTGTCCAGATAGGTTGTGGCCACAGCCCCAGCCTTAACAGCTGACCCTACTGAAACAGAGTTACAGCCAGAGCTGGCCCCAAGCAAAATTGTGAAGTAGGAAAAGTTTGTCTTTTCTCACATTCTCCATTCCCCTTTAACCCCCCCACTTCCCCTAATTTGGAGGTATATATTGAAAGTATCATAGACTCCTAGAATATTAGGAAAAGGAATCCTTTCTTTTAGCACCTTTGCCATCTCTGGTACCTAGGGCTCTCACAAGGAGGAAAGCAGTGGGATAAACTGATTCATGTTAAAGTGATGGGTACTTAAAGTGCTAATACTCCTAGCAGTATTGTGCTTTCAAAGAAGAGCCAAAGGAAGGCAATGATTCACATGGAATCACCTATGGTGGAATTTAAGACTTAGCAGGGAGATATTTTGGGGGTAGGGATATATGCTTTCCTTGAACCCCTCAAATCACAGAGGCCGTTATCTCCTCAACTTCCTTTCAAAACTGGCTCCGCCCAGGTCTGTTTGGAAGATTGTCACTATTACAGGTTATTATGAAAAAGTCATTTTCACAGCTTCTAAGAAAGCAGAAAAGGAATGAGGTTGTCAGAGATCAAAGTTGTAATTCTTTTTCTAGGGCAAAGCACAAATTTGTCCTACCTGAGGTAACTTTTTAGTAGCCAAGGTAGAACTGGTTCTGGTATCTTCACTATGCAAGGAAAAATTATGATCAGTGTTAGGAGATTATAGCTCAAGATTAGCAAGAAATTGAAATCTTATGGTTTCTAAACAATTAATTTCTACATATTTTTGGACACAGGGACCATTGATTAAATGTGACATCATTTTTTTTTTTTTACAATTACTAAGAAATGTGATGTAAATAATGGTCCTAGAGCATTCAACTCAGTAGTTTCAGCAGTACTCTGCTTATATTGTGGTACAGTGGAAAGAACACAAAACCAGGCTATCTAGGTTATAATCTGGGCCCTAAATATAACAGCTGCATGACCTTGGATACAAGTCACTTGCTCTTTCTGGACCTGAGTTTCCTCTTCTTTAAAATGAAGAGCTACACTCAATGATCTCAAAGGTTCTTTCTGGCTCTGTCAATAATCTTATGATGCCATTTCTCTACTAGAAAATTTCTGGTGGCTACCCATTGCCTACCAAATAAAGTATAAATTCCTCTTCTTGGCATTTCAGGCCCTCCACAATTTGGCTCCCCGGCAACTTTTACCTCATACTACTCCCTATAACATACTCTACATTCCGGGTATTCTGGATCAGGGCTTCTTAATCTTTTTCCACTCCTAACTCCTTCATGCCTTCTTAATGGGGTCAAGACCCACAGTCTGGATGACATTCCACCCCCACCATTTGTCTCCATGCCTCTTTCCTCATTTCTGGAATGGATTCTTCCATCTCCATCTCCATCTGTTGAAGTCCCTCTCTTCTTCAAGGCTCAACTTAGGTACGATCTCCTCCATGAGTACACAGTGCCAACTAGGGCTGTCTGCAACAGGGGAAGATGCTAAGTGATGTGATATCATTGCACTAAAGAATTCCTGGTGTGGACACTTTTTCAATAGGTGCCAGTCAACAATTCTTTTGTAACTTAAGGTCCTACAGATGTTTGCCAGGGAAATTGAGAGGTCACAGTGGCAATGGGATATACTAAGATTAAGATTTATGTAGTCTCTGCCCTCAAGGAAGGGATGAGAAATAGAATTTTGGTAGGGAACTTCCTTTACCAATCCCCCAAATCGATTAGTAGATAAATATTAGGTAGTTGCCTGAGTCATGTAAACATAGACTTTCTCAAAGTCACCAGGCTAGCAACTATTAAAGGTGAAATCTATAACCAAGTTTTCCAAGTCGGTACTCTATCCATTAGACCATACTGTCTCTTTTTAAAAACAGGACAAAATACCTCTAACAAACCTAAATACCATATTTAAAACTTAGATGAGTGGGGCAGTAATCCATTTGAGTGCCAGAGCTGCCGTGCCCCAAAGACTTTTTCCTTAGGTTCTGGGTCTGTGCTCTTGGACACACTGAGGTCTCTGCTTTTGGATAGTGGTACTACTGAGGACTTTAGCTGACCTCAAACTCAACCTGAAACCATGTTACCGACTCACCAAGGGCTGAATATTCCATGTTCAAGCAAGTTCTGCCAAGGACATTTATATAGTGCCTTAAGGTTTGCGGAATGCTTCACAAATATTATCTCATCCCACTCTCACAACAACCTTGGGAGACACGTACTATTATTATCTCCATTTTACAGATGAGGAAACTGAGGCAGAAAGGACTTAAGTAACTTGCACAGGGTTGCAAAGCTAATAAATATCTGAGGTTGGATTGGAATTCAGGTCTTCCTGACTCATTCCAGAATTGGGAGGAAGGTAACCATTTCCTAGAGTCGCTTCCAATTCATACATTCTCTGAATTTTTGAATAACATATTCATGCCCATCACCTGGTTATCTGGTTTCCCACTAAAAGATAACATGTTTTTGTAGGTAACATGGTAGTATTATCTCATTATGTTACCCTTGAAAAAGAAGTAACTATACCATTAACAACAGCAATAACTAAAACAAACTGTTTGGCTTTTGGGTGGCTGGGAAGTGTTTGGGGGAAGATGTTGAAATTTAAAAAATTTAAGTGTATATTTGTCAGGATGTAGGGTATAGAGTGAATGCAGGAGCCACCGTGTATAAGGCAGGAGTTTCTCCTAGGATGCTCTTGACTCTGTCAGAAGAAGCTAAGATGAGCAGAGTCTAATGGCCTGGGATCTCCCCCTGAACTACTCAGGGGTGCCAAAGATTTGAAAGGCTGTCGGTATGGCAAGAGGGATGAGTGAGCTGGTAACAGGTGAGACGTGGATATGGTTTGTTGAAGAGAGTATGTTCATGAGCTGATTGTTTGGCGTGAACTAATGGAGTGCCTGCAGAGGAGAGATCCAGAGCCTGTCTCTCCTTTTCTGTAAAATGAAGGAGTCAGACTAGACTCAGATGTCCTCTAAAGGCTCTCCTGGCTCTAAAGGTTCATAGACTTATGATGCCGAGGAGAATGGTGCAGGGGCAGTACCCAAGGCCTGAGGTCATAGGTTTCTTCTTCAAGGCATCATGACACAGTGGGAAAGCACTGTGGATTTTGGCTCAGATCCCTCCTTGGATGTGGTAGGCATACTATATATGTGACCTTGGACTCTCTGGGATTGTTTCCTCATCTATAAAATGAGCAGATTGGACTAGCTGACCTCTAAGATCCCTCCAGCCCTACATCACCCTCTTGTATCCTCATTGTGGTGTTATCGGGGTTCACAGGTGTTCGTGTCAGTCTGGGTCATACCTTGTGTTGTCACTAAGCCTACAAACAGTTTGCATAAGAAGAGGGAACAAATGATTTTGAAGTTGTGAAATCAGACATAGTCTAGGGCTATTTATTTGAATGCCTTCAGATGAGTTTGGGGGCAGAGAGGAAGCCAAGTGTCTCAGTGGCAGAGCCCTGGACCTGGAGTCAGGAAGATCTGAGTTCTAATCAGGCCTCAGATACTTACTAGCTGTATGACCCTGGACACTCTGCCTCAGTTTCCTCAACTGCAAAGTAGGGATTGTTATGAGAGTTATTGTAAGGCTCAAATGATGTAAAACACTTAATAAATGTTTATTTCCTTCCTTCCAGAAAGGTACTGGCCTTATATCAAAAGGCCCTCATTACTCTGTCCTTACAGCTTTGTCTTTACATCGCTGTCTATGCTAGGAATCTTAGTCAGAGCTAGAAGAGATGTTTGAGGTCATCTAGTCCAAACACCTCATTCTACTGATGAGGAAAACCTAGTCCCAGAGAATCTAAGGGATTCTTAGGGAATCTAAGGGAATCCAAGGACACAAGTGGCAAACACCAGGATTCAAACCCAGGTCCTCTGACTCTAAATGCAGACTCTTTCCACTGTACCAAGTGAGCATCTGTATGTACAACTTGATCAAGACAAATCATGTGCAAGATAGTGCTATGAATAGGGGGAGTGCAGTGATTTGGCTGCTTCCTAGAAGCAGGACAATGGTCACCCTTTCTTTTCAATCTTCTCTACTGGTCCCTGTGATTTATGTACCTGGTAATGGAAAGGAATGAAAAGGAGTCAAAGGAATTTTCTTATTCTAAGTCAAATTTAGTTTAGAATGAGTTTTAAATGAAAGTTCCCAGGCAGCAAGATGGGGCAGTGGATAGAGCACTGGGCCTAGAGTCTGGAAGACTCATCTTTCTGAGTTCAAATATGCCCTTGGACACTTCCTGGCTGTGTGACCCTGGGCATGTCACCTAATCCTGTTTGCCTCAGCTTCCTCATCTGTAAAATAAGTTGGAGAAGGAAATGGCAAACCATTCTAGAATCAAGAAAACCCAAATGGGGTCACAAGGATTCAAATGTGACTGAAAATTACTAAATAACAAGAATCTGGGAGGCAGCAAGAGAAAAGGAATCCAAAAGCTGGACTACAAATGCCCATGCATCTCTTGTTAGCTCACTATTTGGAATTTATAGCAAGAAAAAGCTAAGACAGTCATTGGAGCGGTAAGCTAGGGAAGACCCACTCCCCTGCCTGGGAAGAAGCTTCATTGCAGCTGAAGCGTAAGAGATCTCAGCAGCACCTCAGTGAAAGAACTATCTCACTGTCAATACCCAGCAGAGGGCAGCAGAGAGCAGCAGCAGCTCTCACTCCGGTGAAAACCATTGGAAAGCAGCTTGCAGAAATGCCTGGCAGAGAGCTCACCTCAGAGCAAGCACATAAGTGCCTAGTGAGCACTGGAGTCAGGAGATGCCATGGCCACACCTTTTCCTTGGCCACATGCATTCCTTATGCCTGTGACCTTTCATGTAGGTCCCTTGGTCCTCTACATCCTCAATGGGCAGCCCTTCCCAATGGTGGTGTGGTAACTTATAGGAATGCACCTCTGTGTATATGGGGTGGGGACAGGGAAATCTTTCTTGTTTATTTTGCTATGATGTTTGATTAAATTTATTTTTGCTTTGAACTAACACACTATCTAGTTGACCTAGTAAAAATATTAATGCGGACTTGAGCTAGGGTGTTGAGAGATTGACAATCCACAGTATCTTGAACCTAAGTCAACTTTCTGGTGGTTCACATGCATGAGTGTATATGTGTGTGTGTATGTGTGTGTGGGGGGGAAGGGAAGGGAGAGGGAGAGAGAGAGAGAGACAGAGAGAAAGAGGTGATATAAGTTTTCAAATACATACTTATACCTTAAATGTAATGTCAGAGTTCATCATGATTAGTATTCTCTCTAAGTTTCATAATTTGGGGACCACAAAATAAATAGGTCATCTACTGATGTATGCTTAAGATTTAAGCCAAAAAAATCAGAACTCCTTGCCTAGGCATTTCTCTAGATTTAAGCACCAGAGAAATTCAAAGGCATTAGGAAATTCTGCATAGTTCCAGTGACACTGGCCTGTTGGCTGTTCCTTGCACATGAAATTCCATTTCCTGACTAAAAGCATTTTCACTGGCTTTCCCCTATGTCTGGGATCCTCTCCCTCCTTATATCAACCTCCTTACTTTCTTTGAGTATCAGCTAAACCTTTCACCTTCTGCAAGAACCCTTTCCTGGTCCTCAATCTTAGTGCCTTCCTTTCTGAGATTTCCTGCATATATCTAGTTTGACATAGTCATTTATATGTTGTGTCCTCCATTAGACTGTGAACTCCTCAAAAGTAGGGACTATTCCTTTTTTCCTTTATTTGTAAACCAAGTACCTAATTCAGTGCCTGGAACAGGATATGGACTTGTCAGCCAGGAAACATTCATGAAGTGCCTACTATGTGCTGGTCACTATGCTAAGTATGAAGGACACACAGTTTAATGGGGGTGACAACTATGTGCAAACAAGCTACATACAATATAAAATGGAGATAATTTCAGAAGGAAGGCAGAAGATAAGATTTCAGCTGGGACTTGAAGGAAGCTGGGGAAGTCAGAAATGGAGAGGGAGAGCATTCAATGGCATGGGGGACAGCCAGTGAAAACCCTCAGAGTCTGGAGGTACAAGGCCCAGCTATCTCCCATAATTACTCCAACAAAAATCTAGAAGGAGCACAAGACTTAGAAGTGATTGTAAAATCCAAGAAGAAAACATGCCAAGTCATTTTTCAGTCCAGCTAAACAGAGAGAGAGACAGACAGAGGCCTGGGCACCAGATCTGGTTAGGAAAGTATCACACGGAGACTTTTAGTCTAAGGATGGAATTGGGGCCTGTGACCATCTACTAGGCTAGGGTAAGAAGTTGTAGATCCAGCATAGGTGGGCCAGAACATCTGTTCAGAGAGGCAAGATATTAGCTATATTGTTTCTACCCCTGAGCTGGTTTGCAGATTCTTTATAGACTGAAGAATAGGTCTGTGCCTAGGAGCTGCTGCAGACTAGGGCAAGGAGCAAATCATGAGCGTAAGGCTTTGTCCTGGGCAAGGAGCATGAGCAGAAGCAAGAAGCAGCTGAGTAGTGCTGACTCTAGAGAGATGTCTCCAATTTAGCCCTCAACCCATTGTGCGGCTTGTAGCTGAGTGTCTAGGGCAGGGAACTCAGACCACAGGGAAGCCTGCATTTCTTTCTGAGCCCACACAGCCTTCCAACTAGCTGATGGGGACTGGGGCCAGAAGCAGTCTACTGGATCTTCAACCAGTGTCAAAAGAGTAGTTAATTGTGTTAACCAGGTTGAAAATGGGAGTAGGAGTTGCAAAGCTCAGACCAGGAAGGCTTTGTCCTAGATTACTAGACTGCTAGGCCCTAGACTGCTTTTGGGAGCACTGAAAAGTTGCAAGTCTCTGACCTGAGCCATTCCTCAAAACCTGGAGAAAGAAGCAGCTGGACTTCAGAGAACATAAAACATACCAAAAAAGGCCTAGACATTCCCTTCAGAGGGCACAAAGCCAGGCCCTAACACAATGTCCCAATTCAGCAAGGAAAGCTAAAAGAATAAGTAAACGAAATAAAATAGAACCAAAGCACTCACAATAAAACACTATTATGGAGATAAGGATGCCCCAAACACAAATCCAGAAGAAGGGAATGGCTTCAAAAACATCTAAAACATGAAGCCTCAGAGAAAAACACCCTGGGCAAAAAGTTAATTAGGATTTCTGGAAGAACTGAAAAGTTAAAAAAGAGCAAAAATATAATTTTTACAAATGAGATCTAGGAAGGAAAGACTTGGAGGGAAAATGAACAGCTTAATAAATGAGACATAAAACCTTACCCAAGTAGTAAACTTCTCAAAATTTAAAATGGACCAAACAGAAGTTAATGACTTCATGAGGCAACAAATATTAAAATAAAGTCAAAAGACTGAAAAAATAGAAGGGAATTTTAAGTATCATATAAAAAACAACTTATCTGGAAAATGGATCAAAGAGAGATTACTTATGAATCACTGGACAGCTTGAAAGCCATGACCAAAAGAGAGAGAGAATACTGACATTCTATTTCAAGAAATCATGAAAGAAAACTTCCCACAGCTATTAGAACCACAAGGCAAAGTGAAAAAGAAAGAACCCACTGGCCACCTTCTGAGAAAAATAACAAAATGAGAACTCCCAGGAATATTATAGCTAAAGTTTAGATCTTCCATGTCAAAGAGTAAATTCTGCAGGCAGCCAGAAAGAAAGCATTCAAGTCACAAATTGGTATCATGAAATTGAGTAGCTACCATTATAAAGGAGTGGAGAGCCCAGAACATGATATTCCAAAAGGCGAAAGATGGAATCTTATAAGCAAGAATAACTTAATCAGAAGAACCATGTAAAATTCTGTAAAGGCGGGGAATGGACCTTTAATGAAACAAAGGACTTCTATGCATTGCTGATGAAAAGACAAAGACTGAATAGTAATTCTGAAATACAAACACAAGATTCAAGAGAGACATAAAGGTAAATAAATGTGAGCAGTGGAAGCGACTAAATCTGGAAAGACCTTTATCAACTGATGCTAGGTGAAGTGAAGTGAGCAGAACCAGGCACACAATTTATGCAGGATATCCTATAAGTTTTAGTGCAGTTTCAAGCTACTAAAACTTATAACTGCATTAAGACTTTCAGGGACACTCTGTGCAACAGTAACAACATTGTAAAGAAAGATACCTTTGAAAGACCTAAGAAGATCAAAGCAGTGACCAACCAAATTTCCAGAGGACTTATGATGAGAGGGAGGTGATAAATTCGAGGTATGGAAGAAGACACACATTTTTGGACATGGCCAGGGTGTGGATATGTTTTCCTTCTCTATGGTTGTTACACATTTTTTTTTTTCTGGTTTCAGTGGAGAGGTAGTGGTACTTCTGGTAACGGGAAAAAAAAAAAAGAAAAAGGAAAATGAGGAAAGCCATGGAAATATTTTTTAAAAACCAAGCAGGACAATTTTGAAAGACTGAATTGATTTT
>CM053585.1:466823077-466839460 GCA_028646515.1 Pseudochirops corinnae
GGCTGTTTTGGGGTGGTGGGAGGGGGAAAGAGGGGGAGAAAATATGTAACTCAAAATCTTGTGGAAATGAATGATGCAAACTAAAATAAAATTTAAAAAAAAAATAAAAAAATTTAAAAAAAAAAAAGAAGAGATGAGAAACAATGCTTCTCTTTCTTCACTGGAAATGTAGGAGACTTCCAGTGTGGAACACTGCACATCCTATCAGATTTTTGATGTGCAGGTTAGTTCTGCTGAACTGTATCTTTTTTATTCTTTAACAAGGGATAAAGGTAGGGAGGGCTATATTCGGAAATCAAGGGAATACCAAAATAAATTAACATTTTCCTCTAAGCCCGTGAATGGGAGGGAGGCTGTTCTTTGCTCACCTAGGCATGTCGTCATCAATACTGATCTCACAGAGATTCTTCTTGGCTTCGGTGTCGTAAAGACGCACAGTTCCTGCCCCACTGCCCAGCAGAAGCTGGTGAGGCACAAGTGGAAGAGCAAGAAGAAAAAGAACAAAGTCAATAACATTTGCTAAGTGTGTTATGGCCTTTCCTAGATCACGTATGAACCTCAGGCAAGCGAAGGCTCAAAGCGGCTTCCACACTAGCCCAACATTTCCATACAAGTGAATATAACGTACAAATATAAACAAAAGATCAATCTAGCAGGGAACTAGAAGACAGGAACGCAATGTGGTCAAAGGGTATGTGTATGGGAAGGGCTGCTGTTCAGCTGTGTCCAACTCTGTAACTCCGAGGAACACGTCATGCCAATACTGTCCATGGGGTTTCCTTGGCAAGGATACTGGAGTGGTTTGCCAATTCCTTCTACAGTGGATTAAGACAAACAGGGCTAAGTGACTTGCCTAAGGTCACACAGCTAGCAAGCGTTTGAGGCCAGATCTGAACTCAGGTTTTCCTGACCCCAGGCCCAGCACTTGATCTACTGAGGCACTTTGCTGCCTGTTGTAGCAGCAACCACACTGGCATATCCAGGATAGCTGCTAGAACAGGTTCTTAGATCTGATTTACCAGGAAAGACTGCTGTTTAAGGGGTCAACAATCTTTTTTAATTACATTCACTAGTTCAGAGGAAAAGTAAGCACCCTGAACTTCAGAGAAACAAAGACCAACAGACAGGGCTCTGACTGCCTGAATCAAAGCAATATTGCTATACACTTTACATACATCCCTGGATGGAGAGAGCCTTTACATCTGAGTAGTAGGAGAGTTTTGGACATATAGTCACTCAGAATCTTGACCAGGAATCACAAGATCCTTCTCCTAAGCAAGCTCTCAAAGCAGAATACCAACTTAAGAGCATATATACAGTTCTCAGAGCAAGAAGGCATCACAACCCTCAGTGATTCAATGCTTAATTAGAAATTAGCAAAAGGTGTGAAAGCCTTCCTAAAAAGCAAGCCTCCCCTAAGCAAGCTTTGGGCTCCACCTGAGGCCTATTAATGGGCAGGGAAGATCTTAAATACCATTAAAACCTGTATGGAAGGGAAGAAGCCTTTTTACCCACTCATTTATCTCCTGAATTTAAAGGATGACTGAATACCTATGAATGCTTTGGCTTTTATTAATAGTCCAGATGGTTGGGCTTTTTGTTGTCATTGGTCATTTTTCAGTTGTGTCTAATTCTTTGTGACCCCATTTGGAGTTTTCTTGGCAAAGATACTGGAATGGCTTGCCATTTCCTTCTCCAGCTCATTTTACATTTGAGGAAACTGAGGTAAACAGGGTTAAGTGATTTGCCAAGGGTCACACAGCTAGTGCCTGAGGCCAGATCTGAACTCAGGAAGATAAGTCTTCTTGACTCCAGGTCTCTCCTTCCATCCACTGTGCCACCTAGCTGCCCACGGTTAGGCTATTTCTCCCCTAAACCACTGTCTCACAGTCTATTGATTCTGATACCATTAAGGGATCAAGGATTCCCAAATCTGAGAGTTGGAAACCATTTCCCTAAATTGCTATAACCTGGGAAGAACTTAGGTATTTTTGAATTTAATCTTCTAGTACTACCCCTAGCAAACAGAAAATAATCTAGGAGAAACAGCAAAGAAACAGAAGGCATAGTCCCTCACCTCAAGAAGAATACAATCTAGATAGTAAACACAACACTGAAAAAATATTTTCAAAACATACAAGTTGTTTGCTTAGGGCTGTCCCGTGATATTGTTTTAAAGCAATATAGGCAAAGTTTTAAGATTTAGAGGAAACAAAGGTTGAGGGGTGAAAGTTGTTTCCTATAATTTACAACTATCTTGTTAAATATTTACAATGAATATTTCTGACTACATGGTATGACCCTATCAAAAATGAAAAAATGTAAAAGGTAATTTTATATTCACTGTTTAGGAAATCCTATCTCATAAACACAAAAATAAAGAGGGAACCAATGTCAATCTAATAGACAACCACAATCACGGGAACTGTAAATGGGACTTTATGTAACACATGAATCTTAAGTTATTTTCTTTAGTTTTAGCAATCAAAAGGGGCCTCTTTAAAAGGCCCATTTCTGATGAATTGATGGAACAAGGAAAGAATAAACAGGGCTAGTATAGAAAAGCAGGAAGTAAGACTCATACAATAGAGACCAAAAGTACCACATGGGAGTGCCGGATTTTTGTTTTAGTGGAAGACTGGGCCCCTCCCATCTTGCCCAAGAGAGCCTGATCCTGCTGATGGGCACAGAAGATTGGCCCGCTCTATTTCTAACCTAGGTCAGCTCCCCCCTCCACAGGCAGCCTGGGGGTCCCCTACTCCTAAGAGTTCACTATACTGGTGCCAGACAGTGCAGATGCCCAATCTGCTTGAGTCTTACAGTGTCTCAGAACTCCCCCAATCAAACTCTGCTTCGCTCATTCCTGGAAAGGGTTTTAAGGAGCTTGCTACCATAAGGACCATCCTTCAAATTCCACCATGTTTCAATCACAAATCCTAGTGACATAGGCCCTGGTATTATAGCCACATTGCCACTCATACATGCAAGAGGAACACAACAGTGGCCAGGAAATTCTAGACATGTGGTACTTAAATCTCCCTTAGGGGAAGAAGATGTAAAAGAACTGTGACTTCATTATTTCTCATTACAGACACAAAGCCTAGATCCCTAAAGGCACAAGGATATTTGGAGCTACATGGTTAAGGGTAGGTAAAAGGGAGATGAATTTTAAGAGCTCTATACAAAGGCTTTCAGAAATTCAAAGACTGCAAAAATGGCAACTCACATAAGAGGGTGACTCACCAGCCTGTCCCGCTTAGTGGCCCATTCTAAAGAAAGAAGTGGTGACTTGGAAATAGAAGAAGCTTTGGTCTGCATGATGGGATTGAATGACCACACCTTGATGACTCCATCCACATCTAAGCTAGCAACCCTCCTCCCAGAACAATCCACTCTAAAGGAGAAAAAGAACATATATGATTATCAGCGTCCTCATTCCTTCATCTTACAATTCTCTTTGACAAAGTTTAGATTATTTTCTATTTGCTAGGGGTAATACTATCTAATTAATAACATGGTATCTTAAATGATCTAAATTTAAGAATCCAGCACAAAGAAAATCCTAAATTCTAAGAACCTAAGAATTCCTAAGCCGTAATAAAACCCCTAATACACCTTAAGAAAACAAAAGCTTTGACTAATCATTCTGCCGGGCTTCTTCCTGAGGTCTTAACACAACTAAAAAGAGTTAAGAGTTGTTCCATCAAATCACAACATCTTCTGTGTACGCTACCAATTTCCTACTCTCTAGAAGGCAAATGGAGGGTCATTTCACTGGGACCCCTCTAGCCTAAAAGAAAAGATAAGGAGGGAATAGACACATAATACCATTAACACACAGAAATAAAAAGGAATTATAGTTGTTCTGCTTAGCTCTACATAGTAGAAACTGAATCAGTTGGTAGAAGTTATAAGAATACCAGTTTTGGCTCAACATAAGGAAATATTACCTCTCAATCAGAGCTGTCAAAAATGGAGCAGGCTGCCTTCGTAAGAAGTAAATAAACACCCTCTGGTATTTGATAGGTGGTCTTAAACAGAGGAAAAATGATATTCGTAATCCTACTGCAGCTGGGATTCAAACTTTGGGAGAAGACTGGACTACATGACAACTACAGTTCCTTCTAACCCAGGATTTCTATCTTTCTCTATTAGATTAAGTGGGGTAACTTTTTAAAATCTGAATCATGAGACCATCAGTTCAACTCCATCTCTTTGCAGGATGGGTCCTGAAGATTTCTGGATTCCTAAGCATCTATTTTTCCTAAAATCTTGGGGGCAATATCACAATTTCCCTCTAATAACTTCCCATCCTCATTCTCAGTCCATAATGCCTTCCCTGCAATGCCAGATAACAGCTTCCACTAACTACCTTGAAGGCACCGACTGAAAATTCCAGCTAGAGGAGTAAAGACTGTCTTGACAATGGGCTGGTTTTCCATCACCGCCACCTCTAAGCTGTTCCTAGCCCAGTTACTCACCTGCAATGCATGATAGAAGAGTGATGTTCTCCATACTCCTCCTGGCTCAATACAATGAAAGGCTGCTCAGGTCGGAAGCCACTCCCTTCTATGCCAGCTCCAGAAGCTCTGGTAATCAGGTCTGCCTGTTCAATATGGAGCTCTGGGGAAGGCTCTGTCTCTGGGCCACTAACTTCTGTTTTCTTCTCTGGAGCCTACCCTCAAGCAAATGAAGTGAGTAAGATATAGAGGAGATCTACACACAAAAATATTTTTTCTCAATAGCATTTTTTTCCAATTACACGTAAAAATAGCTTAACATTCATTTTTGTAAAATTTTGAGTTCTAAGTATTCTCCTCCTCTCTCTCCCACCTCCCCAAGATAGCAAGCTATCTGATACAGGTTATATGTGTACAATCATGTTAAACATATTTCCACATTAGTCATGTTGTTTACACTCAATTTTCAACTCCTCTATTTGTAGCTCTTCACAACCTGGCCCCTACCTACCTTTCCAGCCTTACTGCACGTTACTCTGCTTCATGCACTATATAGTCGAGTCAAACTGACTTTAATAAACTTCCAGTATCCCCTGGAAATTCAAAAACTCTTTTCAAAGCCACCCTAACCGAGGTATAAAGAAACAACCCCAGATAGGAAGGAGGATGGTACTTATAGACAAATCCACTCCCAACAGCTAGAGAGGGGATCTTTCAAGAAATCTCAGGGAGGGCTGGACTCAAGGTTTGGCTTCTAAGGCCACTCCCACCTCCTTCAGACCTGGGGTTGTTTCTTTTTTCAGGAAGACAGGCCATTTTGGGTAAGCCTCTGCATGTCTGGTGACATGGATCTACTTCCCCATATTAATTATTCTTCCTCATCCAACTGTGATACATCACTGTCACATTAAGTGCAACAGAAGACCATTTGCCCTTCATTAACTCCTCAACCATCTATTTGTCAAACATGCAGAGCCCTGTTCTTATGCTTTTTTCACAAACATCAAAGATCTAAAAGTTTTTATTGCTGAAAAGAGAAGACCATACATCTAATACCTAGGTAGAGCTGCTAGAGTCCTTGTGACCCAACTAAGTATGGGGACAGTACAGGAGTCCTTTCTAAGTTCTGTACAAATGGTCTTGTACAGAAATATTACATATGATAGCTGGCAACCATAACCAATAAATAATATGCTAGCATGGAAAAGAACCAAATCAAAAAAAGGAGGGACAGGGATGGGGAGCAAAGAGGACACAAAAGATGTTCTCTAATGAACTGTCAAAATTCATTTTAAATTAATTAAAACAATCCTTCACAAACAAAATGAAGTAAAAAAAACATCAAATACTTCTACATGATTAAGAAATGGAAATAGGCTTGCTTAACAATATGTGAACTGCAAAGCAAATTTCTCCATCAATGCTCTGGGATAACCTACAATTGTTAAGGGAATATAAAGAAGACTAGCTGTTGGCTCTTATGGAGTAGAGGGCCATACCTGGAAAGTTGATTTGGACAACAGCTCTTTTCTCTCCTTGCCATGATCCTGCAGGCGCTTCTGTCGATGATGTGCCACGCCTGGCTCTCCAGTTGATAGGCCACTGAAGATGTTCTTTCCATCCTTGACTCCTGTTGTGACTTCCTTTCCTTTAAGCATCTAGAAGACAAGAATCAGAACAATGGATGTTCAATTTCAGTTTATGTCCAGGCCACAGCAGGCAAGGAGAACAGAAAGAAGAGCTACAACATGGCATCATCAATGCCATACTGTCACCTCTCATTTAGTATTTGCCTATCTTTTCAAAAAGTTTAGATTTCACTGTTTAAGCCAAGCAGAAGCTCAATGACTCCATAAGTAAATCAGGAAATCTGGATTACCAAGATTCCATTTATACTTCTAACAGTAATTACGTATGATGAAAAGAATACCACCACTTCTCTACCTTAGTTTTCAACATCTACAAATTGGGATAAAGACCTTAATCTACTAATACTTAGAAGATGCTAAGGTAACAAAAACTTCGGAAAAGTGTCACAGCATTCTCCATAGTTCTAGCAAAGTGTATATGACTGAGCAAGATGATAGCAACACTTTTCCAAAGAGAAGCACAGAAAGACTAACACAAACTTAGGCAAAGTGAAGTAAGCAAATCTAAGAAATGCTGCAAGGAGGAAGAACTTGAATCAGAGTCAAATGCTTCAGAAATACAACAAGGAGGAAAATACCACCTTTTTACCAAACTGTTTGCAACTTCTCATTTCCGTGGCATTTTTTAGTTCAAAATGGTCAAGTTACATTGTTCTAGTACTCACATCTTACCACATCCCTAACATGTAGGGACAGCTAGGCAGAGCAATGGATAGAGCTTTGGGCCTAGAGTCAGATCTGAGTTCAAATCCGGCCTCAGACACTTACTAGCTGTGTGACACTGGGTAAGTCACTTAACCCTGTTGGCCTCTGTTTCCTTGTCTGTAAAATGAGGATAATAATCACACCTACCTTGAAGGGTTGTTGCGTCGGTCAAACGAAACAGTAATTGTAAAGTACTTTACACACAGTAAGTACTAAATAAACATTAGTCATGATGATGGAAAAGCTGGCTACTTTTGCCAATGAACTAAAACAAAACAGAAACCACATGTGCTTACAGTGGTGGCCCTGGTCCTAAGACCAACGGGCCAAATACCCCAGTAACACAGGCACCACCCAAGATGCTCCACTGTCTTAACTGGTGCTTGTGATGAGAATTCAACTCAACTAGTATTTATGAAATTTATTTACAATGCGCCACTAAAAGAAAAGAGGAAAACAGATTAAACCTGTCTCTAAAAGTAATTCAGAGCAATTCCACCTAACCAATATGGTATGACAGTTTAAGAAACGCTTATCTAAATAAAATCTATTAACTCTCACTATAGCTGGTGCTATCTTCTTGGGGGTAAAAAAATCTCAGTTTGGTATTTTGATTATTAGATGGTAGTTGGCATAGTACAAGCTTCCAGGGGATTTTAAAAGGTAAAAATCCTTTATGAAATTAGCAAACACTGGCTGGTTTGAAGGGGGAACTCTGGTTCTAAGGCCTGCTACGAAGAAACATTTATTCCCCAGTAGATTTTGCTATTACATGTCTAAATTTTCAGATTTTAAAATCCACTCTTCAGTCACAAGTACTACAGGCTACTGACTATAATATTAGAGGAAGGAAAGTTTCAAAGACTATTGTGTGTCATAAAGTTATAGTTGGTCTCGATCAGCTTGAAAGGCAGCAGTGAATCTCAAGAGTTAGACAAAACTTAAGAATGCCACACAACAATCAATGGTAAAGCTCTGATTTCACTGTCAAAATGAAAGACTTGAGATGAGAAGGGAACATGACACCTTCCCTCTCTGTCCCCTTGGCTCCTCTATTTATCCCTATCCTGCAATACTAATATCAAAGAAGACACAAGAAGAAAAAAAGAAAAGATACAACCTTAAGGTAAAGAAACCTAGGCTCTAATGTAGAATCTAAAGATAAAGATAAAAACGTGACCACGTACCTTGGAAATACTGTCAGATGTCAAAGATGTGTTTGGGAACTAGTACACAGGCAGCAGAAATTAGACACTCACCTGATTGTTCACTAACTCTTTTTTCACGGAGGACTGTGCATGAGGGGGACCGGAAGCTGAAGACACTCTGGAGGGACTCTTCTTACTCTGAGGCAGCAGGGCAGAGAAGAACCCCATCTTAGGGGAATGGGAAAGCGAAGCACTCCTCTGGCTACATACCATGACACTGGTCAAAAGAGAAACACAATGTTGTTATGGAGCTGAAGGAGGAAGGCACAGCAGGACCACAGAGCTACCAGGGATACGTGAGGTATTCCTTATCAGGGCTCAAGCTATTTGGATAAGTTGGCAAGTTCCAAGCTATTTGCTTTCTTCATGCTGTTTCTTAGTATTAATGGAATCTGCTGCTTATCTAGAATGAGAGCGTCACTTCTCTATGCTTCTTAAAGAGCTCTGGTGTTAAGAAACTAAGTTTCATCAATAAAAGGCTCTGCCTCAACTGGCTATTTCTCAAAGTCACTAAAGTGTGTGTCACCTCATTTTCTCATCTAAAACTTCACAAGACCACATGCAGGTAACCTACATTAGAGAGTAGGATCAATACAAAAGGCTGAGCTCATAGCTCTCTGAAAGAAGGATGGTACATGTCAAAAAGATGTTATGGGATAGTTCCCTCAACCAAATAAGGTAATGTTTAGGGTAGAATAATGAAACAAAACCATTACTAAGATAACCATAGGGTAAAAAGTAGAAAAAAAAAAAGTACAAAGAGGACAACGACTGAATTCTCCCCAGTTGAGCAAACGCCACTTAAACTCACAGTTCTGAGTCCCCCAGGCGGTCCATATTGGACACATAATGAGGGAGCTTGTGTTGGACCACTGCCTCTTCTTCCTCAAGCTGCTGCTCTTCTTTCTTCATCCGATGGATTTCTGCTTGCAATGCAAAAAGCTATGTAGGGATGGGGCTGAGTTAGAAGGTATTCTCACCTGACCTTCCCTCAGGTCTATGATGCTTTCTAGCTTTATCAAGTCTATAGATCTCATCATCCCACATCTTCTCTAAAAGAGAGCTCAAAAAGTAAGTCTGCCACATCAGCACAAGTACTGCCTTGCCAACGAGCACATCTGGTATCACTCTGCGGTATTACAGGATTTTTTTCGATATTCAACAATCATAACTCTTACTATTTGGGAAACACAGGATTCCCCTTTTGGTCACAAACAGAAAACATGAGATCCCAAAATTGTAACTACTGGAAGGGTAAGAGGGTAACAAACATTCCCATTGCAGGGAAAACCAAAACTGGAGGAAGGAAGCCAACCCTGAGAGACCATCAAGAAGATTCTATGAATATCACTGGTCTGACAGTTTTCACTATAAGTATTTGGGACAGGCCTTCATTCAAGTTCATCAAGGTAGGGTGGCATAGTAGCCTGAGTACCAGAATGGTACCAGCAAGTCCTGGGTTCAAATCTATCTCAGAGGCTTCCTAGTTCTGAAACCCTAAAAAAGTCACCTCACTTCTCTGCACTTTGGCTTCCTCAGCTGTAAAGTGAGAATAAGAGTACCCACCTCACAGAATAAAAGGAGACAATGTATGTAAAGCACTCTGCAGACTGAGTGCTACAGAAATACCCGTTCTTATTATAATTAACATGGAGGGGATCCTCAAAAGCTATGCCAACAGAGCAAACAGTCCTTACAAGCAAAGCATGTTTCAAGTATGAATGTGACGAAACACCATCCCCTCACCCAAGAAGAAGCCTAGCTGAGACTGAGGAGGATCATCAGTAACTCAACAAGAGTCTCCTTAGGAGGGTATGTGATCTGCAAGAGGGGAGAGAATACTCTCACCAACGGACCTTGGGAAATAATAATGAAGTCTCAGGAGGAAAGCACACTTATGCCCCAGACATTAACATATTGGTATTCCAACCAATTCAAGTTCTACTTCTTTTTTGGTTCATCTATCCACAACTACATCTCAATAAATTTGCTTTTAAGGCCTAAATGGAAGATATATAGGGGTACAAATATCACCTGGGAACAGCAACAGGTATTGCTTGTATACCAAGACCTCTTCCTCCTCCTCCTTGATACTGCCTTGCCAAGTCTCTCCTAAAAAAGTTTTTCCCTCTCCTATTTCTTTAATGTACAATAGACCAAAAGACTCACTTTTACCTGTGCCGTAACAATTAGTGTGAAGAACTATGACTAACTTTTTACCACTTTTCAACTTATTCTCTGGTGAACCTAACAGGCCCATCCCATCCCTCAGTACCTTTTTTGTCCAGAAAAATTAGCACTGAAAATGGAGATTTGGTAAAGACCACTTTGCTGGAGAAGTTTTTAAGTTAGAAAACTAACATGGTTCCTTTTAGCTATTTCACCTAAGGTATTGGAACAAAATTTCTATTTCCCAAAAACCCTGGAGTTTTTAAAGCCTCAGGGTTAAACAGCCCATTACTTTTCTTTACTCATTACTTTTCCCTAAGATCTATCTTGCTCATTTCAGGCATGAAAAGAAATTCTTCAAACGATTCAGACTGTGGGACACACATCATCCAATGCTGGGTATCTGATTGAGTAGAGGTAACCACAAGCCAAAGAGCTACCCAGAAGACATGTCCATAGCTCAAAAAAATCTAAATATATGGTACCCAGAAAACAAAAATACTGAAATGGCCTCTGATTCTCAATCACCAGAGGCCTCAGACTGCAAACTACTGATGTGGCCACACTCCCCCACAAACATGCCAGGAGACCTCCCTTCCCCCCCGCCCCAACCTTGTGGCCACTGCTACCTCATCACATGCCCAGAAAGCAGAAGGAAATGCTCCCAAACAAGTGCAGCTGAGTAGAACCAGAACAAACCTTCTGACGCAGAACTTCGTTTTCCTCTTGTACCTGAGAAGTTCTCTGACACTCAGCCTCAAAGTTCAGGATTACTGGCACTGGTGCACCAAGTTAAAGAATAAACCCACCTATAAAATGTTTAGGATCAATTCCTACTCCATTTGGCACATTATAGATGTTTAATGAAGTAAATTATACAGAGCACATTTTTTTAATGTTTAATAAAACTTTCTGGACTATGGCAGCTCTGGTGAGGTACAAAGAATGCCAGACTTAGAATTAGAAGACCTAGGTCTGAAAACCAGCTCTGCTACTTCATAGCTGTGCAACCTTAAACAAATTACTACCCTCTCTGAGTCTGAGTTTCTTCATTGGCAAAAGAGGGATATTTATACTACCTACAATTCATCAGATGAAGATCAAACGAGATAATGAATGTGAAATTATCTGTAAACTATAACATGCTGTATAACTGTCAGCTGTTATTACTAATATTAATAGTTTATGACTGGTCTAATTTCCATCAGAACACTGCTCAGGAGCACATAAAAGTTTGCCTGGCCAGCAAATACCACCAAATTTAAGGTTTCTACCAAATGATAAAAGTTTTTATTTTTTTACATTTGAATTTTTTTACAGTGATGTTTTTTTTTCAGTGATCATTTTTTAAAAACAAATTTGCAGGCCCCAGCTAAGATTTTTTTTTAAGTAGTAACTACATACACCAAAGCCAGGCCTTAGCCAGCTAACAATAGGCAGTTGACTGGATAAGATCTTAGAGTCTTGTGACTCAGCAGGCATATGGCCAATTGGTCTGCTGAGAAATGTGAAAATCCATCAGATGGGAGAAAAGGATCATCCATTTGCTTCCCTCTTTTCAAGCTAAACATGGCTAGCTCTACTTTGCAGGGCAAGATTTACAATACTGTATGACAAAGTGTTCTTGAGCTGGTACAATCACCCAGATATCCACCTGCATTCACATTTTTGGTTTGGGGCAAACGGTCCTTAATAACATCCTGACACTTAACAGCCTCAGTTAAAATAGAGAAAACAAAGTTTAAACAGGCAAAACAAGGAGAACAAAATAGATGGCAATAATGTGAAGGAAAACAGCAATGAAAGACAGCAGACAAATAAAAATAAAGGCAACAGAACTCTCATCAGAGCAGTGATGTCAGTAAACTATTGGCGAAGCTGTCAGAGGAGAGGTGGAGCATTACAAGTGTGCAATGAGGTATAAATGATCAGACATGGCCAGCCTGTTGATTTAATTAGTTGAATTATACTTCTTTGTTGTAAGGGAAGGTCTTACTGGGGTAAGAGGGATAAATGAAAGTACTGCAAAGTGGCGGCAGTGCTTTTTTAAAAAGCATCAACAAGACTATTAAGGCAACCTGGTAAACTGTTTAAAGTGGCAGACATGGAGTCAAAAAGATCTGGGTTCAAATACTGTCTCAGATACTTAATAGCTGTGTGACTTTGGACATGTAACTTAATGACCCTGGACCTTAAGGGTCCTCACCCATTAAATGATGGGGTTAGCCTAGAATCTAGGCTATCTACTCCCAGCTGTAGGTCTATGAACTGATGAACATTTAAGTTTTTTTAAAGCAAAGCTTTCATTTCATCTAAAACTGCTTCCTGTCTTTAAAGTGTCAGCTTCCTATTTCTTATCAGCAAAATAGTCTGACAAATACACAGAAGCACTTCTCTTGAACAAGCAAATGTTCATGTTAAACCTGTTCCTGACCCAAGTAACCAATACCTCCTCTCCAAGATCTCTTACAGAAATGAGGGCAAGAACAAGGCAAAGAACACTTGAAAGATAAGAGCAAAAGCAAGTGAGAAGTCATTCTCAATCCCACAAGAAAATGGGTTCCTCCCATAGGCAAAGACAGCACCCAATGGGTGGGACTTGCTAATAGGAATTTATCAGTACCTCACCAGGTGTCCCAACTCAAAAGAAAGGCTCCCCTTTTCTCTCTAGTACTTCAAGGCAAGAGAAGAGAGAATGAAGACCATAGGCTTCATGGATCTCACCTTCGAAGATGATAAAAAAACGATTAAACAGTAACTGAATGGCCATCTACATTTAAATAAAAAACCCAAACCCATTTCATCATATTCCTATTATTGCTGTCTTCTTCCCAAAGACCTTAGTAAGAGAGTTCCATTTGCTGCCAGAATTAGAATAACTGAGATTAACCAAAAGGGAAGAAATTCTAATTCTAGTTCTGTTCTAAACTCTATTTCTAGGTTATCACATAGAAGATAAATAATGTCCCTGAGAGCATTAAGTGCCCTTAGTAGTGGTAGGTTCTGCTCCAAGGAAAATTCCATCAAAAGGCACACTTGAGGACCTAGAGGGCCATAAGTGGCCCCAAAACCACAGGTTTCCTGCCTCTGTTAACTAGGCAACAGATTTCTTCTCAATTTGGCTACTTTGGTTCCCACGACAAACAGAAGAAAAATACGATCCAGGTCACATGGTCTACTGTTCAACAGTACACAAGTACTACAAGTCACTCCCTGACATGTTTTAAGAAGCATAGCAGCAGAACTCTGACCCTTCAGGGGTCTGTGGTAGTAAATAACTTCATTCTGAGAGCCGCTTGAGGCTCAAGAGATCCAATGGCTTGCTCATGTTCACACAGTTAGCAAGAGGCAGAAACATCTGAGACCAGGTCTTCCTTATTCCAAGTACATTACTATCCATTACACTTTGCTGATTCTCAAACCTGATGTAATGTACTTCCCATAACATATTTTACATATTAAAATGATAAAGCACTGTGAAAATAAAAACATCAGCCACAAGGACAACAAATGGAATTGTCCAGGTGGCTCAGGGAGAGCCCACGGAAACAATATTCCAAAAGTCCTCCCCATCATCCACTCCCAAACAGGTGGAAGGATATGCATGCAATGAAACAAGACACTCAAGAAGTTGTGGAGGGACACAATGAAAGTGTCAGCCCATTGCCGGGAGAAGTAGGTGGCAAAGGTAGGGTTGGTATCTGGAGATGGGAGAAAGGGTAAGATGAACCAATCCTTCCACTCTGCTTGGTTCTGGAGTTCGGTAGCCTGCTTCACAAAGAACTCCTGAGCTTTATCATTTCTGTTTGTCTGCCAGTAACACAAGAGAGAAAAAAGAAAGTCAAGGAGTTAGATTCTTCCATACTATATGTATACACTATACATATAGTCTACATATATACTATACATCCAAGAGCAATCCTGAAGCCTCCACTATGAATTCACACTACTTACTACCCCAAGACCCCCAAGTCTAGGTATCATGAAGGAAACAGGCACTGAGTTCAGCCACATTACTGTTTTCAAGTGTTGCTTAAAGAGACCCAATGAATAAAAAAAATAAAAAAATAAAAAAAAATAAAGAGACCCAATGAATGCAAAATGACAACCTGTAAACAATTCCTTTCTAATTTTCATGTAAAAAAGTATCAGTTCCTCAGGCCAAGGAAAATCTTTACAACAAAGTGGTAGGGAAAAGAGAGCCTAGGACCTGAAGGGAAGAGAGAAATAGGAACCAGAGAGGCAGACTTAGGTTTAAGGTGTTACACTGATACTAAGGAAGAACAAGGAGACTGCCTGCCTCATAGCCACTTTCAGGATCCTCTTTTGTAGTTCAATTAAAATCTTATGGAAGATAAATCATATTTACTTCAGGCAAGGCCCCCAAACCCTAGGTACCTGGATCGTATGGATGAGGTAAAAACGGAACAAACTGGTCTTCAGTTTGTTGACAGCAGGTCGATATACATCCTCCAATCGGCTGAAGAGATGACGCTCAAGGTAGCTCCAATAATCTCGAAGTGCTGCCAGGTCATAAACTTGCATTAATTGCTGCAATTGATCCACAATCTTATCCACCTGAGAAGAGCATGGGATAGAGAAACAGATGGGAAACAGATAGCAAGAAACAACGCTTCAGTTAAGTCAGTCTCTTTCTGCTGTGAAGCCTTCTGACCATCAAAAGAAACTTGCTGAGCCTTTCACCATAAAAGTTGACACTTATTTATAAAAGCTTCAGTCACTCTTGAAAATGGAGAAGGTTTAATTTTTTTTAAATTTAATTGACTTTACATATTTGGTTCAACCTCACAGTCATAAAGTTTTTGGTATAATGAAAAGAACACTGAAATGAGTTATCAGAAGGCTCCATCAGAGTCTTGCACTGGAAATTTGAGTAATTAATTCACTTAGGCACCTGTAAAATGAAGAGAATGAAGATAAGAATCACTAATATCCTTTCCAGCTGTAAAACTCTATCCTAGGTCCTAGGTAAAGCTCTGAGATATGGAGAACTAACTCCCATCAGTGCAGCTTATATTCCTAAACTCTCTTCACATTATTTCCTTCTATTTACATTCTAGACAAGCTGTCGTGCTTGTTCCCTGAATTGAGCATTCCATTTCTGGCCTCTGCCCAAATCAATCCCCTTCTTCACTTTCCTGATCATCTCCAGCTTTCTTCATGTGCCAACTCCAATCAGAAGCCTTTACTGAACCCCCCACTCCCCACCCCAGTCCTTAGTATTTTCTCCCTCCTATTTTCTTATGAGAGAGAGCCTGGTGGAGTGCATAGAATGCTGAACCTAGAGCAAAAAGACGTGGGTTCAAATTCTGACATTTGCTAGCTGTATGACCCCTCTGGGCCTCAGTTTCCTCATTTCTACAAATAAGAGGAGGGGTGGCTTCCCAGTTCCTTTCCAGCGCTAAACCTATGATGCTATGGTCTGTTTTCTGGTTTATAGAAGTCAACAAGCACTTACTACGTGCCAGGCTCTGGGCCGAGCACTGAGGATAGAGACCCACTGTCAAAGACCTGGCCACCAAAGAGTCAGCACAGAGCCGGGCACAAAATAAGTGCTTGCTGACTTCTATAAACCCGAAAACAGACCACAGCATCATAGGTTTGCAGCTGGAAAGGAACTTGGAGGTCCCTGAGGACCATTCTCATTCCCCACCCCCAATCTCCAAACACCCCCAGCGCTATGTACAAACAAGATCGATACAAGATAAATCAGCAGGGATCTTGGAAGACAGGTGCCAGCAAGAAAAGGCAAACTCCTGGGGGGCGAGGGGTGTCTCCGTTCTGCCTTGCGGTCCCAGCACCGTCCTAGCCCAAAGCCTCGCAAACCGAAGGCGCTTAATAAGTAGCTGTCCAATGGTGTTCATGCTTCTGCTAATTGCAAAGTCACCCAAGGATGCCACTCCCCTGACCACATAGGGAACCAAGCTGCCGAGGACTGGCCACCTGCAGCCCCTCTCCCACCTCGGTGCCTCCGCACACAGCAGGCACTTAATAAATGCCTGAAGGCCAGCGGGGAGGGGGAGCGAGGAGCCTGTTTACAGAGAAGCGGCCACTGGGGCTGCAGCCCAAACCAGCGAGCACCGCTGGGGCACAAACCGAATTTGCTAAGCCGGAGAGCTGGGGCTCCTCTGCTCACACGTGGAAGCTCGGCCGCCGGGCCGGAGATGCTCC
>CM053585.1:466839960-466862501 GCA_028646515.1 Pseudochirops corinnae
TCCTGGGGAGACAAGGCTCAACAAAGCCATAGCCAGTGTCCTCATCAAGTCACTCTCTGCCTGTAGAACAGTCCCAGAACCCCTTAAAACATCCAGGATTTCTGTAAACATACAACAGGAAAATCCTCCTTCAGGGCTTCTGAACCAACATCAAGGTTCCAGGACCTCTACAACAGCAGCACTGTCCATCACCAGCAGATGAATCTGGCAAAACAACATCAAAACAGACAGACAGCACAGCCATGCCTCCTCAGTTCTTGGCCGCTCCAGGTGGCAGTTCTCAAAAGTCCTGGGCAGCTCCAATGCACTCTCAGCAGTCTTTCTCTCAGCAACTAAGGCTCCACAATACTGGATACTGCTCTCCCAAAAGTCCTTCTGGCCTTCTCTAGGCGTGGGCCTCTCTCCCAATTCACGGCTCCTCCCAGTTCAGCCCTCTCTCTTCACATCAATCCATCCCACAAGTGGGATTCACAAGCTCTGGGTTTTAACACTCAACCCAAAAACCAAGCCAATACAGAGGCATCTCCAAATTTTATTACCATTACAAGTGCATCCCAGACATATACACAAAGAAGAAATTGGAGCTGAGAATGGTGTATACCCAGCCCTGTCTGCCAAGAATGAAAGCATACACATCCTTTTGATTTGATCAGCCTGCTCCATAAGGGATTTGAAGCCTAGGCCTCTAAGATGAAGGAATTAAGTTGGAAACCACTGTTCAGCCCTTGCCTTTCCCCATATACACAACTGATACAATTTTTAACATACATATACATACAAAAGAGATGTTAAATCCCTCAAGCAACTAAAAGTAACAATTAGCTATGTGTCATGGATGGTAACTGGTTTGTCATCAGTGTTCACTACATTTTCTAATGATAGCTGATTCTCCAAAAAGCACTAAGGGGAAGTCACCACATCTCATTTACCTGTACATCTTCACCAGTTCACACAATTTTTGTACATAGTATATGCTAATGAAATGTTTTCTGGAGTGACTGAGAATTGGTAGAAGCCTAGAAAAGAGGAATGGGAGGAAGAGGAAGACAGAGAGCAAGAGAGTGAGAGAAGGGTAAGTGTGTGTGATGAGAATAAAGAAAGCTCTAAAAGTATTTAGGGATTCCACTTGTTCCATGTGGCCCCAGGGGACAGAACTCCGAAGAACAGGTTGGAGAATGCAAAGAGACAAACATAGCCTTGACAGAGAAACAACAATTAGAACTGTTTCCAACTGGAATGGGAAGCAGTGGATTCCCTTTCAACCAATCCATCAATATGCATTTATCCAGTACCAGAAGCTGTAGCATTGGAGATACAAAGAAAGGCAAAAACAGCTCCTGCCCTCAAGGAGCTTACTTTTTTAAAAATAATTTTTATTTTTTGTTATTCTGAATTTGACAAATACCAGTAAACATAAGCATTCCATATACAAAGGACAGAAAAAAGATTTGCACTTGAAACCACAAATCTTCATTATGAATAGTTTGCTCTTTTTTAAAAGTATGTAATAAATTTAAGACATCAATTTCAAGTCTGTCTTGCTTGTCTGGGTGTCCTTCTGAATTTCCTTTTGTTCTCTAAGAAGTTTACGTTCTAATGGGGGAGAAAACATACAGTCCTTCACTGCGAGTCTTCAAGAAAAGACTGGACACCTACTGGTATGTTGTAGTGGGAAATATTTTGTGGGGTACTGCACTGGGCTAAGGAGATCTCTAAAATTTCGCAGCCCTGTGAAGGAAACAGAACTCTCCCATTCATTAAGTTTTTCTGAATAGAAATTCTGAATTTTCTGAATAGAAATTCTCAGGAATGGATGAGCACTCTGGAGGTTCCTTCCAACCCAAGAATGCTCCCCTTCTAGACAGAGGAGTATTGACAGATGAATAAAGAGGAAGATCTAAAGAACCAGTAACTAAGAGGGTGCCCATCAACTGGAGAATGGCTGAACAAATTTTGGTACACAAACATAACAAAATATTATTGTGCCACAAGAAATTACAAAAGGAACAGTTTCAGAGAAATTTCAGAAAACTTGTATGAAGTAATGCCAAGTAAAGTGATAAACAGGAGAACGATTTATACAATAACAAAACCATAAAGTCAAATAAGTAACTTTAAAAGCCTTTAAAAACTGAAATCAAAGCAATGATTGTCTATGATTCCAGAGATGATGAAGAATGCTGCCTACCTTTTGACTAAGGGGTAATGACTCAGGGTGCAGAAAGAAACACATATTGTTTGAACATGGTCAGTTAATGAATTCGATTTGCTTGTCTATGCATGTTACAAGAATTTTCTTTTTCTTTTTTTCTAGGGGTAGGAGAGGAGGAAAATATTTTTCTTAACTGAATAACAAACAAATGTTTCAAGGGGTGAAGGGAAAGACCCTGTAAGGGCCAGTGGATCAGGGAAACAGACCATGAAAGAGTATTCTCTAGTTTCTGAGCACACCACTGCCCATAGAACCTGGCCACTTAACTACCAAGTCCCCCAATTCTTTTATCCACTACCCGTCTGGAAAGATTAAAATTGATCCTGTAGCATTTCCTTCAGAATTTAGCAGGCCTGTAACAGGTTAAACAGTTTAGAAAACCAGTTCTCTCACTAATCAATGTTCTTTTTGCTTCAAGGAATACTGCTAACCATGGGGGATGTGGGAATCAGGCCTAGTATCTTTACACCATCAAGCTGTCCTTCAGGGATGTCTGGTTTGCTATCTAAAGACATCTGGGCCCTTTTCTTTGGCCTAGCAGGAAGACTCAAACAATGAACACTTCATAATCTCAGGAGGGAAGGAGATTATTGCTAGCTCCTCATTATAAATTTCTAGCCAATTATGTTGTTTCCCATGCCTCAGCTATGTAACAATCATTCTGCCCTCAACCCCACAATGTCACCTACCCTCTTCTGTTCTTTTTTTCTGTACTCTCCAAATCTATAAAAGGAAAGCTGTCCTTTTACTTGGATCTCTGGCTGGAAACTGAGGCAGACACTGATCTAATTCTCAGGTTTCATGCCCTGCCTTGCTCAGAGAAACATGCCTCAATTTACCCTTTTGTTACATTTCACTCACAATTAAAAGGGCCCTACACCACAAAGGTTTTGCTGCTATGCAGCAGCAATTTGCAAAATTCACCTTGATGATGCATCTGCTGACTGCACTGTCGTTTTTCTCCTCTTAGCTGGTCTCCATGTTGGCAATGATTTCCTCACAGCCACCTGGGCTGTCATCCATGGAGGAAGGTCCCTCTTTTTACTCTCAAGCTGTGCATTTGCCATCTGTCCACAGATTCCCAGGCAGAGTGCTCAAGAGCCAGGCAGTATCAAAGGTGAAGGTACTGCCCACTAATGGCCTTCCTGTTTCAAGGTAGCAAAAAACAACCACTTGTCAGAATAACAAAAGTCAAACCGTCTGTATTCTTAGCGCAATGCCTGACACACAGAATAAATGCTTGTCATCTTGACTAACAATGCTTTCAAGTAAAAGAAGCATCATAAGAAAGATATAAAGCAAACTGACAAGAGAGTTCAAAGATCATCTTTGGCTCAGGGCATCAAGGATGCCTTCATGGTAGAGATTTCATTTGGGCTTATTTTGCTATTGTTACAGTCCCATATTTGTGTGGAGGCCTTGTGTGTAAGATTCAGTGATTCCATCTGGTGGCTGAGACTAGGCTCCATCAATCCTTCCTTCTTTTGTATCTTCCTTTTCTCTCTCTCCTGTTTCCTTCTAGTTTACCGCAACACATCAGATTAATGTCTTTTAAAAAAAAGCCTATAGATACTAGATCTAGCACAGCGATTCTCAACCTGTGGGTCGCAACCTCTTTGGGGGTTGAACGGGGTCACCCCCAAAACCATCAGAAAACACATATTTCCATTGGTCTTAGGAACTGAGACACCTCTCCTCTATCAGCTCCAGGTGGGTCCGCCCACATACCAGTATTAAAGGGTCTCGGCATTAGGAAGGTTGAGCACCACTGATCTAGCCAAACTGGTCTACTGATTATACATAGCATTCTTGCCTGCACTCCTATGTTCACTCTTCTTCCTAAAAAGACTTTATCATATCCTATTATCTATTAGCTGTTTATGCCCCTACTATACTAGTGGCTTAAGAGCAAGGACCATGTTTTCTCCAAACTTTCTCTCCACCCTCCCAAGTTAGGATGAGCATTGTAAATGTTCATTGAACTTAATGTCTTCTCACAAATCTTTTAAGACTAAGGCCTAGTCCTATCTTCTTTACTGAAATCCTAGCCTCCTTAGCCCTAGTAAAATGCTCTTAACACACAGTAAGTTTGCTCAACTGAATTCTAACCTCCACCTCTCAGTTCCCTCCCTTTGCAGGGTCTCTCTGCCAAGCCTGGAATCTTCTCACTCCTCATTTCCATCTCCTGGAGGTTTCCCTGGCTTTCTTCAAGTCTCAATTCAATTCTTACATTCTGTAGGTCTTATCCCATCCCTGGCCTTTTGACACCCAGCCCTCCTCCACAACCCTCCTCTGAGATTACTTTGAATGTAAGTAAAGGCAGCTAAGGTGGCACGGCAGATGGAGTGCTGGGCCTGGAGTCCTGAGGACCGCGTTTAAATCCTGCCTCAGGCACTAGCTGGGTGACCCTGGCCAAGTCACTTAACTCTGTCTGACTCAGTTTCCTCATCTGTAAAATGGGCTGGAGAAGGAAATGGCAAGCCACTCCTGAATCTCTGCCAAGAGAACCTCTAATGGGGTCATGAGGTGTCAGGGTTTGTATCTTGTTTGTACGACGTGATTTGCACATCGAGCTAAAAGAGGGGCTCGCACAGTGTTTTTGCCCAGCGCTGCACCCAGCAGGCGCCTAGTCAATGCTGGCTGACTTCGCTCTGGGCTCCCTGCTTCCACCTGATTCTCGTTCCACGTGCTCCCAGGATCGCACACAGACCTCCCCGGGCCGGGTAACGGGGCTCCTTGGCAAGGCTCCACACCGCTTCATCTCCCCGCTTAAGATCGGGGGCCTCGGGCGGCCGTCCATTTACTCAGGCCCCAAGAATTTTAAAGAGCAGGGCATGGGTTCGGGGAGTTAAGGGGCGTTCTCCCGAGGTCGCAGGTGGCCTCTGAACCCGGGACCTCTAAGAAAGGAAGAGGCAGCTTTTCCCCCCTCCCACGAGCTGCCTTCAGCCCCTCTATCACGGGGCCCGGAAAGTCGCGGAGGCCGTCTGGCCCAACATCCTCAGGGTTTGGGGGCGCCCGTGCGCCCAAAGGATAACAGAGGCAGGGCTAAGGGCCTTGCCGGGGCCGCCCAGAGAGCCAGGCCTCCCGCCCCGTCCTCGGCCCGATCGGCCGGCACAGACGGCAGCAGTTACACGGCCTTCCAGGGCTTCTCCCGTCTCTTCTGCTCCTTCCCCGAGGCCGGGGAGGGTTCAGCCTGGATCCCCTCCCCCGACACCTCCCCTCGCTCCTCGGGGCCTCAGCCTGGCCCAGGCCCCACAGCCGCTCTTCATTACCTACATGGGTTTGGAGGCCCCGCGCGAATCCGCGCCTTCTCCAAGTAGAGGTTCTAGGTGCCGGCTCCGCCCCAAGGCGCGAGGGACCGCAGCTTCCGGACGCTGAGAACGGGGCGCCCCCTGCCGGCGGGCACGAGGCCGTGCGGCTTCCGCAGGCTCCTTCCCTCCACCCACGGCCGCCGGCTTCTGGAAGCCACGCCCGCTTCCCCCCCTCCCTCGGCTTCCTCACCAGTGAAATGAGCCTGAAGGGGCGGGCCTTCCGCCTCGAGTTGGCCTTAGCCTCTGATAACGCTTCGGAGGCTCCTACGCCAGACGAGGTCTAAAGTTAAGGAATCCTAACCCTTCTCGCTTTCCCCCACACCGGGGGTGCTAAATGCAAATGGACGCCTGTGGATCACAGCGGGCCGCAGGCTAACTTAGAAAACGACCTAGTCACCTTACCTCTGTCGGGTCGTATTGGTATTGTGCTAAATATTCCCACTTCCATTTGCCCGTGGTCAAGCAGCCCTAGTCCGCTCTGAGGGTCTGGCCCCCACACCACCCCGCCTCACATTGGAGGGCTGCACGTAGGGCAGTCTTGGGGTAGAAAGCACGGGCTTTACCTCCGGGCTGGGAGAAGAGGGCAGAAAAGCTCGCGAAGACCTTTTGCTGTTTTTAAAGAACCACATAAAAATCCACCTCCCCCAAAACAACTCCATACATCCAACTAAAAATAAGACCCTGGTATTACTCTAAGAAACGGGTTGTCTCTCCGTAAGGGAGGCCACCTGTTCTTTACCTGGAGGCTGGAAAAGGGCGCGTGACCAGCCTGGTTAGTGTGGTCTGGATCTATTACGGCACCCTCCCCCATCCCCCCCCAAAAGGTGGGGAGTTAGAAAAAAGCAAAAGTTTACAAGCGGTAACACCTTAGAAAGACGCTTAGGAGTGACAGGGAAAGGGTAGTGTGGGGTGGAGGGCAGGGGCATCTCTCCCATAGTCATAGTGCTCACACATTTTGATCACTGGTTCGAATCCCGCAGAGTGCAGCTAACTCCATGCCACAACTCCCGTACGCCCCCGGGCCACACACTAACAATAGATAACCCTCTTGCAAATCTATAACCCGTGGTCATAATGGAAGCAAAGATCTTGCGGCAAGCGAGATGGCTTAGCCTTAAGAGTCTCAAAGGTACTTTTCTTTTGGCTGTCACTCCTCTCAGAAACCTTCAGTGGTTTGCTAAACGTTGCCTACCAAATAAAGATCCAAACTCCACGATGTGGTATCCAAGACGTCCCAAGATTTGGACTCAATTTACCTTATACGTGTCTCCCACCATGCTCATTTATGAAGCTTCCGTTACAGTCAATTCTCAAATTTTCATCACCCTTTCCTGCCTCACTTCCTGCCTTTACTCATGCCACTCCCACTACATGGAATTTCTACCCAACCCAATCTCTCTCAAAATCCCACTCACCTCTCTGTGTGCCCCTCAGAATTTACTGAAACAATCCCTAGCCATTACTCTCTTCTAAAATCCTTTAACACTGCTTATATTCCTTGGGCCAGTTACGTGGTTCTGGGTCTGGAGACAGTAAGACCTGAGTTAAAATCCAGCCTCAGATACATACTAGCTGTGTGACCCTAGGCAAGTCATTTGTTTGCCTTGGTTTCCTCATCTGTAAAGTCAGTTGGAGAAGGAAGTGGAAAACCACTCCAGTATGTGCCAAGAAAACCCCAAATGGGGTCACAGAGTATGACACCACGGAAAACGAACGAATTACAAATACCCCTTATATGACATTAAAAAATACTAACTTGTACTACATGTATTTGTATAAATCTTCTTTCCTAAAAGAATGTTGGTTACCACTGTAATCATTTTTATATCCTTTCTACCACTATCAGCATTCAATAACTGAACATAGGAGATATTCAGTCAACACTGGCTGAATAATAAATATCAGAATTCAGGGGTTTCTTATTCCTTTACTCAAGAAAAAATTTTTTTAAAACAAGCAAAAACCATAGGAAACCTAAGAAATACAACCCACAAAATGCCCTACAAAAATCTAACTTAAAAGTATTTTCTAACATTTAGTCAATAGTGCCACACTTAAAATTTTAGAAGTACATTGCTTTCTATTCTCTATGCTTATAGAGAAATTAGGTGGAAAAAATGTACAAATCTCCAGTCTTGCTGATCTCTATCTTGCCCACTAGACCCAGATAGCTCCAGAGGAAAGGAGTGAGGCTGATGACTTTGCAAAGCCCTCCCTCACTTAAATCCAGCAAGTCATCCTGACTCCAAGCCTAGGGCTCTATCCACTACACCACTTGGCTGCCTCTGAGAGGGAACTGCTTTCTAATGTCTTCTAAAATAAAACAGCACCCCCAAGGAAGTGAAGAAATTCTTAATATTTGTGGATATAGATGGGACTTTGTGTTTGCCAAATAAAACATTTTTGTTTCTCATTGAATCAGAACACAAAACCCCCCTCAAGATTAAGCTTCTTAGGTGAGATAAAGAATTTCAATACACTTATCTGCCACTGATAGGTAACAGTCACATAATTCAACAAATTCATTTGTTTATTAAGGTTTTACTAAGTGCAAGGCACCAAGATACAAATGTGAAAAAACAATGCAGCCCTCACTTGAAAGGAGCTTACAAATTCAGTAAGGGGGGAAGTGGAGAGGGAGAAAGGTAGGTACACTAATGACTGTAATACAAGGCAGAATTGTGAAGTGCAAAAAGAGGTCCTTCTCCCAGTGTAAAAAATAAAGAGTGCCACAAGACATTTGAAGGAAGTTAGTGGGAGAATCCAAGAAGGGAGGTTTCATGGGGCAGGCAACATTAGTTCTTGAAGAGAAGGTGGGGACAGCAGAGTGAAGAACAAGATTGGAAAATAAGCACAGTTCAGCTGCCTGGAAAACGTGGCTTTTAATGTCAGATTGTAGACAGCCTTGAAGGTCAGTGTTAAGGAGTATATACTTTATTAAGTAGGTAATGGGAAGGTCCAAAGGTTGTAGGGCAGAGCAGTAAGCCCCATTAAGACGTGAACCAGCAGTGTATGGCATAGATTGGAAATTGGGGAAACTATGGCTGGAAAGTCCACATATAAGGTTATAGAACAGGAAGAAGGTGATAGAGAGTCTGAACCAGGATGCTTACACAGTTGGTGTGATAGGAGGGGTTAACCTAAAGGGAAGTCGTAGAATGGGAACACGTGACCCTATTATTTTCAAGATGGCACATCCACTTGCTGAGATGCCTGAAGATCCCTGAAGAATCTGTGGTTTGTCAGTGGAACACCAATACACATTACAACCTGTCAATAACTTGGTAGGGAAGGGTTAACAAGTAGCTTGTGACTTGAGAGTTAAGTAACAACCTAGATCAAACAGATAATATTCATCAGAGGCAAGATTTTCTACATCCTCCCGACTCCAAGGCTAACACTCTACCCATTATGTTATGTTTTCTTAGCTACAGATAAACTAAGACAAATGAGATTTTTTTCAAATGGAAGGAGAAAGACAAAAGAGATACCATCAAGGAAAAATGAAAAGAAATTGGCAAGTAGTTTAGGTGTGGGAGGTCAAGAAGAATCAAAAGTAACACCTAAGTTCTAAGACTAGGAGGGTGGTGGTGGCATTAACAAAAATAGAGAAAAATCATGGTTACCATTTCAACAGAGGGGATGGGGAAAAAAATGACAGAAAGAAAATATTTTCTCCTGACTTTCCTACCCTTAGGGCAGGGGAAGGCTCAGAATATGTGTACTGGAGAAAAACCAATGAAGAGTATGATGTGAACATGTCCTTCAAGAAGAAGAGAATGTATTCTCAAGAGGGGCATGGTCAGCAGTCCAGTAAATGGAATACCCCACTCCTGTGCAGTGAGTGGGACCGGCCATTCCACCCCCCCATTCAAGCTGCTCACACGCCGCTTCAGTACGGGTTTCAGTTCTTTCACTTCTTTCTCACTCCCAAGCAGAACAAAGCACTACATTTGTTACCTATCTTCCTAGTGGCCCTAAGAGCATGGAAAACTAAGAGGCAATGAAACCGGAGGACAGTCTAGAACCAGCCCAGCCTCTGGCAGTGGAGACAGGATGAATGGTTATTAGTTTATGCTTATACCTCATCAGGCTCGATAGCCATCATCTTCCAACTGATGCCTTTAATGAGTTCATTTCGATGGCAATACTAGGTAGGGAGTGGAAAGAACTCTAGACTTGGGGTCAAGAAGACCTGAGTTTAAATACAGCCTCGGACATTACCAGCTGTGTGACCCTAGTCTAAGTTACTTGACCTCTCTTGGTCTGTTTCCTCATCTTTAAAACAGAGAAAACAATAACACCTCCCTTCACAGGGTCTTTATAAGGACTGAATGAGAACACATTTAAAGCGCTGTGCAAACCTTAAAGTTTTATAGATACTATTATTGCCATTTTTATTTCAACAGCTATCTATGTAAGTTCCAGACCCGCTAACTGCACTTCTCACTGAAATGGCTATGACAACAGTACCAATGAGCTATTTCCCACTGCCCACAGGCTATGGAAGAGAGGAGCACTGTTTTCTACCTTTAGCATATGAAGGGACTACAAGCCTGCCTAAGGAACACAATTCAGAGACATGTATCAGAGATATGTATCAGACCTGCTTAATGCTCATTAGTTGCTGAACTAGTTAGTTATAGTCCCAGCACCTGGGCAACAAGAAATCTGGCTTCTTTCACAACCAGAGGCAGGACTGAACTACCACCCTGCTGATTTCAAATCCAGCACTATCCACTATACCACACTACCATGCTTCATCTTAATCCTTCTATATGGGGAGATACAGAGACAGTTAAGTCCCAATGCTTCTGCTTTCTGAATAACGTCAAGGGATCACAACCAAATGTCACCTGAAAGCAGCTTCTTTTACATGACTACTTCTATAGAAAGACACCACAGTGAGAGCAATATTATTTTAAGAAAAGGAGAAAAGAAATGTGTAAATATACAGACAGTTCTTGCTTTACATAAATTTGCATTATGCATATTTATCTTTACGTAAAGAATTTTGAAATAAATCCACATTCTCATAAAACACCTGTGTTTAACTTGACTGTATAGTACTATGTTCTCTGCTCCTGCTCCTTGGCTCCAAGCTCTGGCCTTCCACCTCAAGGACCCGCCCCACCCCCCCCCTTTCCAAAAAAACAACCCAATCCTCCCAAGTGAAGCAGAACAGATACACAGAGAGACCACCACTGCCACATTTGGCACCAAGATAGAAGATCTTTGCCATGTTCCAACCACCCATGTGTCCCATGCGTGTCTGTCTTCTGTCTGTTCCTGGCTCCCGCATGTCGCCTATCCTCTTCTGTGTGCATGTCCACATCCCACTTGTCTGCCCCCCAAGTGTTCTTCCTCTTGCAGGCCTCGGCCCTGCGTGTTCTTCCTCTTGCTCTCACTTCTCTGTCTCTGGACCCCATCTGTCTTTGAACTGATTGCTGGTTCCCTCCCTCCACAAGTGCTCATCCCCTTTCCTGCTCTTCTCCCTCCCTTCCCCACGTCCAAGGGCAAATCTGCATTGTGTAAAAATCACTTTATGTAGAGGTTTGCTGAAAGGTCCACTTAAAAGCAAGAACTGTCTGTACACAAAATACTGTCAAGGTCCACAGGAGCTAGAGCAAAAGTCACCAGAAATCTGTCTTCTTGAGCCACTTGCCACAGTCCAATGGGAGCTTAGGGTCACATCAGAGTCTGTGAGGAGCCAGGACCAATAGTTTTCTGGCTTCTTGCTCCCCATGGTTCCCCAGCTAGATGACAACTGACCGTAATAAACCTGCCAGCCCTTCTCTGTCTCCTCTTTCCCAGTCGGTGATCTCAATCTCATGCTAATACTGATTCCATAAGCATTCTGTAACGCTTCCCATCAGAATTTCTGAGCCAGCAGGGTTGTCAGCTTGATCTTGCCATCCATGGAAGCAGTAAGGCAAGTCCCACAGTCCATGGCTGTGCACCAGTCTACTGTCACTACTGGGGCTCTGTGACCCCCGAGGCTCAGGCAGCTCTCCAGAACTTTCTCATCACTGCTCAACTGTGAAGGAAGACAAGATAGAAGAGACAAATAAACAAGAGAACTCTGGAATGGAATGCCACCAGAAATGAAGAAACCCTTTCTCAAGTTGGACAGCTCACTTTAAACTGCCAAACCTTGTTTGGATTGTGGGGACGCACACTAAACCTGAGCAAGGAGGTGCACGCTTGGAGCCCTGGGCACTCTGGTTGGGGTGACTAGATAGAAACTGTCACCTCCCTCCCTCCAACCACAAAGGATTATTGTTAATAGCTCAAATGGATCATCTTACAAAAGTAGGAAGTGTATCATGCTTTAGTAACAATTCAGGAAAAAGTCATTCTAGTACTTGTCACAGCACCAGGAGATTTCTATCCTGGTAAGATTGTTACATGTTTATAACCAGTAGGGTACATGTTGTTCAGAAGTCTGTACCAGGTTGATTTATGAAAGTTAACATAATATCTCATTTGTCTAGAACTTTGCTTCCAACATACTTTGCCCAACTACTTTCATTTTTTCCTTATCGCCCAGGGTCAAACAGCTGCTAATTAGTTAACCCAAAGTTCTTTCCACCACATGATGCTGTCTCAACTTTGCAGGAACACTCTTTCTCTTCCTTACAATCCCAATCAAATCAAAAGACACAGGCAGAATGACTCCTCTACAAAGAACCTCAGGAGTACCAAGCATTGAGGCAGGAGGCAAAAATCAAACTCGTACTAGATTAATGGAAGAAATTGAGATGGAAGGCACCCATCTACCCACAAGATCACAAAGGAGGGATTTAGAGCTGGAAGGGACTTTGAGGCTTCAAGAGAAACACTCAGGAATTACTGCTTCAACCTTGTTACCTTATAGATGATGCCCCCTGCAGCAGAACAAGTCAGCATGTAATTTCCCTCAGAATCAAAAGCAAAGAGACGACCCCGTGGAATCTGGACTTGCTTGTATCCACTGTAACCCGATAACACAAAGGGCCCTGTGGCATCCATGGGGAGGGAATATTCAGACACTTTCTGGCCACTCTTGTGGATGTTCCACTGAATAAACTGGAATTACAAAAGAACAAGAAGAAAGTTGCTGATTAAAAAGTAGCCATAAAATGAAGCAGAACCCCAGAAAACAATGTACATGATGACTATGACAATAAGAACAAGACAACCTGAATGGTGTCAAAGTATCATGACTAAGCTTGGTCCTAAAGACTTCTCACCTCCCCTGATTCCTCTAGAGAGCTAGGGGAAAATGGGTGTGTGTCACTGCACAAACCAGATATTTTCAATTACACTGGTTAGTTTTGCTGACTTTTTCCCCCCTTTTTAAAAAAATTCTTTACTAGAAGGTAGGACTCTCTGGGAAAGAACAGGGTAAAAAGGAGAAGAATATGGTGGGAAATACAGAAAATGTATAAAACAAAAACATTTCACTTAAAGCTATTTTTAAATAAAGAGCGTCTGGCACCAGGGGCACAGAGATCATCATAGCCAAGAATTACCTCTGGTGTTATTCTACTTTAATGGAAGATCAATTTGCTAACTCCATCTCCTTTCTAAAAATTTGGCTCTCACAAGCAAGATATGACATATAAAAATGTTTCAGAGACGCTGGCGGTTTATGGGAGGGAAACAATAGTAGAAAGAGAGTTACCTGAATCCCTTCACAGAACTATCATGTTATACGCCAACCTGCAGCCTCTCAATTCCTACCACCCACTCCCATCCTTGCTATCTACAGTGATATGAGCCATTTCCTACTGACAAGGAGAGGAGCAAAAGAGGAAGGAAGCAAATGCTAACTCTTGGAATCCAAGAGAACTCATGCCAGTAATGAGGGAAAATTCTTGACATGAAATAGAAGTGTCCAGAGCCACAAATATCATCACTTCCAATATCGCTCCAGACAAGCAGGTCTTACCTAAGGAATATTTCAAATCCCCACCCACTTACCCCACAATTCAACCCACCTTGCCATCCTCTCCAATGCTGTACACAGCGTTCTCATCGTAGCTAAATTCCACAGAATAGACCTCCCCACTATGGGCTTTCCAGCTCATGGCACACTCATGCTGCTGCATATCTGAGAAAACAAGTTACAGAATTCCCCTTGTATTCAATGGCCCCAAGCCTAAGCTTTTATAATTAATTGATTACACTTTATAACTCTTTAGTTTGAATTAACCAGATCATTCATCACTCCAGAAAAACTCCTTCCCAGTACAAAGTGTGAAAAGTCCCTCTCAGGACTCTGCTCAATAGTTCTGGCTCCACTGTCTGCTTCTTAACCAAAGAATGTTAAAACCGGAAGAGACTCTAACAACGATCCCCTCATTTTACAGGTCACAGTAACGTCAGAACCGAGACTCAGACCCAAGACTTCTCACCCCAAATTCAACGACCAAGTATTTTGTTATTAGTCAGTGATATTCTACTGCCCTTCCTGAATGGGAGAAGCTGGGAAACTCATGAAACTAGGAAGAGATGATGGCCCCCAAACAAAAGGGTGCTTTATGAAGCTATGAATAGGTGGGAACTAAGGGTTGAGATGTCTCTTCAGCCTGAAAAACTGTAAAAAATACAATTAAACAATGAGCCACCAAGGTGGACCCAAACTTTCCCTTGTACTTTGCTATCTTGTCTTCTCTTCTACATAGAACAAATTTACAGAGAGAAGATAAGAACTAGTGTGTCCCCCCAAGCGTCCCCCCAAGTGGGTAGAATAGCACCACTCTCAGCTTCCAAATCAAACGTATATCTCACTGGGTCACAGAGCAGTTGATACTCAAACAATCCATAAGAAGCCCATATGGAAGAAGCAATAACAACACTGATCATGTGGATATTAACCATGATAGAAAAAACTTATCATGATAAGCTACTGCGCAAAAGCACACAGGCCAAAAAGCACCCAGATCTCACTCCAGCCCCACAGATTCAGTCCTGATTGTGCTTCCTCCTCACGAACCCAGAGTCTAAGTGACTGCTCTGAAACAGAACTACTCACCAAAGAGCCGAATGGCGCCATCAGCTGCCCCTGTGACCAGCAGGTTCCCATTGTGGTTGAAAGCAGTACAATTAATAGCAATGGGGTCTGGATCCAGGGAGAACTGGAGCTGTAAGAAAGAGCTATCAGTAGGTGTCAGTTTGACCCTAGCAACCTACTGCTCTGCTCTCCCAAGTGCAATACACAAGCTGCTGAGTGAGGCACTGTATGAGGCTTGGTGCTCCCTCTCAGCATTAAGGATCACTGCACTGGTCAAATAAAGTTCTGATTTCAAATTGTATTGCAACCAGTTTCTATACTGTGATGACTATACCTTTCAGACTCTCAGACATTTATTATAGAACACTCACATCAGATAATACACAGGATCATAGATTTCGAGCTAGAAAGAGACCTTAGAGGTCATATAATCCAACCTCCTCCCTTATTTTTACCATCGAGGAAGTGGCCTTCTGAGGTTAAGTGACCTGCCTAACATTTGTTATAAGCTATAAATAGCAGATTCAGGCATCAAACAATAAATCATTTGGGTCCTTTCTAAAATGAGCCAGTCCATGCTTTGGTGATGGTGATGATGATATCTCTTAAAAAAGGCTCACAACATTTCAGACTCATTCTTACTATTAATTGTAACTCATACTGAGCTTTAAGGCTTACAAAGTGCTTTTCATATAACTGAGGTAGGTACTGAAGTAATAACATATCTAATTTATTTTGTCTGAACCTGTGATTTCCCTGGTATAAGAAATTCCCTCTACGAAAGCCAAACAGCAACTCTTTCAAGTGATAGCTTTCTAGAGCTGTTGATGGCCCTAAGAAGTTAAATGACTCACCAATGGCCATAAAGGCAGTGTCAGAGGTAGGTAATCTGCATTTAGTCAGCACTTACTCTGTGACCACCCACTTTCCCCTGTGCTAAACTCTAGGGAATAGGAAAAAAGGGAAAAGCAAGCTCCCCTGCCCTCAAGGAGCTCATATTTGAATGGGTGATACAGCATATAAACAATCAGCATACACATGCTATCTACAGAGTAATATGAAAGGAGAAGGCACTAGCAGCTGGGGAGGGGAAGGAGAGAAAAAAGACAGGAAGAAAGGGGCGAGAAGAAGAGAGGGGAAGAAAGAGGGAGAGAAGGGGGGTGAGAGAGAAAGGGAGAACTCCAGAGAGGCAAGAAAGAGAGAGACCTTCTGCAGAAGGTGGGGCCTGAGCTTGGACTTGAAAGAAGCCAGGAAAACCAAGAGGCATGAATGAGGGGGTAGAATACTGTAGCCAGTTCAATGAGTACTTTTTAAAGTTATCCATTATATTCTAAAAAAATGGGGATAAGAAATGAAGATTAAAGTCCTTCCATATCTTACAGGGTTTGTGTTCTACTAATTCTACTATGTTTTGAAGACTTTTGGGGTGGCTAGGTGGTGCACTGAATACAGCACCAGCCCTGGAGTCAGGAGGATCTGAGTTCAAATCCGGTCTCAGACATTTAAGACTTACTAGCCATGTGACCTTAGGCAAGTCACTTAACCTAATCACCCTGCCTTCCCCCCTCCAAAAAAAAAACAGACTTCTGAAGAAAGAAATTACATACTACTAATTAATTTGTCCTTTTTCTGAATGCTATATTCTTGAGAATTCTATTACTGTGACAGCAGTGAGTTCTCTTACAAAATAAAGGGAGAAAAAATAAACCTACTTTTCTGGCTTACCAGCTGCATGACCCTGAGTGAGAATCAAAGCCAAATCACTCAGAGCTAAGACACTCACTTAAGATAAAATCAGAATCCCAACAGGGCTCAGGATAAGAATTCATCTGCTGCCTTTTGTCACAGCATATCTCAGTATGGACACTTCATAACTCATGAATGTTTCATACATACTAACACGAGGAGTTTGTGATATTCTTGCCAGAACAGAGAGGGAGGAACAACATTATAAATGGTTATAAGTTCCCAGATCAACTCACAAAAGCCATTTAGTCCCAAAGGTACCTGAAACAGCCTACATCTGCAAGAATATTATTTTCTACTATTTTTCATTGCAAATTTTACTTTATATATTTCAATTATATGGTCTTTGTGGGCTAGCCTGTAAACCTAAATGGTTTATAATGTTGTTTCTTTGAGAAAGCATTTCAAAAATTCCAAACTGGTTTACAAATGAACATCTGGAAAACAAGTCATTATAAAGCTAGAGACTGCTTAAGTGATATTAATACCTCATTTATCTAGTGAAGTCAAGAAAATGAGATGTGCCAAATAAGTGAATTTTCCAAATCCCTAAGCTTACCAACTCTAAGCTCCAAAATTCTATAGGGAGACATCTTCCTCAAATGAACTGGCTCCTTTTCTGCCTTCTTAAACAAATTACACTGAACTTCATTTAAACTTTTCTTGATGAGTCAGTCACCATATTTATATCAGTTATTGTAGTGAGCTGTCATACAATAAAGTCTTCAGGGACCATTAAATATAGGAGTGCTTGTCCCTTTTTATTCTAAATGGCCCTAGAATCCTGTAATTTTATAGTTCTTTTGTGTGCTTCTTATATCTTCCAGCAAAACTCCCTTTTACTTCTGTTAATTACTTCTACTTTAACTTACACATGATTCTGCATCAGGTATCCTCTTTGTACCTCCAGGTCTGTGGCTGGCTTCTAAATGAGTGAAGTTACTGCAAGTCTGACCTTAAGATATACTTTAATAACTGACTCACATTCTCACCCTACAGAATTCCTTCACATTTTAAGAACATTAACAGGGGCAGCTAGGTGGCACAGCGATTAGAGCACCGGCTCTGGAGTCAGGAGGACCTGAGTTCAAATCTAGTCTCAGACACTTAACACAAAACTAGCCATGTGACTTTGGGCAAGTCACTTAACCCCAATTGATGAAATCAGCTGTTTGTTCCTATTTGAGAACACAAGAGCTTTAACCTAAATAAGGCAACCTGCTAATTGTCATAAGGAGTGACACTGCCATTCTTACTGGCAATAAAGCCTATTAATTCCCCAACTGTGGCTCTGCCACAGCCAAAGACATTAATGAGAGGCTGCCATGAGCAGCTGAGACACTCAGGGAAAGAGCCATGTATGTACCTGTTGTTTCATGGTTTTAGTGTCCCACAGCAAGAGCTTGCCAGGAACCTGGTTCATGCCTTTGATGCCACTGTCCAGTGCTGTGTAGTCCATTTGTGAAATGAAGCTGGGGGCTGCAGCTGAGCAGACAAATGAGGTCCCACTGGGGCTGCAGGCAAGTGACAGGATCCTACAAGGAATGAGAAAAGCTCAGTCAGATTCCTCACCCAAAAAAGATCTTTCAAAAAAGAAGAGAAAATAATTCAAGGCGCTACTATTCTAAATCAGACCATGACTAATAAGAAAAAAATTGTTTAGGGAAACTGAAATAACAGAAGCCAGGATGTCAAAGACCATGTCACCTTAGGGGCTGTGAAAATGCCAGGCATAGTTTGATTTGCACCTTGAACTTTAACAGAACAGATCTCAAAGAGTTCAGAGACTGACAGTATTCCATGGACCCAAGACTCTAAAAGAGAAATCAACTTGAAAGAGGTGGGAACCTCAAAAATGAATTCTGATGATAGTCATAAATGAGACTGATAGGGAAAAAGGAGAGGCATCTATAGAGAAGATCAATCTGGATGAGCTAGAAGCTCATCAATACTTAAATTACAAATTATAAAAGGGCATTTAAACAAGGGCAGACATTTAAGAAATAAAAAAAGTTGCAATGTCCTAAAAGAATAGCACCAGAAAGACTAAAAACCAGTATGAGCTCATGCTTATGATAAATGAGAAAGACAATAAAAAGTATCTTTTAAAAAAGCTATTTTCAGTGGCAAGAGGAAGATCAATGATGATGCGAGCCCACGACAATAATGAACAATGAAAATTATGTAGGGGGAATGCCACTTCTGTTTTGTTTCATTTTTCAATATCAAAGAAAAAGATCTTCAGACTGGGAAAAGTAGAACAAAAATGGTTCATGAAACTAAAACCCAAGATAGCAAGAGAGCTGTTAAATACCCTAAACAAGTTCAAATCACCTGATCAACTGACACTCTCAGGACACTGAATTTGCAAATATAATTGCTAAATCACTGCTTTCGATATTTGTGTTGGCAAATGGGAAAGGCATAGTAGGACTGGAGAGACTCAAACTGCCCCAACTTTCCAAAAGGGAAATAAAGTGGATTTTGTAAGCTAGAGGCAGGCTAGTTTACTTAAAGGGCTGGTTTGTGAGTTTTTATAAAAAAGAGGTGGGTTATGGAGAGCAACACGGTAATATTCAATAGGATCTGAGTCACAAAACTGATCATACCTTTTGACCCATTCAACTGAACTAGATCCTAAAAAATTCATTAAGAAGATTAAATATATATTTCAATATAAGTATAATATATAAATATAAATAAATTAGTAATATAAATAAATTAATAACTAGATTATTTGTAATCCAAGACAACTGGAAGTACTTTTCACAGACAAAATTAGGGTGAATGGCTAGAAAAGCTATAGTATACTCATGTAATAGAATATTACGGTAACATAAAAAAATAAAACTTAAGATGAAACATTGAAAGGTTTATACAAAGTGATACAATGCAAAATGAGCCGAACCTGAATTGCACATACACTGACTAAAACTATCTTTTCTTTAAAGAAAAGGAAGCCCAAAGTGGCAGAATTTCAGCCAGACATGTAAAGGGACATGGAACAAATTCATTTTGTGTTTGTTAGTTGTTAATTCATTTGATTAAGATTTTCCACCCTATTTTATATATGTATTTGACTGCTGATTGTTATTAAGTTTATAATAAAAGTTTTTAAAACTTTTAAGAAGAGGTGGCGATTACTAAGCCAGAGTGGTTGAGGCTCAGTCATTTCAAAATAACCTCTTTTCCATTTTCATAGTCATACTAGACCAGTGGCTTCCAGAAACGATGTGGAACTACTGAATCTGGATTTTAGCAAGGCCTACAACAAAGTCTCTCACAGTATTCTTGTATATAAGATGGAGAGATAGATTAAATATTTTAGATGGGTAAGTTCAGAAATGATTTACTGATGGGACCCTTGAAAGAAGCCTCTATTGAAGTGACCCCAAGAAGTGGTCTTTGGTTCTATTCCATTTCGATCAAAAAGTAGATGGCATAAATCACATAAAGTTGGGAGGAAAACTAATAAATTGAGTAACAGAAACAGAATTCAAAAAATCTTGGCAAGCTAGAATAGTAGGCTGGACTTAACAAATGGAAATTTAATAGAGATAAATATAAAGTGCTGGGCTTGAGTTTAAAATCAACAACTGCACAAGAACAGCAAAGCGAAGATAGAACTCGAAAGCTCATAAGAAAAGAAGTCTAGGGATTTTAGTGGACTACAAGCTCAAAATGAGTCAGCAATGCAATGTGGCAATCAAGAAAGCTCATTTTATCTTAGACTATATTAATACCAAAAGAGTATCCAAAACAAGAGGGATGAGAGTCCCACTCTATAGCTCTCTGGGCAGACCACATCTGAACATTCTGTCTAATACCAGGGACATTTTACAAGTGATACAAATAAGCTAGAACACATCCAGGAAACGGTAAGTAAAATGGTATAGGGACTTGAAATCACACCATGAGTATCAGCTAAAAGAACTGTGGAAAAATTAATGTGTACAAATCACTAGGAGAGTCTGGTTACCTTAAGAAGAAACTTCCTGGTTACCTTAAGAAGAAACTTCCTAACAGTCAGAGTTATCCAGAACTGGGATGGACTGCCTTTGGGGTTACATGAATTCCCAGTCACAGGATATCTCAAAGTAGAAGATAGAGAGCCACCTGTTGGGATGCTATGTAGACAAAAGGGTAGAACCTGATCATCTCTGGGGTTCCTTCCAGTGCTGAGATCCTGTAACTCACCTGCTTCTAAGAGGGCCAGATCTAGTGCAGAGGAATGGAAAGTGCTACCTATATTATGAAGATCTGATTCCCAAACTACTTCCTTAACAGTAAACAGAGGAGAATGGCTACAAGTTATGGTATATAAAGGTAACAGAAAATTATTGTGCTTTAAGAAATGATGAAAGGATGAAGAGAACAAGGAGAATAATTTATACAAGAACAATGACATGGTAAAGATAAACAACTCTGAAAGAATTAGGAACTCTGATACTCACTTCCTAAGAGAAAGAAAGGAAGGTGCCAGGGTCCAGAATAAGATCTCTTTTTTTGGATACAGCCAACACATAGATTTGTTTTGCTTGACCACACATATTTGTAATGGAGGTTTTGCTTTTCTTTTACTGTTCTAGGAGGCTGTGGTGGCAGATGGAAGGGAGAGTGAAAAGGCAGATATTTTACTGATTAAAGAAATAAGCTATAGTTAAGACAAAATTTTTAAAAAGCCAATGATAAAAAGAAAGCTTCCACACAAACCAAAATATAGACAAGCATTAACAGTAAAGAACTGGAAATAAAGTGTATGTCCCTTTATCAGGGGATGGTCTAATAAGTTGGTCTATGTAAATGAAATGGACTACTATAATACTGTAACAAACAATGAATATGAACACAGGAAAACATAGGAAGACTTACACAAACTGAAGCAAAACCAAGAAAATAACAAACAATGACAACAATAATCTAAATAGAAAGAGCCAACAAAATAATCAAAGCTGGCTCTGTGAGATTACAGTGACCAAGCTTGGCCCCAAAGAAGAGGTATAAAAAGGTACTTCCCATACTTCTTTGTGGAGATAGGGGACTGAGGATGTGGAATACTACAAATGTTACTCTTTTAACGGGCTGGTTAAGTTTGTCAAACCAAAATGTTTTGTTCCTTTTTTATTCTTTGTTATAAGGGATGAATTCTTATAAAGGGTTTGGGGTGCACTGAAAAATATGATATAAAAACAAAAGGTATGAATATATATATTTTTTTGCTTTTTGGAGGGGGGAAAGCAGGGCAATTGGGGTTAGGTGACTTGCCCAAGGTCACATGGCTACTAAGTGTTAAGTGTCTGAGGCTGGATTTGAACTCAGGTCCTCCTGAATCCAGGGCTGGTGCACCACCTAGCCATCTCCAAATAAAATTTTTTTTAAGAATGAATAGGTGAAAAAAGGTCAAAAAGAGAAATACAGGTACTGTATGCACCAAAATATTGCAGCATTTTTTGTGGTAGCAAAAAACTAGAAACAAAGCCATCACTTGGGCAGTGTGTGAGTGTAACAGAATAAAATTTGGGGAGGCATGACCTTTAAATATATGAAGAGCTGTAGTGTGGAAGAGAGATTAGACTTGTACTGCTTACTCAAAGAAGGCGGACCTAAAGCTAATGGGTACAAATTACTAGAAGGGACTTTTGGTTACCTTATGGAAAATGCTTCTAACAATTAGAATTGTCCAGAACTGGAATGGATTGCATGGGAAGACATGGGAAAGACTTATATCAACTGATGCAGAGTGAAATTAGTTGAACCAGGAAAACAATACATGTAACAATGTATGCAGCATAAATGAAGAACACCCTCCTCCCCACCATGCTAAATGCAGTAATTATTAAATAGCAAGCCTGTTCTCAAAGAAGAGATGAGGGGGGCGGAGCCAAGATGGCAGCATAGCAGCAGCAACATATCACAGCTATCACATAGCCACCCCAAAATACCCATAAAATAGGATTCTAAACCAATCCTACAACTCCAAAACGCACACAAGGATACTTCCCACTAAAGTCAGCTCGGCTACGAGGAACCATACCAGCACTGCTAACCGCAGCCAGCCTGGCCTGAAGCCACAGCTGCACGCGGGGGGGAGGGAGGGGGCGCGCGCAGCGGAAGAGCCTTTCAGGTGAGCGGAGGATTAGCACCAGCTGCAGATTAGCACCAGCTGCAGATTAGCACCAGCTGCAAGTGGGGATTGCAAAAGAGGGAGATAAGCAGTCTGGCCGAAAGGTCTCCAGAGCGGAAAAGCTAAAGGCAGAGGTTTTGCACCCGCCTC
>CM053585.1:466863001-466884966 GCA_028646515.1 Pseudochirops corinnae
TTCAGGAGATGGATAACATTCTTCATCACTAGTCCTCTGGAATCATGGTTGATCATTGTTTTGAATAAAGTTCTTAAATCTTTGAAAATCATTGGATTTTTATATTGTTTTTATGCATACATTGTTCTGATTCTGCCCACTTTGCTCTTCTTGCAAGCCTTTGCAGGTATCTCTGAAACCATACCCTTCACTGTTTCTTATGTCATAATAATATTCCATAACATTCATATGACATAATTTAACTATTCCCCTAGTTGATAGGCATTACATCCCAATAGATTCCAGTTCTTTGCCACCACAAAAATAGCTGATGCAAATATTTTTGTACATACAGGACCCTTTCCTCTTTTATCTCTTTGTAGCATAGATCTTTTGACATTTCCTTCTGCTAATTTTACAAATGAGGAAATTGAGGCAAACAGAGTTAAGTGACTTGCCCAGGGTCACACAGGTAGTGAGTGTCTGAGGACAAATTTGAACTCGGGAAGATGAGTCTTCCTGACTCCAAGTCAAGCACTCCATCCACTGAGCTACATTATGATCTGTTTTTTCTTATTGTTCAAGGTTTCTATAAATGTTACCTCAAATTGTCTCAGGGCAGAGAGTGATGTCAGAAGACAAGGGGATCTATTTGGGGACAATTTGGATTGTTCTCTCTCCAAGCTAGAAATGACTTGGATACAAATTAATGATAAATTAAATAAAATTGTTTTTGGAAGATTTGAGCCTAAATTGCAGAGTACGTTGTTGGTATTATTTTTTTTCTTCAACACTGAAATCACATAGCAAGTAAATGGCAGAGCTTAGATTTGAATCCGGTAGTTAGGGAATGAAAACAGATCCTATTCTTTTGTGATTAACAATGGCATCTCTCTGTGAAGGTTTGGTGCCACTTGCCCATCCTCAGGCATACCTGAGATCTGTAGCAACTGCTCCTCCCTTTCCGACTTTAGACCCAGCACTCTATCCACTGGACCACCAAAAGGTATTAAGGTTGTTTTTTTTTTTTTAATACTTTTAGGCATTTGTTACAATATTAAAGATTTTTTAAAACGCCTTTAGGTGGTCCTGTGGACAGAGTGCTGGGCCTAGATTCAGGAAAGCCTTCCGTTCAAATCTTACCTGAGACACCAATAATTTCTTTGCAGTAGCACTATTAAACCATAGTGTATTGTATTTAATTTCAAAGACACCTCAAATTTTTAAGTATTACATGGATTCTGAACCAAAAATATGACTGATATTGTCTTCAACCTATGGGGTTATGTGTATAAGAAAAAGAACCCCAGGACCCCTTTCCATAGAATGTGCATACAGAAAAGTCTAGGGACCACAAACATTTGCTACATAAGAATTTTTAATTATATGTTTCACAGTTTATATAACTTGAAAAGGAAAACCCAAGAGTAGTAACTGAAACTATAAAATTATTAAAACTAAATCCCCCCTTTAGATATCAAAGCCTACTCTTTCAAATTGTTCATTTTTAAGATTATGCATCTCACAACTCTTTTGAGCTACTGCGGTTCTGCTTTGCTTATAGAACAAATTTAGAGACATCTCTGCTCCAAGTGTTCACATGGACTATTTGTGCACAACCTGTGGTAGAGCTTTCCAAGTTCATATTGGTCTGATCAGCCACAGTTGGTCACTGTACCTTGACTCCAACATAGTGATGTCATTTTGGTCCTCTTTGAGAATGATAGATAACCAACCAACCAGTTTTAAAAATACCAAATAGCAACTAACTCACACACACACACACATACACACACACACACACACACACACATACACTCTGGAGGATCAAGGACTAAATAATAAAAATATTTTACAATATTTGGCTCCCAGTATAGTCTCCACCCAGACCTCATTGAAGATGTGCATTTTTCAATACACTTTGGTCAGAAGGGAAGGATTCCCTATCTTCTGGCTTTTGGAGATATATTTCTCAGAGGCACTACCACCACACAAAGGTTTTCAAGGGCCATCTGCTTTGGAATATTACTTCACTGTAAGAAATGATAAATATGACGACTACTAAGAAGCAGAGAAAGACACATGAATGAAATAAAGTGAAGTAAGGTGCTTGCTTCAACAGCAAGAATACCATAATTGGAATTATACAGAGAAGATTAATATGGCTTCTACACAAGGACAACATGCAAATTCATGAAGCATTTTTGTATACTTAAAGAACCCAATAAAAAACTAGTAGAAATAATGAACAACTTCAGTAAAGTTGCAGGATATAAAATGAACCCACATAAATCATCAGTATTTCTGTATATTACCAACAAAACCTAGCAGGAAGAGATAGAAAGAGAAATTCCATTTAAAGTAACTGCAGACAATGTAAAATACCTGGGAGTCTACCTGCCAAGACACACCCAGGAACTACAGGAACACAATTAAAAAACACCTTTCACACAAATAAAGTCAGATCCAAACAATTGGAGAAATATTATTGCTCATGGGTAGGCTGAGACAACAAAATAAAAATGATAATTCTACACAAATTAACTTATTTACTCAGTGCCATAACACTAAAACTACCAAAAAGTATTTTATCGAGCTAGAAAAATAATAATAAAATTCATCTGGAAGAATAAAAGGTCAAGAATATCAAGGGAATCAATGAAAAAAGAAAGAAGGAAGGTGGCCTAGCAATACCAGACCTCAAACTGTATTAAAAAGTGGAGATCATCAAAACAATCTGGTACTGGCTAAGAAATGAGTAGAGGATCAGTGGAACAGATTAGGTACACAGTAGTAAATTACCATAATAATCTAGTTTTTGATAAATGCAAAGATCCAAACTTTTGGGACCAGAACTCACTATTTGACAAAAATTGCTGGAAAAACTAGAAAGCAGTTTGTCAGAAACTAGTTATAGATCAATATCACACACTGTATATCAAGATAAGGTCGAAATAGGTATATGAGTTAGAAATAAAGGGTGACACCATAAGTAAACTAGGGGAGCGTGGAAAAAATGTACCTGTCAGATCTGTGGATAAAGGAACAGTTTATGACCAAACAAGAGGTAGAGAAGATTATAAGAAGCAAAATAGATAGTTTTAATTACGTTGAATTTTTTTTTTAAATAACTTTTTCACAAACAAAATTAGTGCAACCAGGATTAGAAAAAAACAGAAAACTGGGGAGGGGGGAGAGGAATTTATAGTAAGTTTCTCTGATAAACACCTTATTTCTCAAATATATAGAGAACTGAGTCAAACTTATAAGAATATAAGTGATTCCCCAATTGGTAAATGGTCAGAGGATATGAACAGGAAGTTTTCAGGAGAAGAAATCAAAGCTATCTACAATCATATGAAAAAAAATGCTCTAAATCATTATTGATTAGAAAAATGTAAAGTGAAACAACTCTTGAGGTACCACCTCACACCTCTCAGATTGGCTAATATGACAAAAAAAGGAAAATGCTCAATGTTGGAGAAGATGTGGAAAAATTGGGATACTAACACCCTGTTGGTGGACTTGTCAACTGATCCAACCATTCTGGAGAATAATTTGGAACTATGCCCAAAGGGCAATCAAACTGTTTGTACCCTTTGATCCAGCAATACCACTACTAGACCTGTATCCCAAAGAGATCAGAAAAGAAGGATAAGAACCTATTTGTAAAAAAAAAAAAAAAAAAAAGTTTATGGCAGCTCTTTTAGTGGTGGCAAAGAATTGGAAATTGAAGGGATGCCCATCAATTGGGGAATGGCTAAACAAGTTGTGGCATATGATTGTGATAGAATACTATTGTGCTATAAAAAATACTATAAGGGGGGATGGTTTCAGAAAAACCTGGGAAGACTTTTTGAACTCATGCAAAGTGAAGTGAGCAAAACCAGAAGACCATTATACACAATAAGAGCAATATTGTATGATGATCAATGGTAAATGACTTAGCTATTCTCAGTAATACAATGATCCAAGACAATTCTAAAGGACTTATAATGAAAAATTCTATCCATCTTCAGAAAAAGAACTGATGGAGTCTGAATACAGACCAAAGCATGATTTTTTTTTAACTTCTTTCCTTCCTTTCATTCTTCAATCTGTTTTCTTTTGCAACATGGCTAATATGAAAATGTATGTGAATAATTTCTATAAAATTGCTTGCCTTCCCAAGGAAGGAAGAGGGAAAGGAAGAGAATTTGGAACTCAAAAGAATTTTTAAATGAGTGAGTGTTCAGAATTGTTTTTGCATACAATTGGAAAAAAAATTTTAATTAATTAAAAAAGAAAGTGAAGAAAGCAGAATCAGGAAATAATATTTGCAATGACTACGACAGTGTAAATAAAGAGAACAACAAAGAAACAATCAAAACTGAATGCTGTAATTAATAACCAAGTTTAGTTCCCAGGAAGAATTATAAGATAACTCCATTTGCTTCTTTTCAAAGGTGAAGAACTATGGATTGTAACAGTAATGAGATTTGAAGTTCCTTTTGTATTGCTAAGGTAAGAGGTACTTAGCACCTAGTTCAGATTAAGCCTGTTTTAAAGAAACAGAAGGCATGAACTCCTGTCTCCTGTTGCTGACATAACTGGAAGGGGCTGAGCAGGGAGGAGCAAGACTGTATATAAGGAAAAACCCAGAGAGGGAATGTCAGAATTTCTTGGGACAAGGATCTGGAGGCAGAAGCTGCTGTCACTGGAGAAAGAGAGAACTTCTCTCAGCAGCATCTGGAGGCTGGGCTGCTATTGCTGGACTGAGAATTGAGAAGAAAAATAAGAATTGGTAACTGAGACAGATCTTCTTGAAGCAAACTCCATGGAGGCTGAAGCTGCTGCTGCTGGGGAGGCTGAAAAGGAAAGCCCCTCCCAGGTGTGAGATAATTATTTTGATTTTGAAAACCTGGATGGAAGTGATTTCGATTCTGGGAACCAGCTGAAACTTTTGACAAGTCCAAGGGCCAGCTGGATCTATAGAAAACTGAGGAAGCATGACTGTGATGCTGGTACTTTTATGAACCTATTTGTGGCTTTGTTAAGCCTTGACTTCCTGGGAATGGAGACTGGGAAGGATTTGAGATGGACTGGACACTATGAGCTCCAATGTGGAGCAGGAACTGCACAGAGAGCTGGACAAGGACCTGGGAACTGTCAGCCTTTGAACCCAGGTGACAGTCTCATGAATCCAGGTAGGATCTGGGACCATGGAAGGGGATCCAGGGAATCTGAAAAACCATCCAGAGTCAAGTTGAAAGAAGACTTTACTTGGATACTGTCAACTGACTGAGAAATTGTAAATTTACTAGTGACCTAGGGGTGAAGGGTCTGTGTATTTTCTGATGATTGAATAGTAAATAATGAAGAATGATTGATTGACTAAATGATTGTACTTAGTGATTGATGACTGAATAAGTAATTGATTTGTAACCTACTTATACCCCATCAGTGGAAAAGCTTTGACTATTGTACTTTGTGATTGAATTAAGGATTTTGTGAATGCTTGAGTTACTAAATGATTGCTCTTTGTTCAAAATTTTGTGACCACTGTAGTGGAAACTATGTGGCCATTTTCTGTGATAAGTTGTTGTGAATGCTGTATTTTGATTATCTGTGATAAGTTGTACTATTGTGACTGCTATATCTTGATTTCTGTGAATGTTTTGCTTTGATTTGTTATGGAATAGAGTGTTCACTATACTGTGTAATCAGAACCTTAAAAGCTGTTCACAGTAGCATTCTTCTGAAAAGCTGCTCATGCATGGCCTGTACATGGATATGAAACACTACATATGAAATAATTTTTTTTATAATGCTGATTAGTTTTATGGAAATTTTTTCTTTTCTCTCTCTTTAGTTCCTTATTAAAAGGGAAGACTCTGTGAGAGGGCATGAAAGGATGGCTGCATTGAGAAATGTACATAATGTAAAAATAAAAGATATTAACAAAAAATCTTTTTAACTTAATGCTGCTAATTAAAATACTAATTAAAATACTTGACCCCAAAGAAGAGAAATGAACAAGAGCCTCTTTGTGGGTGTAGAATACTGTATATAAAATCAGGCATTTTAAATGGGTTGATTAGTTTTGCTGAAGTGTCCCACACACTTCCCCTCCTTTAAAAGTTTTTTGCTATGAGATATGGTTGGGGTGTGAAGAGGATTTATTGGGAAATGTAAAAACCAAATATATACCAAAAAATTACTTTTTAAAGATAAGAAAACCTAATGTGTTGCAAAAAATATTTCCACATAAAATGATGAACATTCTTAAAAGATATAAACCTCAAAGAGGTACATCTTCAGCTACCTGGAAATCTTAAGTATCCAGAACAATTATTCCCCCAGGTACTTATGTGGCCCTTATTTATTCAGGTAAGTGTTTGCTTCATATGTCTCCAGGTTTCTCCCTAGACCCACACATTCCAGGGACCAAAGACTCAAGGAATCAGGAGGCAAATGGTGCAGGACACTGTGGCTAATGGCAATGAACAACAAAACTTTTAAAAGCATAGTTGACTGGTTTGTTGTCAAAAGCAGGTCAGAGGGAATCCACATGGACAGTGGAGTGTTCTGGGTAGAGGTTGCACTGCCAAACAAATAGAAAAATGCACTGCTCTTCATCTTTCTCTAGGATTGTTAGTTACCAATGGGTCAGTGCTACCAGCCTGGGAACTACTGACCAGAAAAGCCTCCTTGATGAGAAACTCTGAAATACAGCTTGGATAGGGAACTTGAAGTAATAATCTGTGAGACTCCAAGTCATGGGAACTGCAGTGGGATGATGAATTGATTCCTTCCTTTCCTCCTTGGGATTTTTGCTGTGATTTTTCAGGACTTTTTTCAGTACTTCCTTAATGGAAATATATCTATATATCTATATCTATATTTAAATATATTCAGACTCACCTGAATATAGGTGTCAAAAATTATGAGCAGGGAAGAAATTAGTTTAGATTCTACTAGATAATGGTAGATCACCAGTATTTGGAAATCTCATACTCTGGTTCCTATGGTAATGATAAAATTGAATTCAGCTCTTGTTTCTGACAGCTGCTACCTCTGGGAGATGGAGATAACAGATCTTTTACTTAAGCAAGGCAAAGCATTTGGAGTTTTGATATCCCATTTAATTTTAGTTTAATACAGTAAGTTGCATGTGTTTTAGTTTATTATGAGAGTATGTTTTCTTTTGAGGTCATGCAGATTTTGAAAGGAGATTAGAATCTTAATGGAAAATAAGATGAGCTCTGTTAGGAGACTTTTCCAGATTTGGGTGGGGGCACAATGAATCAGTTTATGATAAATTCATGAACTTCTATATGTAAATAATTTTAAATATTAAGACAGAGACAGAAAGAACCATTACCAAGGTAGAAGGCAGGCGTAATTACATTTAGGAAAATTTCCGGAACTATCTGCATCTACAGTATCAAGGTCGCCATATACAAGTTGATCTCTCTACTTTACATAGGACAAATGCCTTCCTAGACTGACTCTACATTCTCTACTTATGAGGTCTGCTTTACTGTACCTCAATTGAATTCTGTTTTAGTCATCCTGTTTTGCTTCTTACACTTGCTCTATTCACTTTAATCTCTGAAATCAAAGTACAATTTTATTTTTCTTACAATTACTGCAAATGTTAATGAGGGGAGTCCATTCTGACTGACTTCCTCAACTCTGACACTGATCAACTTCATATGTCTCTTCTTCAGTCATATGATGGTAAACCATGGTTTGCTGATGTATCATTACCAGTTCTAAATTCATCATTTGTGTTCTGAACAAATTCAGACTTTGCCTCATTATTTGTAGTTCCTGAAAAGTATTTTCATAAAGATGTAGAATAGATGGTTTCTGAGTAGCAAATAGGGTAGCATCAGCAAGATCACGTCTAAATCTTTATTGAGATTAATAAAAAGGAGATGTTGAGGTTGGAATGAAAGAACAGAAAGAATAGAAATGTGTTCCTAAAATAATGATAAACTCATTAGGCAAAAATATCTTTTCTCTAGCTATTCTAGGTTAGATGGAAGTACTTTGCCCATTAGAGATAATTAGAAGACAAGCTGTCCAGATCCAATATTCCACTTCAGTAAAAACCAGAAATTTGTACCAGAACAAATGATGATTAAGAAATCCAATGAGAAACTACCATAAATTTCTTATGCCATGACAACTGCACAAAAAACCAGTTAGAAACCCACAGGCAATAGGAAAGCAAGCGCAAAACCAGCAAACAAATCCAATGTGGCTAATGGTGGGCCAGAGATTTATAGGCTATATATCCAGAGACAGAAAGTATCACAGGAAGGTCAGAAAGCCCAGAGTGGGGACTTTGGAAGCCCCAGAAGAGCTAGTGATCAGAGTGACGTGAGGCAGCATTCAGAAAAGCTCAGTTACCTGAGGGCTCTGAGGTCCCTTGCATTCTGTCCTGAGATGCCAGAAAGGTCCTGAGTGGGGGGGTGGGGAGTAGGCAGGGGAGGGACAGAAGAGTTACCCTGTGAAGAGGCCAGTGCAAGAACCCAGGGGACTAAAACCAATCCTAACCCTATTCAAATGCCTGGCAAGGGACACAAAGTCTGGTCCTGACACAGAACCCCAATTTAAGAACTAAAAGCTAGAGAGGTGAGTAAATCAAAATACCAACCAGCATAAAAAGTTATTACAAATCTAATTCCATCACAACTGCAAGGAGAGGCTCAAAAGAAAAAAAAGGATTTTCCACAAGCACTACATAAATACATTTTTAATTTGTGCTTCAGTTCTTCCAGTAATTCTAGCAAAATCTGTGCCCAAGCTGTGTTTTCCTCTGAGATTTTGCTTGTAGTTTTGGAGCCATTCTTTTCAGGTGCTGCCTTGTGCATCCCTGTCATTATAATAGCTTTTTTTAGTGAGATTACTTTTTTTGGTGCATTCTTCCAGTCTACTTCCTGACTTCATATTTGATGTTAAGGTCAGTATTAGTACACTTCTTTAGGGAAGGTCTGGGCTGGTCCTGTTGCTGCTTCCTTGGGGTACTGAGGGTTATATTATTCCAACTTTTTAGGGCAGTTCAGACTGGTACCTGAAAGTTTTATGTGCTCCCAAAGTGGTCTGATCCACCTGTGGTTCCAAGAAGTTGCAGCATAGGCAATGGACACATCCTGGTAAAAACAAAAAACAAACAAAAAAACATCTTTGCAAATAGACTGAAGCAGGTTGATGGTAACCAACAGGCTTCAAACCCATCAGTGAGTTAGGGGGATGTCTACCCCAAACATGTGAAGACTTCCCTCTGTGGAGTGGGCAAATGAGAACAATTTCTTCTGACAGACATGATAGCTGTTGAAACAGGCACTTGGTCAGACATCGAAGATGCCAAGGTCATCCATCATATCCTGGACCATAGCCAGTCATCTTGACTTTTGTTTTGCCACTGGACTTCAATGACTCTGGAAGAAAGAGTGAGGCTGATAACTTTGCTCAACTCTGCCTCACTTAAATCCAATTTAAGTCAGGACATCACTGTCACCAGAAACTAAGCGGGGGGGGTGTCCCATGGAGAATGGAATTTGGGCATTCAAAGCCAGGAAGACATGAGTTTAAGTCTCACCTTTAACAAATACTAGATGTGTAGTCCTGGGTAGTCACTTAGTTTCTCAGTGTTCTAGGCAGCTCTCTATCGCTATAAGTTGCTAAGAAAGTGCCAAAATAGCTTGGTAAAGGGAGTTTCCTCACCTGGGGGTTCCCTATATCAATGAAGTCATAAGTCCAGTTCTTATACATAGCCAGGGGTTGTGCTAAGTACTAGAGTAAAAAAACAAACCAAAAAAACAGTCCCTGGCTTCAAGGAGGTTATATCCTGCTGCATGATACAGTACATAAATAGATAAGAATATACATGATAATTTGAAGAGAGAAAGAGAAACAAGTGGAAGTATGAGAAAAGGAGGTGGTACATGAGCTAAACTTGAATAGAGGAACTCTAAGATTTCTGAGGCAAGAAGGTAGTACATTCAAGTCAGGGGAGACAGATGAGACACCAGCAAGACAGAATGCCGTATATTGTCAGATATGATGCTATATAGAATGTTTTTGCTTAATTGTTTTTCTTAGCCACAAGGGAGGGCTCAATCTGTGTGTGTGTATCTGTGTGAAATTACCATGACATAAAGATAAAAAACAATCAATAAAACTTTTTTCCTTTTTTTTTTTGCAAGGCAATTGGTATTAAATGACTTGCCCAGGGTCACACAGCTAGTAAGTGTCAGGTGCCTGAGGCCAAATTTGAACTCAGGTCCTTCTGACTCCAGGACCAGTGCTCTATCCACTGCATCACCTAGCTGGCCCCTAAAACTTTTTTTCTCAAGCAAAGAGACTGGAAAACAATTGTCTAAAAGATTCTTGGATCAAGTGTTGAAAAGAAGAGACAAAAGAGAAATAAGATTCCTAGGAGCAAAAAAGAACTCAGAGAGATACAAAATGAGTTAGTCAGGAAGGTATCATGAAGATAGCAATTTCAACAGGAAATCAGAAAAGGGTTAACTCACAGCTCACAGCTCAAACAGGAAAGAATTATGTTTCTATAGAGATGAAGAGGTTATTAAAGACTAAGTATAGCACTAGAGAATGAAAACATGGTGTACTAGACAGAAAAATAATCACTCCAAAAGAATAAAAGAGACCTAAGCATAAAATGGGAAGTGACTACAGGTAGTATCTGAGGATTTTCTTACACTTTGAACTTCTACCAAATGACTATGAGACTGTACTTGTGGTTTAAATCAATTATATATAACTTGTACACAGAAATTCCTCCTCTATAACTTATTCCATTGAACAGTCTGCTCACTGTTCACAAGTTTCCATGAGACAGAGTGAGGGGAAAGGTTTGCCAAGAGTGTGAAATGGCCGTCATCTTCTTCTGTGAAGCCTCTAACCGTCGCCTCCAGGGATGTCAGGGCCTAAAAGATAAAAAAAAAAAAAAAAACTCTTCATAACCCTGCCTCCACCATAGGGCCTGACCCAGCAGCTCGGAAATATCAGTTTGTTGTCATAGTAAAGCAGGTAAAACTGGGCAAACAGGCATTATTATCTCATAAGGAAACCAAGTAGCTACATTTGGAGCTGTCCGTGGTACTGCACTTGCCTTGAGCTCGTTCTTGAAGGTGGTTCCCAGACTGACTTGCCTTTAACTTTCTTGACCTGATTTGTCTGACTTGTAATGTTACCTATCACCTAATTACTATTGTTTTTGACTATGAAGATTCTAGCCTCCATGTCATCTAATCACTGGGTCTCTTGATTGGTTCTAAAGGAGTCTCCGTGCTTCAATGCCCAAAGGTTCCAGCCTGTTCCAGGATAACCAGGTACATAGACATTAATGGAACATATCTTCCCCTTTTTTAAAAAAAAGTCATTTTTAAGGGAAAAGTAAACCAAATATCTGCAAATGAAGATACCCAACTGGGAGATCTGTCAATCTTTACATTTGGAGACTGTTCTTAGTATACATAGCAACAGCCTCCAGAGTTAGAGGCAATCTGTTTTAGTGGGAAGATCTGACACTGAATGCATGGATTTGAATAAGGACTCTGCTACTTACTATTTGTGTGCCTTTAAGCAAGTCACTTCCTCTTTCTGGGCCTCAGTTTCCATAAAATGAGTTGATTAGATTGGATCATCTCTACAGCAGTGATAACCCAACTGTCTATAATTGTTTATATTTTCTTTTAAATTTATGAAATTAATTATCAGCAAATGCAAACAGTCCAATATAAAAAGAACAAAAAAGAACGTATACGAACTTCTTTATGTACAGTTTGGGTTTTTAATTGTATTAAATTTAATAAGGTGGCAGTGAAATTATCCTGTTTGTGTCCCTTCATGAATTTCTTTTGTGTTCTTCTGTGTATTTTAAAAATGTTTTATTGATATTATTTACTTTCTATCCTCTAACTTATCCCCTTCCAAATAGGTGCCCTCTCCTGTAACGATAAGTATAGACAGACAAAATAAATCAACACATTGGCCATTTCTAAGAATGTATTTGTCATTCTCCATCTCTAGACCTTCATCTCTATGACAAGAGGCAAGGGGTATACTTTATCATCAGTTTTCTGAATCTATCATTGGACACTACACTTATTAGTGTTCTGAAATCTTTCCCAGTTATTCTCCTTTGCATTATTGTGGTCATCACATAAATTGTTCTACTTGGTGCTCTGTGTCACTCCATGTCAATTCCTATAAGTATCTTCAAGTTTCTATGAATCCTTCATATTTGTCATTTCTTACAGCACAATAATGTTCATTATATTCATATAACACATTTTTAAGCCATTCTCCATTTTATGAACTCCCATTTTGTCTTTAGTTCTTTGTTATAAGAAGTGCTGCTATAAATAATTTTGTACACATAGGTGCACTCATAGTGTCCATTGATTGGAAAAATACATAATGACAAAATTGAAATGTTTGGTATGCAGATGGATTTAATAATCCCTTGCAATAACTCCACATGCATACATACCCCCATAGACCTGTGGCCTGCAGATTGGGGACCACTGCTCTACCTTTTAGCTCTAAATACAAAGAAATGGAAGGCAGAGGTAAGTTCCCAGGTCTACCTATTAGACATTCCTGCTTCCTATTATAAGGATGGAATCCAGTGTAAAACAGACTGAATTAATCAGAGATATTCCTGTGAAATTAGAGGCTTCAAATGAAACAAACAAACAATAAAGTGTTTCTGAGAAGCAAACAGGAAAGAAGCTTGATCCTCCAGAGATCAAAATGGTGACAAAGTCAACTGTCGACTTGAGGGTATAAGTTGAGCTGCCTACCCAGAAAATGGTAACCCTCAAAACAGAGCTTGAGGATTAAAAAAGAAAACTGGCCAAGGAAGAAATACTTACTGTACTTCTCCTTCCAGGAGCTCATGATGTCATTAGAGCCAGCTACCAATCTCTATTCTCCTTCTCCTCCCATTCCTCTTCTCTCCCTTTAAGCTTCTATTTATTACCTTCAAAGAACAGCATAGTCAATATTTGCAAATTCCTTAATGCTATTATTGAGCACTGAAGAGTAAGAAGTATGAGTCCATGGGTCTGTGATTATGTAAAAAGTTTTTCTTTCAGGTCTTTTAGTTACAGGGGTTTGTTGAATGCTGTCTCCCTATAGGGCATAGTGAAGAAAACTATCTATGTTAACTTACTGAAAGCAGACTCTCTCCTTGTCCTCTATAATTCAGCTTCTACCCCCTAGAGTTGGAACAGACTTTAAATTCCACCTAATTCAACTCCTTCATTGGATGGATAAGAAAACTTCAACATAGGGAGGGGAAATGGCTTGCCAGAAGTCAAAGAAATAGTCAGTGGCGATTCAGGACTAGAATCTATGTCTCTTACTTCCTAGTTCAATTTTCTTTTCATTATACCATGAGGTTTCATTCCTCTGAGAAGTTTCCCACATTCAATGACTATTTTCTCACAAATAAATCCAGAGGACACAACTCCATTAGTTTCTCCTTTACCTCTTTTGCAGCTTTTGATCTCTTTTCTGAACATTGGATCTGAGATGGCATCCAAATCATTTTTGTCTCATGTTTATGGACAATCTTTCGACCAGTATTTTCTTTTTTTCCCCCAGTTTTTCTTTTTTTTTTTTAATTAACTTTTGTTTATTTTTAGTTTACATCATTCACTTCCACAAGATCTTGAGTTACAAATTTTCTCCCCATCTTTCCCCTACCCACCACCCCAAGACAGTGATCCCACTGTATACTCCCACCCCCAATCTGCTCTTCCCTATATCCTCCCCCATCACCCCTCTGACTTTCCAGAAGGGAAAGATGGATCTCCCTACCCCAGTGCCTACCAGTATTTTCCTTAATGGCTCCACTTCATACAGACATTCCTGACTACTAGGTCTCCCAAGGCTTCAGTTTAGGTTCCTTACACTTTTCTCTTTATGTCTAGATGCCAGACATGGCATGTAATAGATGTAATGGATTCAGTTGCTATATGCATATAGCATGCAAATTTACTTGTCTATTTTCTTTTACCTCAATCCAGAGGTGTGCTGTTATAAATTTAATGATCAGTTCTCCAGGAAAAAAAAGAAGTTTAAGCACTTCTATATTTAATCTACATTATTAAAGTTTTCTCCATAATTTTCTTAAGTCTAGTCAATCAATAAAACAGATCAAGGCCTGATTTGTAGTATCTGCTGATTACCAGTTTGGCAGGTAGGTGGCACAGTGGATACAGTTCAGGGCCTATAGTCAGGAAGACTCATCTCTCTGAGTTCGAATCTGGCTTATAGTTTTGTGACCCTAAGCAAGACACAGCCCTATTTGCCTCAATTTTCTTACCTATAAAATGAGCTAGGGAAGGAAATGGTAAACCACTCCAGTGTCTTTGCCAAGAAAACCTTAAATGGGGTCACAAAGAGTCAAACACGACCGGAACAACTGGACAATAACAAAAAGTATAAATGCTCACACTGGAAATTTAACAATTAGCTCTCAGGAGCCAGTGTAAGCTGCATCCAGCACACCAATGCCCCAGTCCACACTGCACTCTATCAAAAAGATATCTCTACATAGATGTCCTGCTGCCATCTAAACACCACAAATATAGACTTATCTTCCTTCCATGGCCCTTTCCTTTGGTCAGCCTCAGAGAGATTGCTGGATGATGGCAACAAACAAGGACTGAAAATGTCAGTGGTGAGCAAGGAGTGCACTTGTTCCTCCCTCTGACACACTGTCCAGTGGGTAAGTAAAAAGGAGCATTCACTGAGAGGAGTGATTATTTTCTATTACATTAATAACCAATTTTTTAAAATTTCCTCACTCAGGGATCAACCCTTGTAGGTCAGCCAGTCTCTAAAGGACTTTGCTGATAGAAGAGATTACCCAAATCCTCTGGGTATATGTTCTACCATCATGAATGGGACTCCACCCAATTTAAAGACCTTACTTCTAGCTAGGGTGTAAACAGAGTCTAATCTAGATGAATTCTCACCCATAGGAAATAAACCCATGTTACTATACCCCTCCATTGGAGTTTAGGGTAAGTCAGCTTATGAAGGAGAAAACCAACAAAAGTGGTCTGGGTAGTGATGGATTCCTTGGTCCAGATTGCTAGAGTCTCATGATGACCACATTCTCAGCAGATGGAGCTAAAGATTTTCAGCCCACCTCCTCATTAACATGTCTGCCAACAGGAGAGAACCAACAGGATTGAAAAATGATTAAACAACGACAACACTTTAAGCATCTCCATAGAAGAGGAAAGCTAACTGACACAACGGACAGAATGCTGGGCCTGGAGTTGGGAAGATCTGAGTTCAAATGCAGCCTCACAGACTCATTAGATGTGTGTGAATCTGGGCAACTCACTTAATCTCTGTTTCCATTTCCTCAACTGTAAAATAGAGGAAATAGTTACATCTACCTCCCAGGGCTCTTGTAAGGATCAAATAAGATCATATTTGTAAAATGCTTACTTAGCACATAGTTCTTGTTGTTCAGTTGTTTCAATCATGTCCAATTTTTTGTGACCCCATTTGGGGTTTTCTTGGCAAAGATACAGAAGTAATAGTAGGCACTGTGTAAACGTTACCTATTGTTATTAGATGCTGTATGAGAAGAGGAGCTCACAATCTACTTGGGTGCAGAAAATTAATACATGTTCAGTACGGTCAACAGTAGACTATATTTGGATGAAGGGCTAAATTGAATGGTTGATAAAGACTGTAAATGCTGTTAGACTTCAGAGGAAGAGATGGTTTTAACTGCCAGTTGGGCTGACATTTCCTGTTTCTTCTGCCCCACCTGTGGGTTTGTCTCGTTGGGAGTTTAACTGTTCTTTCCTCTAGTTTCTAAGCCCTTTGGTATCACTTTTAAGAAATCTCCTTTCTAAAGTGAAGTCAAAACATATCATTTTTATTTGTGGGGACATAGCTTTAGTCCACAAGCAGAGCACTGGCCCTAGAGTGCTCTGCAAGGCTGACCTCGAGGTGCCTGTACCATCATCCCACCCTCATCCATTTTAGGCACATAAGCAGAGCAATGTGGACACTGAGAAGAATCAGTCGATTCCAGTAGGTGATTCCCTTCCATGCTGCTGCTCCCTCTTCTTTGGGATGTGCTGAAAGGTAAGGAGATCATTTCCTGCCACGCTATGTGGCTCTGGCTAGCTAAAATCTACCAGGCAGGTGCTTCCTTCCTGAGTGGGTGTATGAATTCCTCCCAGGTTGGTCTTGTTCTAGAATCTGAGAACCTGATTTCTAGGCTTGACCCCTGGCAGGGTATTTCATTGCACTAACACTCAGTTTCCTCATTTGTAAAATGAAGGAACTGGACTATATGATCTTTTAGGTCTGTCAGTTCTAAATCCTGAAATTCTATGAAACCTAATATCTCTTTTTAATGTGTTGAATAAAATCAGGGCCCTAAATACAGCCCTTCCATTCTTCCACTTTCCCCACTCCCTCTCCAAAAAAAAAATTACTGCAAGCCCAGAATAGCAATTAGGTTATTTTGTTGATTAAAGGAATCACAGGTATCTTCCCAATTAAACTTCAGCAGGGAAAATTAGCCTTTCTAAGTGAATAAGCTTTCAACATAGAAGATATTGGTGGCATGACTTTTTTAAACCATTGTTCTTTACTCTTTTTAAAAATTCATTTTACTGATGAAAGGGTGTATGGCATAGTGAAGTGAGAACGACTCTCAGGGCCAGGAAAGCCCAGGTTTAAGTGTAACATCTGATACCTCCTGACCTTGGAACCAAACAAGTCATTTTAACTCTCAATGCTCTAAAGCAGAGGTGTCAAACACAAGGCACTCCTCAATGTCTCCAACCAGATTAAAATGTAATTGGGAAATATTTAACAAAACAAATAAAGGTACAACAAAATGTGGATAAAATACATTTTAAAACTAAGTCAATGTGCTTCTGACAGGATCCTAATGAACTAATTAGTGACTCTCATTTCTATTTGAGTTTGACACCACTGATCTAGGCAAACAAGACTATAAATTGCAGAGATATTGCTGACCTAAATTAATAGACAAGTTCCCTCCCCTATATTTATACTAATATTGATAGGGAGTTCTTTATACTAATGAAATCACATGAAATCTTTGTCCCTACATTTTGTTAATGCCCTTCCTTTCCCCATTTCATCACAATTACTTCAGGAAAAAAAAGAAAAAAAACCCTCCATACCCACTTTCAGTTCAAACCCCACTTCTGTTAAAAAAAAAAAAAAAGGAAAAACATTAAGCAAAATCAGTAAGTCCATTGGAGAAAGCATTCAAAATTCTGCCCTAATAGTCTCCTACATCTCTCTCGTGGGGAAGGAGGTATGTTTCATCATACGTTCTCCAGGATCATCGCTAGTTTTTTTCAGTTACTCAGATTTTTGGCTTCATTTTGGTTTGCACTATTGTAGTCATTGCATATCATAATCTGGTTCTGCTCCTTTTCCCCCTTTCTGTTCATACAAATTTTTCTATGTTCCTCTGAATTTTCTATATCCATAATTTATCTACTATATCCACTATGCTCATATACCAAAGTTCAGTTCCCCAATATATGAACAACTACTTTCTGTCCAGTTCTTTGCTATCATAAAGAGCATTGCTATGAATATTTATACATAAATAAATGTATGTATGTGTGTGTGTGTATGTCTGTCTGTCTGTCTGTCTATCTATCTATCTATCTATTTGACTTTTATTTTTGCCTTTGACCTCCTTGGGGTATATGCCTAGTACTGGGATGACTGGGTCAAAGGGTATGCACAACTTTGTCATTTTTCTTGCTTTTGCTGGTGAAACACTATAGGTTAAGTTGCCATTTTATAGTGGAATAAGTATATATATAACCATGTCTGTGGAATTTCCAGTGGCTCCCATTGGCCATATTCTGTACCCCAAACTGCTAAACTGCAAACTTCAAAGTGCCTTCCTTTTTTGCACAAACTATGAAACCATCTAACTTAGATAACACTTTCTCATGCCCTTCATTTCTTTCCTTTTCACTTCAGTGCAGTCATACTCCAATATGAGCTAACCTGCATTTTTAAATGCTGTTTTGCAAAAAATCCACCATCACTTTGGAGTTTCTAAACTTCTTGAGACCTAGACAATCAGATAACTAGATGCATTAGCAGCATGTCTAAAATAAAAGTAAATGGGCTCCAAGTGAGGGCTTCTACAGGTAACATGAGTAAACTTTAGTCCACAGAATTTATCATTTTTACTTTGGCTGCTCGGTGGCCTTCCTGATTTTCAGCTCTACTCTGAATAATTAGGTGGTACTGTGAGAAGACCACTAGATCTCAAATCAGAATGTCTGGACTCAAATCTCTGCTCTGCTGTTTATTGCCTACAGGCCTTGATTGAATTACATCCTTTCTCTAAGTCTTAGTTTTTGTAAAATAAAGAAGATTGGGCTGGATGACCACTAAAGTCCCTCCCAATTTAAAGTCTCTGACCTTATGTTTCCAGAGATAACTAGAGTATTGGCATAAGCAGAAACAGACTCCAAGTATTTAAATGTGCTACTTGAGATGACTATATAATATACCTTTGTACTTGTGAAACTGTTGTTCAGCTTGTGGACCTTTGTGATTCAGAACCAAACCCCAAAGCTATAATAATAATCATTAATCACAATAATAACTCACATTTAGGGAGGTCCAGAGGACAGAGAGCAGGCCCAGGATCAACATCCTGGCTGTGTGACTCTGGGCAAGTCACTTAACTTATTAGTGCCCCAAGCAAGTCCTTAAAACGAAGGACAGGTCTGCTTTACTTAGAAGGAATTACTTCAGGAGAGTTCCCTATGCCTCTGGAACAAAAGTCAGTTATTGGGGTTTTTTTTTGCTTTTTGGAGGGCAGGGCAATTGGGGTTAAGTGACTTGCCCAAGATCTCACGGCCAGTAAGTGTTATGTGTCTGAGGCTGAATTTGAACTTAAGTCCTCCTGACTCCAGGGCTGGTACTCTATTCACTGCACCACCTAGCTGCCCCAGTGAGGTTTTTTTTAATTAAAAAATTTTATTTTAAGTTTTAAAAAAGTTTTTTTAAGTTTTTAAAATTTAAAGGGTTTTTTTTTTAATTTTAAAGTTTAAAGGGTTTTGTTTTTTTTTTTTAGTTTTAAAGCTCTTTTCCTTCCAAAGAACAAACCTGGGTATTATTCATCTTACATAAGAGGAAATTAAGGATAAAAAAAAATGACTTGTCCAAAATCACACCATCTCAGAGTCTGAGCTAGGACTCCAACCCAGATCTTCTGAATTCTAAGACTAACATTCCTTCCATCATGTGCCATGAATCTTAGAGCCGGGAGCACCTTCCTTTCACAGATGAGGGATCTTAAGATGAGCCAGAGTAGGCGCATGATTTACCCAAGGCCACATCACAGAAAAACCCAGGTCTGGTGACTCCCAGTCCAATACATTTTCCATTCTCCCTGACAAAAACTTACATTCCCATAACTTCCCATAAGCACTTTCCTCTGACCAAAGCCTCTGCTTCACCCACATGCCAATGCTGAACCAACATGAATAGGCCTACCACCCCAGGTATGGTACTCTCGGGCAGAAGAGGAGGGAGGTGCCACCCTTTGAAGTATCTTAGGGTACCTAGCTTGGAAGATGTCTGGCTTTTTACCTCAGAGATGCTAGAAAGGGTTGACAAGTAAACATCCAGTTCCCACCAAAATCACTCAAACAAACTTCCTGGTGTCCCATCAAGTCTTTCACCATCCCCCAACCTTCCCTGGGAGCTTGAAAATATAGATGGTAACTCTCTGTGGGAATCTGGCTTGAGGGAAAAGTAAGATTGTCAAAGTATGTCCAGGATGGTTTTCCAAAGACTGCAGAAGATGTTAATCTGCTTAAAGTCCTAGGCATTCTTCTCCTAATCTGACCTTTCTTTGACCTCTGCCCTTCTCACCTTTTCCTAACAGCTTTCCCCTAAGGCTCTTAATAGGGTAACCCCACGGAAAACACTGTGATTTACTTCTTTTTTTGAGGCCTCAGCTTCCTCATGTAAAATATGTCAGGGGAAGGGAACTGTGAGATTCTTTCCAGCTCTCAAAATTCTATTATTTTAATGAATGAGCTGGGAAGCTAGTAGATAGAGTGGAGGGCCTAGAGCCAGAAGTTTTGAGTTCAAATCCAGTCTCAGACACTTAACAGCTGTGTGAGCCTGGGCAAGTCATCCAGCCCTTTTCCTGGAGAAGGAAATGGCAAAATACTCCAGTATTTTTTCCAAGAAGACCTCAAGTGGGGTCGTGAAGAGTTAGGCATGAAAAATGACTGAACGATAGAAGGATTTAGACATTTCAATATGTTTCATGTATAGAAAAAGGAAGAAAAAAGAATAGAAAGGAGAAAAGAAAAAAGAAGAAAGCTTTAAAAAAGCCCAGTGTTTGGAGACAGGGCTGTCTGCGGACATGGGTAGAGTTGACATCAAGTCTGACTGCCAGGCTATGAAGTTTAGATTTCTCATTTGTGGTAAGTAATGAGGGTTCACTATGAATACTTGAGCAGAGAGAGGTGATTTGATATAAGTAGTTCTATGAGTCTGGTAGAATGGGATAGATTAGAATGGAAAGTGAGGAGGTTCTCTAGAGAAAAGGGGGTATAAGCAAACCAATCAGGCTGCAGATACATACACATTATTCTGATTATAGATAATTTTATTGTGAACAAATACCTTGCATGAAGAAAGCATCTAATCCAAACTGAACTCTATTTACATCCGTCTCCATTATCTTTTCTAAACAATGTTTCTGTACATATAGAGGTTTCTACATGGTTGTAATCAGTATATATGGATTATTTGGACTTCCAACTTAGTCCCCACACCATCATTTCACATATATCTTTGCTTGTGTTGACATAATACACATTCTTGTTAAGTGACTTAAAATGAAATTAGACCAGATGATTTATCTCTCAACTCTAGCATTCTATTATGATTCTATGACAACATAACTTGCTCATCTGTTCCCCTAGTGTGGACTCTTTGAGTCTCCAATTTTTCAGTGTAACACAAATATCACTACTGTGGCTACCCTATGATAAGAATCTTAAGAACATTCTAAAATGTTTATTCCATGGCAAAACAAAAACCAAAAACAGAAAAAGGATTCCCCAAAGAAGGCAAGGAGTAAGAAGGAATTGGGGGGAAGGGGAATTTTTTGCATGGATTCCTACTCCCCGAAAGTGTGGTGACTGTAGCTGCCCAACCAAAAATCAGAATTTGTGGTGTGAATAAGAAAGCCTGTCACTTAAAATGGAGCTTTACAAAAGCATCCTTACAATTATACTTTATTTTCTTAAAATCAAGACTCTCCTGGATAATGTGGATACATGATCAACCATAGACCTACCTCCTTCATCTCACCACTTTCTTTCTCACTCTTTTATCACGTACATTAAATAATATACTTAAAAATTTTACATTCTCAGCAGCACTTCTCCTGTATTTCTTCTTTTATTTCTTCCTTTCTTATCTCAACTCATTCCCACCTCCCTTGACAAAACTTTTTTCATTTCTCTCATATATATATTTGATCATCTTTTCATTAATATCTATAGATCCTGACATACTATGGATCTCTCAAAAATGCTGAATGAATGGCATAAATAACAGATGAAGCTGGCTATTGTTATTCTCTACAGATGTGAATAAATTATTTGTGTCTAGTATCTATCTCTATCTATCCCCAATCTATCATTTATCCATCTATATCCATCATTTCTCTCTATCCATCTATCATCTACCTACCTTCCTTCCTATTTATCTGTATCTATCCTCTATGAATTCATCTATCATCTACCTACCCATCAATCTATATCATCTATTTATCCATTTATCTATCATCTATTTACCTATCATCTAGCTATCAATCTATCTATATCTCTTTCTCTCTCTACCTCTATTTATCTCTCTCTATCATCTATCTATCATTTCTC
>CM053585.1:466885466-466925720 GCA_028646515.1 Pseudochirops corinnae
CTCTTTATCTATCATCTCTCTCTCTCTCATCTCTTTCTCTCTTTCTATCATCTCTCTCTGTCTGTCTCTGTCTCTCTCTGTCTCTGTCTGTCTGTCTGTCTCTGTCTCTGTCTCTGTCTCTCTCTCTCAGGCTCTCACCCATTCGCATATACACACAGACAGCAAAACGGAAAAGTACAGACAGGATAATGAGGTCAAACAAGGTCATTCCCCTGAAATTCGCCCAGCCTCCTTCTGTCCCTACTCTGGTCTTTTTCTCTTGCCCCTCGGGAACCTTGCTACATTGTACTAGTCCCGCCGCGCTCTCATTGGCCGGGCGGTTGCGCTTTCTTATTGGCTGTGGAAGTCCACGGACCGGGCGGGGATTGGTCAGTGGCCGTGGGTTGGGGTGTTGCATTTTCTGCCCCGGGTCGCGGGCAGCAGCTGGATTCCAGCTGCGCAGGCAGGGTGTGCTGGTGTGTGGGGTTGCCTGGCGGCTAAACCAGGGAATGCGTAGAGGGAGGGCTGCTCTTTAGGGGGCTGTCGGCTGGGTCCCCCTCCCCGTGCCTACGTAGGTGAGGGCGTGGGTCTCCTTGCGTGTCTGAGAAGTAGCGTCTGCGTGTCAGGGAGTGTAAGCTTGAGTATTGGGGTGAGCATCCCAACTCGTATATATGTGGGTGCCGCCATCTGCGACAGATGCCGTGCGTTTGTCTCTAGAAAGGCATTCGCGCATGTAAGTACTGTGCGTGTACTTACGTGTATTTGAATGCTGCTAGCCAGCTGCGTGTCCAGGGATCTGCATTTTAAGCTTCATAGTAGCCGCAGGTGTGACTTCACCTAAGTGTCAGTGAGCAGATATTGTCTGTATTTATTTGTGTTTGTGCCTGGGGGAGCCAAAATACCAAACCGAACAAAACTAGCTACAATGGATAGCAAACTATGCATGAAAGAACACTTTCTGTATCTACTCCTTTCTCGACCTGGATAGATAATATATCTATATGGCTATAGATATAAAATGTGTATACATAGGCTGGGTACTTCATGGCTGTGACTGAACCAGAAAATGACAGAGTTGAGAAAGGAGTGAAAGGAGTAGCTGAAACAGAGGGGCCATGGCATTATTCAGAATTTAGCCTTAAAGATTTTTAAAACATCTATTTCAAAGGATAGTGAAACTTTTTTAATACTGATTTTTGTTGAGAGAGAGAAAATAAATTCTCTGTTTTGACTCTTCCAACTTGGACTTGGAACTAACAGAAACATGCAGGGACTGGAAGTAATTAGAACGACTAATGTTTGATAGGTGAGGGTAACAATCATGGCAAAATGTCTAAGATTGTTTTTCTTTTGAAAGAAAATACATAAGATCACAAGTTTAGAGCTGAAAGGGGCCTTAGAGGTCATCTAACCTGGATACCAAAAGCTGTATCATGGGCTGATGTGCCAGTAGGCTGGAGAGGGTCACTCAAGAAATGGAATCTCTGTGAAAGAATCACAATCCATCTCAAACTTCAGGGATCATCTATCTACAAATGAGAACAGGGACAAAAAAAAATAATTATTATGAAATCATTGCTTTTTTTGAGCAATTTTGAACAGCCCAGTTTTATTTTTGCCTTTACAAGCCACCCCCCTGCCCTCCCCTTCCTCCAGAGAAATTCTCATCTGCCTGCAGTCTTCTTTCTCACAAATCCTTGTCCCTCCCTAGGCCACTTGTGCCCACCTGCCTGGTTCATGCTGTGGAGATGGAGAGCTGAAAGCATTTTAGGGATCCTTGTTTTGTGGGGGCTGGGGCAGGGAGGGAGAGAGGAAATGTTCTGTTGAAAAAAGTCAGTTAATAGAAGAAGACGGTATTATTGGTAGTGCTTAACACCGTAAGGCATGCCTAAGAAAAATGACAAGGACTTAGCCTTCAAGAAGCTTATAGCTGGGTGTTTTGGGGGGAGAGGGAGGGATGAAACTTACATATGGAAGAGGTCAGATATGAGACTCTAACTGCATGCCAAATTGTGTACTAAATGCAATAAATCCTTCAAGAAAGGAGAGATCAGGGGAAGAGATATGATCTAGTCTGGGTCCTGAAGAAAGGCTAATATCCCCTTGCACATCCCATAGGTGAAGGCTAAATGAAATATACCCTTATAGATGAAATGCTCTAACAAAAAAGAGTCTATTGTCTAACAGAAGCAGGTGGGGTTGTTAGCAAGTTATAGAAGCAAAAGAGTGAATAGGCCAGACTCGGGCAGAGATTTTCTTTTGGGAGATAAGGTTGAATGGGGTGGGCAGTCAGGGAGACCATGGATCGTGGAGGATCATGAAAGATAGGGGTAAGACTCCCTAACATGCAACTGGAAACTGCTTCTTAAAAAAGAAATAATAATACCTTGTGCCCTATTGTTCCAGGGGAGAGAAAATCCTTGTCTCATTCTATGTGGTTATAGGAGTTCTTTAATGAGAACTGAACAGTTCATTCTTTCAGGTTCATTTGTCCCTTAATCATTTCTGTTAGCTAGTACATCCCTTTGTGGTTATTACAGTTGCAGTCTAGACGGAATCTGGCCATGCAGATCAAATACCATCGGAATAGCCACTCTGTCTAGCAGGGAGACAAGCTGTGGTCTAGTGGACTCGGACTCAGCCTCCCTGGGTTTGTCTCCACTGTGATCCTTAGCAGACATATGCCCTAGACAAGTCAGCTAACTTCTCTGACACTCAGTTTTCTCATCTGCAAAACAGGCATAGCATTATTTTCCCTTCCTATTTCCTAGATGTTTTGTCAGCTTTGTAGACGGTTCAGTAACATGACATCTGCAAGACTACTCACTCACTTTAGGCAAAATTCAGTAGAACAAAATTTTAATCCAACAAAATGATCAATACAATCCCTTGTAGTTAACTCACTGTAAAAGCTTTTGACCTGTGTGGCAACATACCAGGGCACTGGGATTAGGAATTAGACTGGGAAGTAGAGGCTCTGGATTTTATTCCTAACTCTAGCATTTCTTAACAACTGGGTAAGTCCCAACCTCTTTAAGCTTCTCCTTCCTTTCTGTAAAATAAATATGATAATTAGAGGTGTGCTGATAAATGTTTAACATCTGGATCTCTGACAGGCTCACAACACACTTAAGTTTAATCTGAATTATTAACATTTTTCATCACTTTCTTAAGTCTAGATAGTCAATAAAACAATAAAGCAAGCTCTGGTTTGTAGCTTTTTGCCAATTCCTGAGATGTAAATGCTTACGCTGTAAATTTAACAATCATCTGGATATGAGCTGACTCTAGCACACCTCTGAATGAATCATACTTATACTACAAGAACTTAGTAAGCAAGTTTTCTCTTAGTGTGAGCTTTTGCTGTGATAGAGGTAGTACTGGGAAAGATAACACTAATTAGGAATCAGCCACAGGTGACATATATGTCAAAGGGAGCCTGTGAATTGATTATTCATGGAACATAGATGGGGGTCACATTCAGCCCTTGGCCTATGTCTTTTTTTCCCTTTGGACAGTCTCCTCAGTGGAAGGTACATGGCCACCATCCTCTGTACTCAGGGGGAAAAGCTGTCCCTCCACTCATCTCAAGAAGTGAATGAATGCAGACTTTGAACTGACCACCTCAGAAGGGTTGCTGGTCACTGGTGTAGAAAGTGATTAGCTGACCCGTTTTAATTCAACAAGCTTTTCTTAAGTGTCTAATATATGTGGAAGGGGTTACAAAGTGAGATACAAAGACAAAAATGAAATGATATTTGAACTTATGGTGTTTACATTTTACCTGAGTGAGGGTAAGGGAAACAATTTTTACACTGATAACTAAATACAAAGTAATTTCAGGGTGAGGAGTTCACTAAAAATCTAGGGGAAGGGTAGATCAGGAAAAGCCTTCTATAAGAGGTGGCCCTTGTAAGTCATGAAGAAGGATTCCAAGAGGCAGAAATGAGGAGGAAAGGCATTCCAGGTAGGGGGAACAGCCCATGCTAAGTCACAGAAGTGGGAAATAGAAAGTTCTGACTAAAATACAGCAAATAGGGCAGATTGGTTGGAGTCTAGAGCCCATGAGGAAGAGTAATGTGAAATCTGCCTGGAAAGATAGATTGGAGTCAGATTGCAAAGGATTTTAAATGCCATGGAGAAAAGTTTGCATTTTTTCTTAGAGGCAAAAGATTTTTGATTAGGGGAGTGAGATGGTCAGACTTAGGTTTTAAAAAGTCAAGCAAATGAATGTAGGATTATCCATTGACTTTGAGACCTCCCTCTATACAGCCAATCCAATAATTAGTAATTCAGGCAAAGGGTGTATTTGGGAAGAATCTTGGCAATGCTGAGTAATGGCACCTTGGGCCCCTGGTTGTCCATGAGTTTAGGCCTGTGAGAAGTAGGAAAGTGTGGAAGGGTCAATACAAGTCCAGCCACTGACTTATTTGGGTGTCACACACCAGTGTAGCTAAGTAAGGAACCCCCAAATGCTTGTCTTTGATTGTGTACACTTCTACAACAATCCTCTCAGGATCTTGTTCATTTTGCCTGTCAGATTTTCTGAACCAGAAAATGTGAAGAAAAAAATGAGATAAGATTTCTCCTGTAGGTATGTTTTTATGTTTCACTAGCATTAGATGTCACTATTCAGGGTCTGAAAAAGTTGATCATATTGCCTTCAGGTTGGATTTTTCTTTTTTTTTTGGCGGGGGGGAGGGATAGAGAATTTTTAAAAAACCAGTATACTGTAAGACAGTGAGAATACCACGATGGAATCTCAGCTTTTCTATCTTCTAGCTGGTCTTGGAGCAAGTGACTTTCTGAGCCTCAGTTTCCTTCCATGTAAATTGTCTGTAATCATTCTTTCTCCACCTCCCTCATGGGTCATTGTGAGGATCCAAAGACATGTGAAGTGCCATAGAAACAAAAGTCGTCATTTGGGTTGTCTATCTCTTTTACAAATGAGTTGTTGGCTTAGGAAATTGCAGAAAAAACAGCTTGTTTCTATTTCACTTTTCATGGGCTGATGATTGTTTACACAGGACTAGCTGGCAGTGTCTTCACTGTGGTGCCTATTCTACTCTTCTTAGGCCACATAACAGGGGCTTTATGGGGAAACAGAAGAAGTAGATTAAAAGTGCCTTCTTTCCAAGCTCCCTAGCAGTAAAATGTGGAGGAGAAATAGCCGTGCTGCTCATTTTTGCTACAGGTGGAGATAAGTGTGTTAGAAGAAAAAATGCCTCCTTTTGGGCTCACTAGGGTCACTTTTTACAACAGTAGCAACAAAAATTCAATTCAAAAAGCATTTTTTTTTTGTCCAGCATCTACTACACATCAAGGACTGTGCTAGGTACTGAGGATGCAAAGACAAAAATTAAAACAATCCTCAACCTCATGGACCTCACAACTCTGTGGAGGAGTATTATTATGCCCATTTTACAGATGATGAAACTGAGTCCCAGAGACATGAACTGATCTGCCCAGGGCCACATGAGTAGTAAGTGGCAGGCAATCTTCAGACTTCAAAGCTAGTATTATTTCCATGGGGGTTGGGGGGAAGGCATTTTAAAATTGATGATTTAGTATGCATTTGAATTGATTCTCCCTTCAAGGCTTCCTTCTTCTCCCAGCTGCTGACAGTTGCTGTACCACTGTCAAAATTCTCCTGGCAAAAATTACATCGGGGCTTAAATAGTTATGGGGAAATGAATGATCAATGCATTGCTTCTGAGAGCCAGAGATTCTCCCCCTCAAAAAAAGGAACACTCCAGATATCCCTTCGTGACCTTAGGATAGCCCCAATCCCTCAAAGGAGTGCATTGCTGTGGCTACAGTAGGAAACACCCTATCTTCTGCAAGAGGTATAGTGAGATTACCAACATTGCCTGCTGTAGGGGACTCCCTCTCCATAAACCCAGAAATCACTAGCTATAGTGGAGATATTTCCAATAGAAGAAAGGATTATCTTCAGTAATCACTGCTAGTAAAATAAGACCACAAATCTCTACTTAAAGCACTAGATAAAGGGAAGCCAATGCTATGGTTGTGGTTGTGATGGAACCTTCCCACTTTGTATCTAGATGACAAGTCCTGACAGTGTGGTGTGGAGAGAGCCCTGGATTTTCAGGAAGACTTCGTTTGACTCCTCTCTTAGACACTTAGACACTTGCCTACACCGTGGGTTGTGTGATTCTGGGCCAGGCACTTAATCTCTTTCATTGTCATGTGTAAAATAAGGAGGGGTTGGGCTCGATACCCTCTACAATCCTTTCTTCCAGCTCTAAATCTCTGATCTCATGGTGGGGGCCATCTTTTAGGAATCCCAGCTGTTTGAAAATTGGCAGAGATCCACTTGGTTGAATTCGATATTTCTTACCACCTACTATGTACAAAGCACAAGGCTGGAGATATAAAACAAAACCAATGCGTGTCCTTAAGCTAGCATCTGCTTGGGAGGGGGCAGTTGAGGAAGGAATTAGAAAAGGCTGCTCATACATAGGAGGTGGCATCTGAACTGAGACTTGAATTTTACAAGGCAGCAAGAGGAGGGAATGGGCCCCAAGCGTGAGGGATAGGCTGATGTCAGAGATGGGATAGAGCAGTTAGTGTGATGGGAAATACTGTGCAGGAAAGGGGTTATTATGAAAAAGGTCTGGAAAGAGGTTCCAGCCAGATTGTGGAGGGGCTGAAATGCCAGACTGAGGAGTTTGCCTTGTATCTTAGAAATTAGGATCTAAGAATAGGGCTTGGGCTGGAAGGCCATTCATTCCTTTGACCATATCAACTACATCAAGAATTTAAGGAGTCAGACTCCACCAAGTGCCCTGGAGTTCTTCTTCTGTGACTCAGTGGGGACGACTGTCAACCCAGTGTTGATAGCTGCTGGTTTTGGATGCATGTGCTGTATTTCTGTCAGGGTCTGTTGTGGGTAATGAGTATGAGTGTGGGGGTACCATGCTTCCATTCTCCCTCTTCCTCTTTTGCTTCTATCCACAACCCGCCCCTCTCTCCTTCCCTCCCTTCCTTCTTCTCTTTCTTTCCCTCTTTCTCTCTCTCTCTCTCCCCCCCTCTTTTTCTCTCTTTCCCTCTCTCTCTCTCTCTCTTTCCCCCCCCCCCTCCTCTGTTTTTACTTATTTAGGGCAAAAGGCTTCATATTCCATTGCAGCTTTTAATGGAGACATCTGGAGACTTCAGCAGCCCATATGTCAGAGTGGCTCCCAGACTCCTAGCCCAGCTGCAGGAGTTAGAGCCCCGAGTGCTGCGGAGACGCTTGTCTCAGGCCCGGCATCGTGCAACGCTGGCCAGACTCTTCAACAGCCTTAGGAGAACGGTTTTTTCTCAGTCTAATAGTACAGCATCAAAGGTATGGGGAGGCAGGGCTGAGTGGCCCAAAGGGGAGGGGAAATTACACACTGACACACATATCTATCTCCTTACGTGGATATAGCTCAGGGGTCTTGTCATTTTTCAGGATGAGGAAGGAGATTTCATGTTGGAGGGCTTAGATTCAAATCACACCTCTGCTGCTTGCTACCTGTATGACATCGAGTCATGTCTGACACTCCATGACCATATTTGGGGTTTTCTTGGAAGAGATACTGGAATAGTTTACCATTTCCTTCTCTAGTTCATTTTATAGATGAGAAAACTGAGACAAACCTCAGGGTTAAGTGACTTGCTCAGGTCACACAGCTAGTAAGTGTCTGAGGCTGGATTTGAACTCACAAAGATGAGTCTTTCCCACACCAGGCCTGGTACTCTATCCAGTGCACCACCTAGCTGGCCCTTCCTCATCTTTAAAAAGCTTTAGGTGACCTCTAAGAGTCTCTTCCAGATCTAAATCTATGAATCTATGAGCTCATCTGTTCCTTACCTGAAAATGCAATACGAGTGGAGGGGTTGGTAGGGAAGTATGATGGGGGAGAGGGATCATGGAGCAACCTGCCAGGATAACACAGGCAACAGAGAATATGGGTGTGCTAGGGCAGGAGAGGGGGTTGTACAGGAGCCATCCATGTTTTAGTTACTTCTGACAATACCATCCCCCTCCGCTCCCTGAAATGTCTAAGATGCCTAAGAGAAGTGGAGTGGAGTGTGGCTTTAACCCCTTGGTTAACTGGTTGGTCATGATCTCTCAGCTGGGCCATTGCCATAGATCTCTGTGCCCGTGTATGTGAAGCATCCCTGTCTGCATGCACATGGGGAGAAGTAGGAAGCCTGGTCCAACTTGAGTCTTCTGGTTTGACAGACCTCCTAGAGCAGGGAGATGACTCTATTTCCCTCTTCAAACCAACTATGGCTCTCATAGATCGGTCATGAAACTTCATCCCACTCACTTAGCTTCGTAATACAGATGTAGCATCTTGGAGGCCAGGCACCAGCTTCTCACTGTACCTTTGCCCTCTAACTACTGTCTACAACCCAGAGCTGTCAGGCAAGTGTTGGAAGGGCAATCGTGGAGGAAAGGGGATTAGACTTCTTAGCTCCAGGGGTTAGAATCAGAAGTATTGGGATGACACTGAACAGAGGTAGATTTAGGCTCAAGGGAAGAAAAAGCTTTCTAACAATTCAGGCTATCTACCAGGAGTGGTGTGAGCTGCCCGGGAAGCAGGGGTGGGAGAGGGTAGGGTTTGGCATCTCACCATTACCATCACTGGGGGGCTTCAACCAAAGTCCAGATGACCTCTCATCAGATATGGTGTAAAGGGGATTTTTGTCTGGGTCCAGGCTAGACTCAGTGATCTCTGAGGTCCTTTCTGAGCCCAAGACTGCTGTATTTTAGTGCAGATGGTAAAATACCACCTCTTCTAGTGGTAATTTTTTGTTAATTGTGACCTTAGCAGACTTTGTAAATACTTAGCTGTGTGGCATTTGGCAAACCACTTAACCTCTCTCAGCCTCAGTTTCCACATCTTTAAAATGGGGTTAATAGCAGTACCCACCTCCCAGGGTTGTTGTGAGGATCACATGAAATAGTACATATAAAGTACTCTACTAACCTTAAGGCACTCTGCAAATGCTTTTTGTTGTTGTTCAGTCATTTTGGTCATGTCTGACTCTTCACAACCCTATTTGGGGTTTTCTTGGCAGAGGCAGATTCTTTTCAAATCCAGCCTTAAACCTAGAATGGTTTGCCATTTCCTTTTCCAAGTCATTTTACAGACGAGGAAACTGAGGCAAACAGGGTTAAGTGACTTATCCAGAGTCACACAGCTAGTAAGTGTCTGAGACAAGATTTGGACTCAGGAAGATGAGTCTTCCTGACATCAGGCCTGGTGCTCTATCCACTGGGCTACCTAGCTGCCCCATAAATGCTAATGATTCCTATTAATATCTTGGAGGAGAAAAGAGCCTCAGATTAGGAGAAGTCTCTCCTAGCCTTTAGGTTCTTTGTGTGACCTCCTTACGGTCAATGGTCTTAGCAAAAAACGAACAAACAAAACCCCCCAGACACAACAACCCTGCCTAGATAGTTGAGTCAATCTTCTATATTCGTTGCTCCCTATTGTTGGAGCCACGAGTTAGTAGCTGAGAGGACACAAAAGAATCAGAAATCCTGGTCCTAGTGAAGCTCACAACCTTCTTAGGGAGAGGGCACCATAGCTTCTAAACGTCTAAACAATATGTTTCCGAAAAATCTAAAAAGCACAAGTTAGGAGACACTAGGTGGTGCAGTAATAGAGTGCAGGCCCTAGAGTCAGGAGGACCTAGTTCAAATAGGACCTCAGACACGGAACACTTACTAGCCATGTGACCTTGGGCAAGTCACTTAATCCTAATTGCCCAATGCAAAAAAAAAAGGACAAAAAAATACAACTAAAAAGCACAAGTTAGCCATGGGATTATTTCTTTCCTTCAAACAGAATTTAAGCTCTGAGAGGGCAGGGGCTGCTTACCTTTTTGTCTTTGTACCTTAAAAGACTTAAAGTCACAGAGTTTTTTGGTTTGATTCTTTTGGGGCCCCATGCACATGGAATTTCATCACTGTTGGGACCTGCAGTCTTGCCTGGGATTTCTAGAGAGTTGCCTTGAGTACCGAGATTAAATGACTTACCCAGGGCCACGCAGCTAGAGTGTGTGTGTGTGTGTGTGTGTGTGTGTGTGTGTGTGTGTGTGTGTGTGAGACAGATACAGCTCAAATCCAGGCCTTGCTGATTCTAAAGGCAAACCTCTCTCCACTCCATCCACCTGCCTTTTGCTTTGCATGTAAGTGGGCTCTTACTAAGGATCCATTGGCTTGATTTGAATGGAAGGTTCCATGGGTACAGATGGTTTCTGGCCTCTGTGGACTCAGTGAGACTGGACCTTAGACACAAGATATGCCACCCATTGCAGGGTCTGCATTTGAAGTCTTTCTGACTTGAGGTGGAGTTGTCAGAGAGGGCCCTCCCTCCTCAAGAGCTTTTGACAACTTAGGGTCACTTCCGTAGCAGGAAGTTAGAACAGAATTACCATTATTCAGTCATTTCAGTCCTGTCTGACTCTTTGTGACCCATGATTCATGGGTCTTGGCAAAGATACGGGAGTGATTTGCCACTTCCTTCTCCAGCTCATTTTACAGATGAGGAAACTGAGTCAAACGAAGTTATGTGACTCACCCAGGGTCACATGGCTAGTAAGTGTCTGAGGCTGAATTTCAACTCAAGTCTTCCTGACTTCAGGCCCTCTAGGTACCACCTAGCTGCCCCTAGATCAGAACAGTACTTTAGTAAAGGTCATCTCACCATGCATCAGAAGTTGTGACCATCCAGAAAGGAACGGTCCTGAATTGTGTCTTTCTGCTAGCAAGGAAGTGTTTGCTACATTAACTAAAAAAGACCTAAAGGAGAATGTTCATCTGAGTTGAAAGAAGCTATAATTCAGACTTTTCCTTCACTATGGAGAGGGTGCTAAACAGAGCTGTGACCTGTTGTTTAGGACCAGTAGAGACAGGCAGCTAGAGTGCTAGACTTGGAGTCAGGTAGACCTCTTGCCTTACACATTTATTAGTTGGGTGACCCATGGCAATTAATTTATCCTCCCTGAACCTCAGTCTTCCCATCTATAAAATGGGGACAACAATAACACTTAACTCATAGGGTTTTTACAAGGATCAGGAAGGCGATGTACATAAAATGATTTGCAAACTTTAAAAAAATCTGAACTTACCTTTTTTGCAATTAAAAAAATTTCTGAATTTAATAAACACCAAATACAACATATACTTCCATATGGATGTAGAACAGAAAGAAGATTTTACAGGATATTCTTTATAACCTTTAAAGAATGATAAATCATTATAAATAGTAGAGAAGTTCATGGACAAGAATCCTTTTCTTTCTGCTTACTTTTCCCCATAGTTTTGAGACAGTGGATCTCTTTAGTGCATATGGGATTATAGACTGAGAGCTGAAAGGAACCTCAGGGGCCATCTATTCAAACCCCTCAATTTTTGCAGATGAAGAAATTGGGGCCTGAACTGATTAAGATGCTGGCCCAAGGTCATGCAGGAATTCATATTCTCTGACTCCAAATCCGGCATAATTTCCACTGGGTCATAGGCCTTGTAGAGAAATAGTGTTTCTTGGAGCAACATTAAATATACCTCTATTTTGAATAGGCTATTGATGCTAAGGTGGATTGTGTTAAACGGAAAATATTTTCTATTGTTCTGTTGTCTCTGGTCCTTCTCCCTTGCCTTTTGGGTTGGTCAGAGCTCCTTGGCCATTGCTTTGATCTGAGTATCTCCTTGTGGTACATCTGATTAGTGTGTGAGTTCGCTTAAAATTGCAAACTTCATTCCTACCAGATGCAATATATAAGTAAAGTGGAATGCAATTTTAAAAAACCATCTGCGTTTGTCTCACTTTGTGGAATAAGAATTTTGGAAGTTTAAATTGTCTTCCTTATTCTAACTTTTCACACTTTGGGGGGAAAAAAGCCAGGAGGAAAATTTCTGGGCTCTCCAATTCAGTGTTAAAGCTGACAATGCAACTGGAAATTGTGCCTGTTTCGGTGGTGGCTATTTTATTGAGTTATAAGATGAAGTGCAATGCTAATAAAATTTAACAAGCATTTATGAAATACCACCTTTAGACATGGCAGGAAAGGGTACAAAGATGAATCTCAGTGGAATTCCTCACTCTCTAGCTAGCCATTGTATAGTGGATTACAATTTTAACTGGCAGCATTGTTACAGGTAAACCAAATCTAGTTCTGCTAATTCTATTTGCCTGTATACATTGAAGCTAGGTGTCCTAAAGACTGATATTCAAACTCAGTCTTTTGTAGGAAATCTTCTATCTAAAAGTAGCAAATAGAATTATATAGCCAGGTCACCAGTCAGTGAAGGAGTATGCCAAACCAATATGCTAAGTACAGTTATCCCTTCCACATGGCAGGGGTTAGGGATACAGCACCACCTTGATCTGAAAAATCTGTGTAAAAATTTTTGGTCATCCCTTCATGCCAGAGAAGTCTGATTTTTTTTTTCTTTTTTTTAATGGGGTAATTACAGTACCTTATTTCAAAATTTGGATTAAGTATTTGGTCATAGGCTCTGTGTTACCTGCTGACCTTTGCACATTGTCTGTGGCTTCAGCAAAACTCCCAAAAATTCTCATTTAATTTCTTTTTTTGCTTTTTGGAGGACAGTTGGGGTTAAGTGACTTGCCCAAGGTCACATGGCTAGTTTTTATGTCAAAAGTCTGAGGTTAGATTTGAACTCAGGTCCTCCTGACTCCAGGGCTAGTGCTCTATTCACTGCACCACCTAGCCACCCTCTCATTTAACTTCTTATGCTGACCCACAATATATCAAAACCACAACAGAGAAAGTCACAATATGGAAGGGATAAATGTATTCCATGGTAAGAAAGCATAAGCCACCATTCTTGCCTACAGGTTTCTTCTAGGCCATTCTTAAAGCAATTACCTAAACCATGATTCAAACCAAACAGATTTAGCACCAGCTGCACTGAATATACCATAAAGTTGTTTGTTTGTTTTTCATAACTCCACCTTTGCAAGTTAAGAGGTTTCTTCCTGGTAACGTCCATGACAAAATACTGTGACCCAGCGGCAGAGAGCACTGGAATTGTAGTCAGAGGACTCGGATCCGTATGTTGGCACTGTCTCTTGTTAGCCTGTGTTCCCTTAGGCTCACTTCACCTTTTGGGGCTTCAGTTGGACTATATCAGGGGCTCTTAACCTTTTTTTCTGCCGCGGAGCCCTTTGGAAGTTCAGTGAAGCCTTTGGGATCCCCCTTCCTTCTTTGAATGCACGAAATAAAGGATTGCAAAGAAAACTTGACACACGATTATCAGAACATCAAAGAAAACAAAACCGTGGACCCCAGGTTAAGAACAACTGCACTGGATGAATTCTGAGAACCCCTCCAGCTCTAAAACTATCATCTCATTGTAATTGACAGACAGGTTCGAAATTGTTAAAAAAAAAAATCTATAGAGGCAGACTCACAGCCACTGTGTAAACATCCACGTTTAAGTTGCTGATCTCAGCTTGGCGTTTTAACAAAACACTAAAAAACACTCAAGTAACATTTTGCTGATCCCTGCTTACCCAGGTATTTTGGTATTTCATACAAAACCCATTTACATGAACTCTCTTAAAAGTCTTCAATCCTTACAGTTGAATTTGGGCTTGATAATCTTGTCCATTCTTAACACTTGCACCAAAATGGCCCAAAGATTGTGACTGACTGGTGGGAAAGAAGGGTCCATGAGGACGGCCCTCTCTGCCTCTAGCAACACAGACCTGCTCAGAGTGGTCAGCGAGGGCCTTCAGCTTTGCCTTTGTGTTCAGTGGCAGGTCTTGCGTAAGGCAAAGAACCACATTCAGGAGCTGGAGCAAACACTGGATAATTTGCTGAAGATGAAAGGTAAACCGGGTATCAGTGTGGCCCTCCTCTCCCTCCAGGGTCAAACCTGGCCCTGCTTCTCAATCAGTTGGGGTTTAGGGTTAGGGTCACTAAATGAGAGACAAAGGTTAGCAGTCTGATCTGGGGTCCTTGGCAGCTGTCTGGGGCAGGACAGCTAGATAAGGCTGAAGGGCCAAGTGATCACTCAGAGTCTCTCATCAACCAGTAAGATGAGAAGAAGGGGGGGGGAGGAAGAGGAGGAGAGGGAGGAAGGAGAAGGAGGGGGAGGAGGAAGAGGAGGGGGAAGAGGAGGAAGAGAAGGGAAAGGAGGGAGAAGAGGAAGAAGAGGAGGGGGAGGAAGAAGAGGAGAAAGAAGAACAGAGGAAGGAGGAGGAAGGAGAGGAGGAAGAGGAGGAGAGGGAGGAAGAAGAGAAGGGGGAGGAGGATCTTTGGATAGGCTGGGGATGAGTTAGGAGATCTCAAAGACTTCTTCCAACTCTAGAGTTCCTTGCTCTATGATCCTATGTGTTTCTTGTCTTATCAGTTCTTTGCACTCTCATTTCTAGTTTTTTGAGTCTCCCTCTCTCTCCCCTGGTGCCCCTCATGTGTAGAAGAGGGAGCTGTCCTCAGAACTTCCTTAGGGTTGAACTGTAGAGTGTCAGGCTTCCCATCTGGACAGGATCAACTCTTTCCAACTCCTTCTCTTCTTCCCGCCAACAGAATCCTTCAACCTGGAGGATGGCAACGCATCCACTTTAGAGGAGGTCAAAGAGGAGTATGCCAGGATGTACTCCAACAATCACAGGTAAGGCCCTGCAGACCCCCAGAGTTTTAGGGCGCTCTGCAAACACTTCTCAGGCACTAGCCACAGCTGATCATTGTACTGGATTCTAGAAGAGATGCTAACTTGAGATCTCTGCCTCAAGGGGCTTATAGTCTAGCAGGGGAGTATTACATACCAGAATAACCTTGGTGCACATGATTCCCCTTCTTGGACACTATGGCCCAACCAAACTGGCCTCCTTCCCATTCTTCACGCAGGACTCCCTAGCTACCCTCCATCTCCCCGACTTTACATAGGCTCTCCCTCATACTTGTGATACACCCCCTTTTACTTCTGCATCTCAGAATTCCTAGCTTCCTTTAAGACTCAGTTCAAGGGCCATTTTCTTCCATAGAAGTCCTCCTCCTCTTCCCCCAGATGCTAGTGCCTTCCCCTTGAAAATTATCTTCTATTTATCTTGCATATACTTATGAACAGGTTGTATCCTCAGTGAAAGGTAAATTTCTTGAGAGCAGAGATTTTTTCACTTCTGTCTTCAAATCCCCTACTTTAGCACAATCCAGGGCACTCAAATGTGTATCAATTGATTAACATAAAATAGTGAATAAATGGGATGCAAACAGTGTCATATGAGGTCTGGGGATGGGGGAAAGATCACTCTACCAATTTAGGGCAGCTAGGTGGTCCAATGGATAGTGTTAAGCCTGGAGAGACTCATCTTCCTGAGTTCAAATCTGGCTTCAGACACCTACTAGTTGAATGACCATGAGCAAGTCATTTAACCAACCCCCTTTGCTTCAGTTCCTCATCTATAAAATGAGGTGGAGACAGAAAAGACAAAGCACTTTAGGATCTTTGCCAAGAAAACCCTAAATAGGGCCATGAAGAGTCAGATGTGACTGAAACAACTGAATAACAACTTAGGGGACCAGGGAAGGCTTCCTGGGGGAGGTGGCTTTTGAAATGAACTTTAAAGGATGGATAGAAATTCAATAGGTAGAAATGTAAGGGAGACTGTTCCAGGCATGAGGAGCAATGGAAACAAGAAGGAAGAAGTAATTAAGTGTGGGACCTATGCAGCAAAGAAGGACACGTCACCCAGTCTGACTTGAGCATAGAGTGTGTGGGTTGGAGAAAGGTGGGGGTTGGGGGTGGAGATAATACAAGATAGAACTAGGAAAGTAGGAGATAGTAGATGGTAACCAAGCCATGAAATCTGAGCTTTATACAGTTGGCAGGTGAGTGATACTTTTCATCAAAAATATGAAATGAGCAGGTGTGTACATGAGGAAGATGAGTCTGGTGGTACAGGGTGGGAGGAGAAAATACAAGCAAGCCTTATTAGGGGATCATTAATTGTAGTCCAAGTCAGTGGTACGATGAAATCAGTCCAAGTAGTCCAAGGGCCTGAACTAGGGGTAGAAATGAAAGCTGAAGGGAGAGGGAGGGAGGGGTAGAAGCTAGAGATGTTGCCCATCCAACACATGTCTCCGTTTCTTTCCCCAGTATGACAACAGAAGCCATGGGGGAGAATGGTTCAACAATCTGGTATCTGATTCAAGAGTTTGACAGAGAGGTTGTGGAGGAGGAAGAAGAGGAGAGAAGGGGTGAACTCTCCCACTCGTCCCCTCTTAACTCATCTCCTGACTTGATGGAATTTGAACGGTATGCAAGTGATAGCCTACTTGGTGATGGTTGGTGGTATATGTAGGTAATGATAGTATGTGTGTGTGTGTGTGTGTGTGTGACAGAGACAGATAAAGAGACACAGAGAGAGGAGACAGAGACAGATAGACACACACAGAGATAGACAAAGAGACAGAGAGAGAGAGATAGACACAGAGGGAGGAGAGAGAGTGAGAGAGAGAGAGAGGAGAGAGAGAGAGAGAGAGAGAGAGAGAGAGAGAGAGAGAGAGAGAGAGAGAGAGAGTCAGACCCTCTGGGGACCAGCCAGAGATACTGAGTGCAGGATGTAGCATAGCTGGGCTCAGTCACAGAGCAAAAAGGCGTTGACCTAGACTAGTTCTCTGGTTGGTGAAATGGCTTAGAGTGGGCCTCCTAGGTTCCTTTTCATAATTTTCACAACTATCCCTAAAAGCAGAGGTTTTTAACCTGGAAATTCTAAATCTACATCTATACACACACACACACGTACTGCATATACATACATAACTGTATTTTAATATAAATTTGTTTCCTTTATAAACCTATATATTTTATTTAATGCCTTTAAAAACATTATTCTGAGAAAGGGGTCCACAGGGTTGCCCAGATGGCTAATGGGGTCCATTATAGATCGATTGTATCTTATCCTTTAAATAAAAAAGCAAGCTGTATATAATAAAGACTTGCAGTTTCATGTGCAAATACTCTTTCTCTGTTCTTCTGTCATGGACATACAAATATCCATTCTTTTTGAAGGTTCTTCAAATAATAAATTAAAATAATAAAAGGGAGAGGAAGAAAAAAAAAGGAGGGGTTGGACTCCATGGCCTCTAAAATTCCTTTCAGCTTTAAATTTATGGTGTATGATCTTGCGATCTGTCTGGTGATTTAGAGAGGCAGACCTCTGCGTCACCCCCTCTTCTCCCAGGCAGAAGTTAAACACCACGTGCAAAGCATCAGGATAGAGCTTGGCCAGCAGAGGGCACCAATACGGTATTTCTATACAGTCTTTGGGCCTTTTCCATGCTCAGAAACGAAATCTATGGGCTGTCCAAGGCAGTGGACGTTTACTTGAATAACACACCACAGAGCCAGAACCTGGCTGACAGGAACCATTTAAGACTATTAGATGAGCCCTATCTTGCATTTGAGGTATATAGGTCTTATACTGAGCTCTCTGACATAACATAAAAGACATAAAGAAACCCTTCATCTCTCACTCCCTAGTTCTATTTTAGTGAAGGAGAGTTAATTATAATTATATGGCACTTTAAGTTTTATGAAATATTTTATGCATATTGTCTAATTTCATCTTCATAACAACTTCATGAGTTTGATGCTATTATCATCCCAATTTTACGGATGACAAAACTGTGACTAAGAGTTAAGTGACTTGCTCAGGGTCATACAGCTAATATGTATATAGAACTCACACATTTGGATTCCAAGTCCAATATTTAATTCACTACATCATCAAAGCACAAAGCAAAGTCACTGTCCAGCCAAGCTCAGAGTCCAGCTTTCCCACAAAGATCGAGACCCCTTCCTTTCCAAGGTCCCTTGCAAAAATTCATTTCTTCTCCTGAAGTTGCTGCAGTTGTAGCATCCATAGAAACACAGAATTTTAGATTTGCAAAAGGACCTTAGGGTTATCAGTTTATAGTACCATAGAACCTCAGAATCATAAAGGAACTCAGGGGTCATCTAGTCCAACCCCAAGTCATTGTGGGAATCCTCCCTGTTTACCATGTGGGACAAGAGGTCAGAGAGCCACTCCTTGAAGACCTCTAATAGGGGGGAATTTATGAACCTCTGAGATAGCCCCTGTCTTATTTAGACAACTTTGGTTGTTAAGAATCTTTTCTTGGATGTGTTGCCTATATGTAGCTGACATCAGTATGACTGTTCTATGGGGCATTGAAGATGGAGTCAGAGAATACTTATGTAAGCTGAAGTCCCTGTCCTCATGGAGTTTATAATCATGGGAGGCTGAGGGACCCATCAAGGGTGTTCTCCAAAAGGCCACGATAGTCCTTCACAACAATGTTCGTTCCTTACAGGCAAATCAGGTTTTTCCTTGTTTACAAACCAAGAAATAGAACCAGAGCCTCTCTATAGGCCTCTGTTCCTTCCCAGCCAGGCCAGGTCTGTGGTTTCTAGTTAAATGTCCCAGGGATGTCCTGCTTTAGCCTTTGGGACTGGAGCAGAAAAATTAAAGGACCCCATGAACAAGTAGAGTGTCAGAATGGTCTGATGCAAAAAGAACCATTCGTCATCACTTATCCTACACTCCCATCAGTAGAAAATCCTAAGATCTAGGACAAAGCTGGGTCTAATATCAAAAAGGCAAGTCACCTTTGGGATGCTATTCTCAACTCTACTCACGATTGAGTCATTTCATTATTCTCTGCTTGTCTTCCTAGCTGTCTAACAGGGAGAATTAATCCTGCTACCACTTCCTGTATCTACTGCCCTCCCATGACTAAGGAGTATATAAGTGTTGTTAAAATCATTTTCCATTGACAAGCATTTATTTTTTTCTCTCCCCACAAAGAACAACAAAAATGAATCATTTTCTTGTAACAAATAGGTATAGTCAAGTAAAGCAAATTCCCTCATTGGCCATGTCCAAGAATGAGTATCCCATGGGGCAGCTAGATGGCACAGTGAATAGAGCACTGGCCCTGGAATCAGGAGGACCTGAGCTCAAATCTGGCCTCAGACACGTACCACTTACAAGCTGTGTGACCTTGGGCAAGTCACTTAAGCCCAATTGCCCTGCCTTCTCCCCTCCAAAAAGACAAAAAAAAAAAAAAAAAGAATGAGTATCCCAATCAGCATTGTGACTCCATCATCTCTCTGTCAGAAAGTAGGTAGCATCTGGGGTCTTTGGGAATGCATGACTATTTGTTAGAGGATATTTTCGAAGAGATTCCTGCTCTGATGCAGACACTGGATTCTGACCATCCCTTCCCCAGTTGGCTAAAGTCCCTTCTCATTCTGAGAATCTGTGAGACAGACACACCTGAAATGAAATGGGCATGAGAGTAAAAGGCAGAGAGCAGCACCTTGGACAAATGGCTTCTTACAGGGCCTCCTAGTGACCACCCCTCTCCTCCTACTGCTGACCTTCCTCTCTTCTAGATACCTCTATTTCTACAAGCAGACAGTGGACCTTCTGATCCAGAATGGAGTTGTCTCCCCTGAGCAGGTGACCCTGCCCATCGTCTCTACAGCCATCTCTCACCTGTGGCAAGAGCTTCCAGAGGAGAAGAAAGGAAGCATCCTCCAGGCCTGTGCTCAGAGACAAAATGAATTCGTACATGCAGAGGCTCCCTGCCAGGAGCCCGTGTGTGCTGCTGAGGACAGTGTGAAGGACAGCGACGTTGGCAGCCAAGAGGCCAATGGATCCCTGATCTCTACTCCAGAGGAGGTAAGTAAAAAAAACTTACTTGGGGGAGACAGAGGTAGGTCCAGAAGAGGTACCCTTTGCTGTAGATAAAGGGGCCAGAGAATTTGTCCAGGGTGACGTTAGTGTGTCAAGAATGTCGCTAGGACCACAGCTGTTATCTCTGGAAGCTCTGCCCTACCACAATGCTGACTTGTTGGTCATGCAGGGGTCTTTTTTTTTTTTAACTAGATCTATGATTTTATTTGTATAAGGCACTCTAGAGGATTCCCTTGATTAATGCAGAACAGCAACTTTTATACTCTCAGACTGCTACTGCCTGGGCCACTTAGAAATTAAGAGTCCTGGGCAGGGTCACAGAGCCAGAATATGTCAAAGGCAAGGCTTGAAGACAATTTTTCATGGTTCTAAGAGCAGCTCTTCTATTCACTATAACAGGAGGCCTCTATAGCTACCAGATCAGTCTCTTTCAGTCATGTCTAACTCTTTGTAACTCCATTTGGGGTTTTCTTGGCAGAGATACTGGATGGTTTTGCCATTTCCTTCTCCAGCTCCTTTTACAGATGAGGAAACTGAGGCAAGAGTGGTTAAGTGACTTCCCCACACAGCTAGGAAGTACCTGAAGCTGGATTTGAATTCATGAAGATGAATCTTCCTGATTCCAGGCCCAGCACTCTATCCACTGAGCCATCTAGCTACCTCTTCAGGGGAGGCTACAGCCTTGCTAAATGACCACTGTAGTCCTGAGACTACATAAACAGCTTTTCTGGCCCGAGGGAGATTCAGGAAACCTGAATCACCCTACCACCAGTGAGGACGGGGAAGACCATTTGGTTCCAAGCCACTCCAAGAAGGTTCCTATCTGATTCTGAGTCTAGTGATTTTCCAACCTATCAAGGCCCTGCAAGAGTTGGGGACATAGCTTGAACTGACCTCCCTTAGCAGGATCAGCACCCACAATGGAAAGATTGCATGGGATCAACCACATACACATATTGGGTAATGGGATTCTCAGTGTGGTAGTCAGGGAAGGCCTTTAGGAAGAGGTGAACTTGAAAGAAGTCATGGGAGATGGAGAGGCAGAGAAGACAGTAGAAAGCCATTTCCTGATGCAGATCCAGACACAGAGACTGGAATGAACGATATGTATGAGATTGGGCTGATGGGGCTGGTGTGGGGGAGAGGGAGGAATAACAAGAAATGAGATGGGAACGGCTCCAGGGGAAGTTAATGGGGGGAGGGGCACCAAGGGGCCTAGAGAAAAGTGAACCAGCCAAGGTCAAAAACAAAGGTCAAAATATGTCCATCAGCAATGGGATCAGGCCACTGAGTGGGCCAAGAAGACCTAGGATTAAACATTAAAAATAAAAAGATAATCTCTAGCTTCCTTCAAGTCTCAGCTCCTACATGAGGGCTATCCTGATCCTCCCTGCCTAGTTATTAGTGCTTTCCCTCCTACCACCTTCCCGAAAAAAGTTACTTTGATTTATTTCATCTCTGTAGGGTGTCCCGAAAGTCCTGGTGCGCCTTGTGATTTGCTTTTGTTTCTCTCTGTATATACATGCTGTCTTCCCCCCAGCCCCTCCAGCTGAACGTTAGCTTCTTGAAGACAGGAATTCTTACTACTTTTGGCTTTATATCTCCTATCCTTAGGGCAACTAGTGGCACAGTGGATAGAGCACCAGGCCTGGAGTCAGGAAGACTCATCTTCATGAGTTCAAATGGCCTCAGGCACTTTACAGCTGTGTGACCTTGGGCAAGTCACTTAACCCTGTTTGCCTCAGTTTTCTCATCTGGAAAACAAGCTGGAGAAGGAAATGGCAAACCATTCAGTTATTTCTGCCAAGAAAACCCCAAATGGGGTCACTAAGAGTCAGACAGAACAACAGCAACCTCCAGTCCTTAGCAGAGTGCCAAACTCAGAGTATGTGATTAATAAATGATTATTGAATGAATGGTTGGTTGGATAGATGTATGAATGAATGAATGTGGTACTTAAATAATGATATGGAATTTGGGGTAGGGGAAAACTCAAGATTCCAGAACATTCTTCTCATTCTTCTTTCCCCTTATTCCTCACCATCTCCCCAAGTATTCCACTTGCCAGAATATGGATTTATTATCATCCTTGGCAGACACAGAGGGGAAAGTTTGAGGGTAAAGAGGAATGAGTGGTGAGGTCTCTGACTAGCCAGGAGATCAGGACAGCTGTATGCAGGAGAGGAAATTAGACTCCATTCCTAGAAGACCCATTGTAAGGATCAGTGAGATAAGGCATATGGCATTATCTCATTTCAAAATAGCACTTGATAATTGTCTGCCCCATGCCAAGCATGGCATTTGACACCATGCACAAAATTAGAGCACAGCTCTGTTCACTCAGATGTCTTATTTATGTGGACTGATCTGCCAGGCAAACCTTCCAGCAAAGGGGAGAAGTTGCTAGCTTAGAATCCTGTGAATCCCGGAGATGGCTGCTGTGTCTTAGCAATTGAAAAGTTTCCAACAAACAAGAGAACACAAAGTCCATTCAGACCTGAGATACATTGATGAAGATGTATTAGTACATACTTTGTTGCATAATACAGTGATTCCCGCTCATTGCAAATAACTTACTAAATAAGCCTTGGAGAGTTGCCCAAATCTCGGATTGCTTAAGGGGTTTTCACATGGTCATAGAGCTAGTCAGGAGCAGAGGCCCTTGGGGACTTATGGTTAGAGCTCTTGGCTTGGAACATGGGACATTCCAGTCCTAGATGGAACACTCACAGATAGGCTCATAGACCTAGAGCTGCAAGGGCCTCCTAGTCCACCCTCCTCTTTTTACAGATGAGGAAACCGAGGCCCAGGGAGGTTAAGTGTTATGCCTAAAGGCACCCAGATAGTAAGCAGTAGATTTGAACTCAGGTCTTCCAGCTCCAGAGCTCTATATAGCACATTGCCTAGGATAAGACATAGCTAAACAACTAATCAAATAGTTCTCATTTATATACTGTTTTACAATTTACAGTGTGCTTTACTACAGCAACCTTGGAGGGAGAGGTGTAAGGAAAATAAGTATTATCATCCCCACTATTAAAATGAGAAAGGGCAGCTAGGTGGAGCAGTGAACAGACTGTCAGGCCTAGAGTCAGAAAGACCTGAGCTCAAATTTGGCCTCAGACACTTACTAGTTGTGTGACCCTGGGAAAGTCACTTCACCCTGTTTGCCTCAGTTTCCTCATCTGTCAAATGAGCCGGAAAAGGAAAATGGCAAAGCACTCCAGTATCTTTGTCAAGAAAACCCCAAATGGGGTCATGGAGAGTCAGACATGACAGAAACGACTGAAAAGACGGAACAATAACAAAAAAGGCTCAAGAGAGGGTGTCCTGTTCATTATCACTCAGCTAATAGTATTAGTCTAAATTTGAACTTGGCTCATCTATCACCAAGCACGATGCTCTTTCTGTTGTCAATCCTGACTCTTAACCCTTGCAGCTGGAGGGAGATGGAATTCTTAGTTAGCAGTGCCCTAAGTGCAGGCCCAGTGCATGCGCGTGCGCACACACACACACACACACACACACACACACACACACACCCCACACACACAATGGAGTTTTGGTGCTTCCTATTTCTTTGAGAATGGGGCTTCTCTTTAATGGAGGAAGAAGAGGAGTAAAAGGGTAGTCTCCTCTTGTGTTGTTCAGTCATGCCTGACTCTTCTTGTTCCCATTTGGAATTTTCTTGGCACAGGTACCGGCATGATTTGCTATTTTCTTCCCTAGCTCATTTTACAGATGAGGAAACTGAGGCAAACAGAGTTAAATGACTTGCCCAGGCACACAGCTAGTAAGTGTCTGAGGCCAGATTTGAGCTCACAAAGATGAGTCTTTCTGAAGCCAGGCCAGCACTCTATCCACTGTGCCACCTGGCTGTCCATAAGTAAAGTATATTCCAGACACTAAATAAATGCCTTCCTGCATCCGCTATCCCAGTTAAAGGACAAATCATAAGATTGGGGGGAGCAAACATGGCAGCTAGTGAGTGGAATAGGTCAGGAAACCACTGTGTGTCACTCTCAGAGACCTCAGGTCCAAGCCCAGGCCACATCTTTGGTTTTTGTTTTCTTCCTGCTCCTCCTGGCCCACCTGCCCACTTCCTCCCCTTTCCACCCCAACTCTCAAACTGGGTCTTGAATACCATAGTTTCAGCACAGATTGCCTGCCCATTAAGACACTTTCCTCCTCCTTATGGATCGGGGGATACAGTCTGGCCTTGCCCTTTTGTAATGATATTCTGAGATTGGTGTGGCTTGATTATAAAATATTCTCTCTCTTTCAAAAAAAAATGTTGTCATTTCCTAGTACTCTTGTCCCATAAATCCTCTCTTAAAAAAGTAGCTAATCAATAAAACAAAAAATTATTGTTTATGTCTAAAAGCATATGGGCAGCTAGGTGGCACAGTGGATAGACTACCAGGCCTGAGGTTAGGAAGATTTATCTTCCTGAATTTGAAACTGGCTCAGACACTTACTAGCTGTGACCCTGGGCAAGTCACTTAACCCAGTTTGCCTTGGTTTCCTCATCTATAAAATGAACTGGAGAAGGAAATGGCAAAGCACTCCAGTGTTTTTGCCAAGATCACCCCAAATGGGATCACAAAGAACTGGACATGACTGAAATGACTGAACCACAACAAAAAGCATATATGGTTTCTGTCACTCACAGTCCCTCACCCCTGTACTGGAAACAGGGAGTTATGCTTCATTATTAGACCTCTGAAGTCAACAGCAGTCAGGATATACATAGAAGGTTGTTTAAAAAGTGTTATTTTCCTTAACATGATTGTGGCCCTTATGTATTCTTCTCGTGGTTGTGCTTAGGTCCTTCTGCATCCGTTCATCCAAGGCTTCCGAAGTTTCTCTGGATCGTTTATATTCACAGTTTCTTACTCTGTAATAATGTCATTCCACTCAAACACTACGTGATTTATTCATTCTCCAACTGCTGGGCAGACACCTTTTCTCTATATTTTTGGTAGCACAAAAAGCATTACTGTGAATATTTTGGATCCACATGGATCCTTCCTCTCTGCCTTTGACCTCCTTGGGCTAAATGCCCAGCATTTGGGGTCATTGTGGGGCTAAAGGGAATGAATAATTTAGTCAGGAGTACTGCTTCCATTCCTCCCTTCCACCCCTTGACCTTACAATGTAGCTCCCATGTGAATGTCACTGATTTCCAGGGCATGGCTGCACAAACCAGGAAAATCTTATTACCAGGGAATTTTTAGAGAAATCCCTAGCTTATAGGGCCCAGAAATGGATTATTGCTTCTGATCTATGAAAATGTGACCCCTTTACAGATCCTTTTTGAAGATGCATTTGATGTGGCCGCCGGTGTATCCAGCCCCAGGTAAGATAATAAAAGCTGACCAGCATTTATATAATGCTTTAAAGTTTGCAGAGTGTGTTACACCTACTGTCTCATTTAATCCTTACAACCCTATCCAGGAGGTGCAATTATTATCCCCATGTTACAGATGAGGAAACTGAGGCAGGTTAAGTGACTTACCCAGGGTCACAGGATTATTAAGTGTCGAGGTCAGGATTTGAACTCAGGTCTTCCTCTCTCCAAATCCATCATTCTACCTACTGCATCACCTTGTTGCCTATGCAGACACTTAGTGGACCTGGGGAAGAGAACCCAGGGACAGTGGGAGCCTTTTATCCTGTGTGTACAAGCTAACTGGGCCACTAGGTGGCACAGTGGATAGAGTGCCAGCCCTGGAATCAGGAGGACCCAAGTTCAAATCCAGTCTCAGACACTAACACTTACTAACTGTGTGACCTTGGGCAAGACACTTGACCCTGTTTGCCTCAGTTTCCTCATCTATAAAATGACCCAGAGAAGGATGTGACAAACCACTCCCAGTATCTTTGCCAACAATAACAAGAAGCTGACAAAACATTCAGCCATGGGAAGGCATATATTGGAGAGTACCTCATGTCACTGCTTCTGCTCTTCAGTGGCCTGTCGTGTGGGGTGATCTAGGATGTAAGCAATCCCAGAGAACCTAGCTAATTCCAGGATCAGCCAGTGTGGATTCAGTGGAAGGTCTGGGGCCATTTAAGTCAGTTCTTCCTTGAGCCGATGTTAAAACCATTCACTCCATTATCCTTTAGCTTGAAGCAACTGTGGATCTTACCTCCACCCCACCTTACTCCCCACACCCCCAGTTTAGACATAGAGTGGGTCAAAACCAAACTGGCCATTGTGGGTAGAGTTCAAATGTAAGGCACAATTCTAAAATCCTAGAATCTCAGCATTAAAGGTACCTAAGTCTTGGGGCAACTAAGTGATGCAGTGAATAGAGCACTGGCCCTGGAGTTAGGAGGACCTGAGTTCAAATATGACCTCAGGCACTTGACACACTTACTAGCTATGTGACCTTGGTCAAGTCACTTATCCCAATTGCCTTGCCTTCCCCCTCCAAAAAAAAAAAGTACCTAGTCGTCATCTAGTTCAGCCCTTATCTGAAGTGTGAATTATCTCTACGTAGGTCTGACAAAGTCATTCCATCACACTTCAGTTGACAGGGAATTTACCACCACAGGAGGTATTTTCAGTTAGCCCTAATTGTTAGGAAGATTCTCCTCTGAACCTAACTGAACCTAAATCTGCAGCCTTTTAATGCCTGTCTCTTTATTTTTCCATCATTCTTTTAAATCTGGTGACCATCCTTCCTCTAATAGGTCAAGCCACCTATTAGTACCAGCTACTGTTAATAAGAAAATAGTAAAGGACTGAGACATGGAGAAAATGAGAGAGAGACAGAGACAGAAAGAGACAGAGAGAGGGAGGGAGAGAGAGACAGAAAGAGAGAGAGAGAGGGAGACAGGGGGGGGGGAGACAGAGAAAGGGAGAGAGAGAGACAAAGAGAGAGGGAGACACAGAGAGAAAGAGAGAGAGAGACAGAGACAGAGAGAGAGAGGGAGACAGAGATAGAGAGAGAGAGGGAGACAGACAGACAGAGAGAGTTACATGTTTAATATATGCTAGGCACTGTGCTAAGCAGATAGATGGACAGATGGATGAATGAATGGATCGATGGATGGATAAATGGACATATAGATAGGGAGAGAGAGAAGTAGATAGATGATAGATAGATGATGGTTAGGTGGATGGATGGATGGATGGATAGATAGACAGGATACTGCACTTATTAAATAAAGAAGTAATATGTGCTAGGCACTGTGCTAAGTGGTAGAGAAGTAAATAGGTAGATAGATGACAGACAGATAGATGATAGATCAACGGACAGATAAATGATAGATAAATAAGTCAATAGATGATAGATAAACAGATAGTGGATGGATAGATAGAACATTATTAAGAATTTATTAAAATTATACAAGGCTTTCCCCGCTGTTTGCAAGGCAGAGGTTGTTTTTTGTGTTAGTGAAAACTGCTTTATGTTTATCAAGTTCATAAGAATAAAAAGGAATTTAAAAAATGAAAGAAAGAAAATTGCTTGAGACAGTATTGCCTTAGTCCAAGGATAGCCTGGCTGAGAAATAGTCTGAATTTACCGCTAACATTGTTACCTTCTTATGGAAATAAACTTACTATTTTTTAGTGAGGGAGATAGGGAAATCAGGCGTAAATTGTTATTCCTCCAAGACAAGTCACTAGCACAGGAAATGGCTGCTTCAAAGTTGCTAGCCTTCTGCCTGGGAGGGAAAGGGTCGTTGAAGACCCAAGATAAAGCTAAAGAAAATTGAAAGGTCATCTCAGGATGGACACTGTTGCCTCAGACTCTCCCGGCTGCATGGATAAGGAAGCCATCCATTGCTTAATTCTGAAGATTGTCCAGACACTTCTTTTCCAGCAACACATTCCTTTGTCCCCTCAGGACAGAGAGAAAAGATGATTACAGCTGGACTTCTGCTTGGGTCTTTGTGTGTGGGAATTCTACCAGGGACTCAGTAGAAATATTCAAGTGTACCCACAAAAAGGTAAAAAAAAACCAAAACCTAGGAGTTAAATGTTCTTTTTATTTCTATTGTCAGTTCAGTGTGTGCAGGTTGCAGCTCAGAAAATCCAGAGGAAAACAATCATCTCTATGTGCAGATCATCAGTTTCTTAAAAGGCCTTTTCTGTGCTAACTCACAATTGCCACAGGTAGGACAGAGAGCAGAGCAGATAGATCTCTGCCCCCTTGCTTCTCTCCTCGATGGGGGAAAGGGATTTTTCAATGTATTTCATTTGCTTTAATTTCTAGGTAGCTCAGATGATAGCCCATTAAGCCTTTTTTCATTTAAGGGTCTAGGAATTAAATTTCTATTTATTGGGAGTTTTTTTGTAGGAGCTGAATAAATATTGAATGACTGGATGCCTTTTTCCTGGTCGCATCCAAAAGGAGCCATTAGGCATTCATTTTCATTTCATTTGACCTGTTTCCATTTGGAGGTGATTTAAGTCATATGTTCTCCTATGGAGCTAAAAACTATTAAGAGAAAACTGAGGGAAGAGACAGGAGAGGATGCTTTCTAAAGTAAGAAAGTCTTTTTTTTTTTTTTTTCATTTTTACATCACTCACAAGGACAGAACAGTTTCATAATCTTCAGAGACCTTCTGGTGAATAGCCTGGGACTCCAGTTAAACTTGAGTATAAAAAACAAAAGGAGAGAAAAGTTATTTACTTAAGGTCAAATCTCTACCTTCTGCATAACTGGACCTAGGATGATCAGACTTTGAAGAGAAAAAGCCACTTCATTGTCCTTCCTCACCCCAGTTGCAAGTAGGATGGTGGGACATTTTGTGAAGGTTTATGTGCAATTTTCTGGCATCTTAGACCTTGATCAGATTTTGGGAGTGGGGTGAGGGTAAGATTAAGTCTTGTCCTTAAAAAAAAAAGGGGGGCTGAACTTGAAATTTAGGGATGCTCCCATTAGGTGGCAGTGAATCTTTTGTCAAAAGGTCAAAACTCTAATCTCAACCTATCAGGGCTTCTTTGGCCAAGCCTTCAGGAGCTTCATGAATTTCCTCCCCTGTATTTATTTTTTACAATGTAATTCTTTACTAAAATAGCCTAATCTAAACAATTACTATAAGTTTAAAGATATTTTATATGGCAAAAAAATTTTTAAATCCAACGCCACTAAGGTACAATTTGGTACCTTTCTCTTGAATCATATATATATATACATATATATATATATATATTTTAATCTCTTTCCCCAAAATTCTTAACTAAGAGCAAAAAGATTTTTGCTGGTTCGGGACCTTCTCCTGCTTCTCCCTCAGCAAAAAATTCCTTCTTATCCCAAGCTCAGCTTCTATAAGTTGTTGGAATAAGACAAAAAGGGCAGCCTCAACTTGTCTTTTTAGAATTTCAGGCTCCTAGCCCTTTTCTACCCAAAACTGACAAGAGAGAAAATAAGCAGCTTCAAATTGCCTCCATGTTATCCTTACCCACGAGAAGAAAAAGCTTTCTACTTTTATCATTTTTAGTTTTCGATTCCCATCAGCCTTGGCCAGATAAGCCAACTGGTGTGACCTAATTTACATAAATATTTACTAAGTCCATTTACTAAGGACCCATTGGTGTGAGCTATGGTTTCAGGTCAGGAACTCCTGCTTACAGTTTCCAGGGTTGTTTTCCTAGGGCCCTATAGCACTTTAGAATACACAGGGCATTTTGAATAAAATTTAAATCAGGTATTTACTCAGATTTAAAATTGGGACATTATAAATTGGGTTTTTGTTCTTTATTTTTTTTAACTCTTTATCCCCTCCCCGCCAATGGACCAGGCCTCCTGGCCTCATCTTGAGCATCCTAAATCCCTCCTTTCAAGCTTTTGTTAATGCCTCCTGCAACTTAAACCTGGTTCTTTTCCTTCTTACATGGATGGATACAAATAGTTCCTTTTCCAACTGAGTCTCCTTTGTTGGGGACTTGGAAGTAGTTTTTCAACCTTGCTAGCATCTACACTAGGGGAAGGACCAGTAATACTGTTGGGTTTTTTTTCCTGTGCATTCACTTGAGATGCCCCCACCATCAGTAGGACATGTGTTCAATGTTTCTTTAGTAGTGAAGAGGGATTTCCTTCAGGTCATTCACATGTCTTGTGAACCCCATCACCCATGAGACCATTGGGCACACCTTGGAGAGATGGTTGACTAAGGTTAGTGGAATGCTCCAGTCAGAGAACAGAGGAGAGTTAATTGACTACCAGGCACAATCAAACTCAAACTCTTTGCAATGGACCATTTTGAGCCTGAGGTTTTACCATGGGGGAATAAAACTTAAGAACTTTTCTTATTCTTATGTCCTATTGGAGAGTTCCAAAAAAAGACTTTTTAGGGCTACCAAAGAAGTGGTTCCTTCAAGAAGGTTGAGTGAAATTGGGATGGGACCTTCCTTCTTGGAACTCTTATTTTCTTCCAGAAATTGGTAACACAAGATCAAAGAGAAAGGAGTTTGGAAAGAGAAATTCAGGTACCTTTGTGAAAGGAGGGTGCAATAGTGGGCTGGCCTGGGGATGATGGGTGGGACATTAAAAAAGGTTTTAACCTAGACTGGACTGCTCAGGGAGAAAATGTTCTCACTTTCCTCTTAATTTGTTCTGCTCTGGTGTTTTACAGGAAGCAGCCATCCCACTTGATGATGAGACAGTGATGCTGAGGTGCACTGAGACCTTTGATGATGAAGACTTATAAGAAAGGAAGCCCGGGGAGTTTCCATAGTTAAATGCATTGCTGAAAGCTGAGATCACACCCATATCTCCATTTGAGGGCTTTTGGGGTGGGCTTTCCTGGGAGCATTTGGAATGGTCTTAGGTTCTGACTATTTATAAAGTATTTAAACATAAGCCTTATGCTTTGGTTTGTGAGTGAAGTATATCTTTTAGGCAGAGAGGGGAAAAGTTCTTATACATGGTGAAAAGATTCACATGAATACTCATGCACATACACACGCACGCACACACACACACACTGTGCCTCTTCTTACACATCTGGCAAACTTTCTGATCTAAGAAGAGTAAGGGCAGGAGTGTTGTAGGCAACTGACATTTCCAGTGGAGAGCAAATGTGAGAATCCCTGAAGCCTGGTACAGGTTGTCATCTTCTTTAGGAGATGGAATTTGCTCTCTCTAGAAACCCTTCTTCAGTGTCCCAGTCACTGGCCCAGGTTGTCCAATAACTATACTGTAATATGCACGCACACACACACACACACAAGTATAGCAAAGAGGTGCAGTGCTAGAAGGTAGGAAATTAGGGGCTGATATCTAGACCTGATTCAGGCTGCGTTTATGCTTCAGGTTTGGAACTGGAATAAAACTAGACACTTGTGGACCATTTAACAGTCAACAAAAGGAGGTATGATAAGCCATAGCATGGAAAGGATACTCAGCAAGGACATAGCATTGATTCAGTTTCAGCTTCCTTGTATCTGTGCTGGCCATGTTGCCATGCCTTGTCAAGCCTGAGGGAGAACAACTTCTGCCTCTGGTGGGCTGGCTTTTGTAACTTCAGCCACCAGGAATCTATGTCAGTGGCCTGATTCTTAGTCCTTTAAACCAGTTAAGTCACAAGGATGGTTTTCATACCTTTTATTAAAAAAAAAAAAACAACAAAAAACCAACTGTATTAGCAACCACACTAGTACACAGGTTGGGCTGCTAGCACAGGTTCTTTGCTCTGCTTTTCTAAAGGAAAGACCTTCAAAGGGGTCAACAAATTTACTTTAATTACAGGTAAGTAGAAAGAAGTGAGTATCCAAGAAAAAATTTAATAGACAGGGCTCCAATTGTCTAAATCAGTGGTTCTCAACCTGTGGGTCGCAACCCCTTTCGGGGTTGAACGACCCTTTCACAGGGGTCACCTAAGACCATCAGAAAACACATATTTCCAATGGTCTTAGGAGCCGAGACACTGCTCCTCTATCCGCCTCCAGGCAGGTCTGCCCACATGCTGATTCGCCCACATATGAGTATTAAAGGATTAATTAATTTTAAGACAGCTGATGATTACAACTGAACCCCATCAGAGAGGAAAGTGCTATAAGGTATCCACCAGGAGAATGGAGGCCTATCAAACCTTGTATCTTCTGGGATGTTCCTGAATGGGGGAAGAAGTATCTTTATATTCTCGTTTCACTATCCAGCTTCACTCTCACTCCCATTGAAATCTCATCATTCTCCTCGTTGAGGCAATGCTTCCTTCCCATTGCTTCACCTTCATGTTCTGGCTTGGGCCAAAAGGGGATATGCCAGAGCCAAGAAGCAGTGCAGAATTTGGTGCCAATCCCAAAAGGGAAGCTGTAGACCTCTGAGACATTCATGGTGTCCGCTGAGTTCTCATGTATTCGGTTCCATGCTATGAGTCCTCTTTCTTCCTGACTTCCTAATAAGAGGGAATAAGAAGTCGAGAGAAGGTCAAACCCTGTGGAGCTGTAGCATTTGGGGTAATGGTAGGGAATTCCATTCCTTTGAGAAAGATCCAGTTGGGAGAGCCCTGTAATGAAGATGTACTAGATGGCCTCAGTTTCCTAATCTGAACTAGATGAAGACCCTTCCTAGAACTATGATCATATGACCTTCAGGTGGTACTAAGGGTTGCTGTCCCTTCACAGAAGCTTCGAATCACAGATATTTAGAACTGGAAGAAACTTTAAAGATAATTTAGCCTGACTCCTTCACTTCACACAGCTAGAAAAACCAAGACTCAAAAAAAGGAAATGACTTTTCCAAGGTTGCCCTCTTGGTTAATGGCAGGGATGGGACCAGAACCCATTCTCTGCTACTTCTATAGCAAGCCAGACATTTCACCATTCTGTACTTCTGTACACACTCTTCCTCTCCCTACTTGTAGCTTCTTTCTTGCCCTATGCCACATAACAGCCTTCTTCCCACCACAAAATTTTCCAGGAAGCCAAAAGCAATCGACTAGAATGGATCATGTATTCCTATCTTGGTACCCCTTCAGCAATTACCTTCTTGGTTTGTTCTGAGAAGGTAAGTGGGTGCTCATTTTATTCAACTACATGTAAACCATTTCCTCAACTAGGCAGTACAATTTTTATAGAGCTGGTGTTGTGACTTTTCATTTCTCTCTTCTCCCCTCAATATATAACACAAACTTCAGTCGATGTTTGCTGACTGCTTTATGGGTAAGAGAACAGGATGGGGATTCTGTCGGTATCTACCTATCCTCTGACAAGTTTTCCAGATGTGTTATTAGACAGGAGTGGTGATGAATCAGCCTTACCTGGGATAGTATTGTCAAGTACAAAGCCCAGGAATCCACCCACAAACATGCCAGTGGTGAGGAAAACCTGGATGACCTGATCCAATTGGAGAATTCCTACAATGGACACAAGAGGAGAAGAATGAGACAGAGGAACTATATAGAGCTTCCACATAGTCGAGATCAACAACCCAGCCCCCTCTGAGCCCCAACTTTTACCATATCACCCCAGGTCACAATATTAGGGAGAGAGAAATCTGGTCATCTATAGACTCAGCAGATCCTCACCTGTCTGGATTTGTTCTGGATTCTTGTTCACCCAGTTAGGGATGGTCAGCCCACAGTAGATGGAGAAGCCAAAGACAAAGAGGTTCCTGGAAGAGTTCATGTCCACGTACTGCAGGGAGAAGGAATTCCCTACAGATGGTCCCATGAGTGACTCTTACCACCAAGTGGGAGCCTCCTGCTCAAAACTGGGAGCAATTGCTTGGGCCATAGGAGGGGATAGGGAAGAACCTGGGGAAACTAGATACCTTCCTCTCTGCAAATTAGAAGGCAAGCGAAATAACTGAACAGAGGGATGGCAAAGGGGGTGAGGGTGAAGAGCACTGTTTATCATGCCATCATGCCAAGTTCCTGCGTGGGTAGTATGATTCTGAAAGCAGAATCTTTCAGTTAATCTCCATGGGGATATTAGGAGTTGACTGTCTGGAGAGAGTCAAAAGTCAATAGCTCTTTTATCATTGTTTTTGTTTTGTTTAATCTAAGTGATTTTATTTTCACAGGGAAATTCAAATTTGGACATTGTCACATGAGAGGTGGGGCACTGCGGTTTGTGGAATCAGGGGAACTTCGTCCTAATCCCAGTCCTACCATTTCATAATCCAAATTCCAATGAATTTATCTCAAGAGGCAGAGTGTTTCTGAAGCTCTTTCAAGGCAGACTCAGTGCCTTGCACATAGTAATAAATGTTGAACTGAATCGAAAAGACGCCTTTCTTTACCTGTAGATTGGAAATTCCCACAGCTGCGATGACTCCAAACATCACTAGGAACATACCCCCTATCACAGGGCTTGGAATGGTGGCAAATGCAGCCCCAATCTTCCCAAATATGCCCATCAGGAGCAGAACACAGCCAGCAACAATGATCACCATCCGGCTCCCCACCTGCAGTCAAAGGGAAAGGTGAGAAATAGGAGAATTAAGGGCCAGCTAACTTGTGAGGACACAGAGCACTCATATGGCTTCATGTGTTTGCCTCAGTTTCCTCATCTGTCAAATGAGCTAGAGAAGGAAATGGCAAACCATTACAGTTTCTTTGCCAAGAAAACCCCACAGGAGTCCCAAAGAGTCAAACACAACTGAAAAATGACCACAACAAATCTTCCACTTAATATATGTGCATCCTTGGGCAAATCACCTAACCTCAGAGGCTGCTAGGTGACACAATGGATAGTGTGTTGGGCCCAGAGTCAAGAAGAGCCAGGTTTGACTCTGGTCTCAGATACTTACTAGCTGTGTGACCCTGGTTAAGTCACTTAATCTCTGTCTACCTCAGTTTCCCCAACTGTAAAACAGGGATAATAATAGTATTTATCTCCCAGGGTTGTTGTGAAGATCAAATAAAATAATATTTGTAAAGTGCTTAGCACAGTGCCTGGTACATAGTGTGTATTCAAAACATTCTTGTCTCCTTCCCCACTCTCTGGATCTCAGCAGACTTTTCTTTAAAATGAGAAAGTTAGATTATGTGGCCTCTAAAGGTAACTTGAATGTCTAAAATCTATAATCCTAGGATTCATCAGTAAGAATCAAATGGTTTCTGTGTCAGGACTTTGGTCTAGTTGGTCAACACTGGCTGATTTGGCAACTCTAATAACCTTACCCTGGTGATGCCCAGTGCACCAACATTCTCACTGTAGGAGGTGGTCCCATTCCCAGTCCCCCATGCTCCTGCTAGGAGGCAGCCAATGCCCTCAATGCCAATACCCCGATTGATGGCATGTTTTGGAGGGGGTGGGGCCCCTACAAGCCGGGCACAAGCATGATAATCCCCCACTGATTCCACCATGGAGGAGATCACCCCAGCAACGATGCCAAACACCCCAGCCAAGCTGATGGTTGGAACTCCCCATTGCCCTAGAAATGAAACAGAGACAAGCAATTAATTTAGGGGATATTAACCCCACATCGAACTCATCTTTCCACCTTCCCTCCACCACCAGGCTCTGGAAGGTCTGATTGTCTAGGGAAGGCATGTGTTTGTGAATCTAGATTAAATCAACACCAAGTGGATATAACTTTGGATTTCCAGTAAGACATGTAGGTTCGAGGCCCAATAGACATTCTGGCTACATAATGGCATAATACCTGGGTCACAAGAATAAAATTAGATCATGGGCACTTCTTGGAAAATTAAAAGTCTTCCACAAATACTCTATTGCTGCGGTTCTCAACCTGTGGGTTATGTTCAATTTGTAACAATGAAAATACATTCTACATATCAGATAGATTCATAACAGTAGCAAAATTACAGTTATGAAGTAGCAACAAAAATAATTTTATGGTTGGGAGGTCACCACAACATGAGAAACTGTATTAAAGAGTTACGGCATTAGGAAGGTTGAGAACCACTGCATTGGCTAAGCTTGACCTTTATCAATTCAACAGGATCTTTGGGGTGCATCTTCTCATAATCCTCCTTGCTATTGGAGAGGAAAGCAGTTGACCAGTCATCAGAAGTCGGTAGTGATAGAAAGCACCAGAAGTCAGGCCCTTCTTGGGATAGCCTTGGGGTGTTCAGGAGTTAAGGAATGGACTCTGAAAAGTTCTTACCTGGGACTTACTTATGACTTCCTGTCATAACCTATGAAGTCCAGCCCAGATCTCTTAGCAATTTGGACTTTCCTTCCCAAACTCGACAAGGAGCCAGGGCTAGGACAGAGTTGACACAATTGACCTTATTTCTTCAGAACTGGTCCAATTCAAGGATTGAGAGTCCTAGTCCTAGCCCACCCTCAGCAGAGATAAAAAAGTCTACTAGAGGAAGCAGTGCTGTTCTGTTTTTACTTCCTGGGAGTAGGAAAGGGGCAGAGATAAAGAGATGATTCTCTTTCCTTCTTTCCTTCCCATTTAGTCCCTTATACCCCCAAGGTTTGTCTGCTTCTGGGTAAGTAAGGGAAGTATAGACTCAGCAGCGGGGTCAAAGGACTCAATTTCCAAAGAAATCCAGCATCAAATTCACTCTAAAGCAGTGGCTCTCAACCTTCCTAATGCCGCCACCCTTTAATACTTGTATATGGGCGTATCTGCATGTGAGAGGACCTGCCTAGAGCCGGATAGAGGAGCCGTGTCTCGGTTCCTAAGACCATTGGAAATGTGTTTTCCGATGCTCTTAGGCGACCCCTGTGAAAGGGTTGTTTGACCCTCAAAAGAGTTGCGACCCACAGGTTGAGAACTGCTGCTCTAAGGGGAACCTGGATTCTAGTTTGGTCTGGAGTCTTTCAGGACACACTGGGCCTTCTCAGAATTCTCAGGAAGAGTCCTTACTCTACACCCCACCACCCCACCCCACCTCTAGTATGTGCCTACCCTCATATGCCATCCTGTCCCCTTATTGTCCCATTTGGCCTCATACTTTTAAGGCCAGACCAATATCAAAATGGCATTTGGGGACACAGTAACATCCAGTCAGATACTGGCTGGGGAGTCATTGACTCTTGGGGAAGCTTGGAAAGGCAGGCAAGGTCCATTCTATTCCCCTAGGACTTTGTTCTTCAATGCTGTTTCTCATCACACCTGAGGATTTCTACTAGGCAGGGCCAGAAGCCACTGACCATACCTGGATAAGGAATGCGGAACCAAGGGGCCTGGGACAGAACGTCGCCTTTGGTGTCTGTACGGGCCAAATAACCATATGCTGAAGAGGCTGAGGGGAAGACGTTGGTGACAGTAAGCACGTAGCAGATGATCCAAGAAATGGAGAGTGCCAACAGCACCTGCCCAGAGGGAAGCAGCTCAGTCATTCTGTACACATGGCTCACATCCTAGCCCTGAGCTACCTGCCTCCCAGAAAGGGTGGAGAAAGGGAGAACGAGGGGGCTGAGGAACTACACTGGAGCCCAGAGTTATTCTGCACTAGTGGGAATCTGTCATTGCACAGATAAAAATATTTAAGATAAAGAACAGAAATAGAATACAGATTGGCTAGAGACAAACTCTACAGAAGGGAGAGGCAGTGGTAGAAAGTAGAACAGGTGACAGACTAGGAGCGAGAAGTCTTGGGTTCTAGCCTTAAGCTTTGCCCCCTCCTTAGCTATGTGACCTTGAACACTTCACCTAATTTTGGAGCCTCAGTTTCCTCAGGCAGCCTGATAAAACCTATGAACCCCATCACAGAATGATGTCTTTAGGTGCATAAAATAAAATGCATTAAATTACAAAGGAAGCCAATTTTGATAAATACCAAAATTTTTTAAAAACAAATTTATGCACCCCAGGTCAAAAACCAATGGGCTAGATAGATTGCCTCTAGAGTCCCTTACAACTTTCAAATTCCATGGCTCTGTGATTAAGAGGAGCCAGAGGAAAAGGCTAGGAGTGAACTCCCATGAGTCTTTTATTGAAGGGGAAAAAAGAGTTGCTAAAACTATCAGGAGCTTAAGAGTAAATTAAGCAAGTAAGTAATAGAAAGTAATAGAAACATCTATGGGGGCAAAAATAAAAAGAACAATAAAAGAAGACTGAAAGCTAAGTAATTGTAATGAGCAATTATAATGACCAAGCTTGGGCCCTAAGATGAGATAGACGAGTTTTCCTCCTTTCCTTGGGAAGGTAAGGGATTATTGATATGGACTGTTCATTTAGGTTTGTAGTGTTAGTTTAGATTTAGTGGTGGTGGTGGTGGTAGTGTTCAGTTGTGTCCAACTCTTTGTGACTCTAATGAAGGTCTTCTTAGCAAAGATACTGGAATAGTTTGTCATTTCCTTCTCCAGTTTATTTTGGAGATAAGGAAACTGAGGCAAACAGAGTTAGGTGACTTGCCCAGGGTCACACAGCTACTAAGTGTCTGAGGTTGGATTTGAACTTAGGTTCTTTTTTCTTCCTTGTTCTAGGATAAGGCTCACTGTGTAAGGAAATGGATGGGGCATATTTGGAAATGACAGGGATATCAGAACAAAAAAGCATCAACATTTTTTTAAGAACTAAAAAATATAGCTTACTGGAAAGATCTGGAACAGGTAAAGCTTAGAAACATGGCATTTCTTGACTTGCCCATAAACTGGTACTGGAATGGGGATGTTTTTCAAGTATTGAGAAAAGAGTACAATGAAGAAAATGGTCCTGGGATGGAAAGAAACCAAACTTAGGCTACTGTTGTATATCAGGAACAGATTTCAGATCTTTCTAAGAATGCCCACTCTCCCAGCTGCTTCCTTTCCCCTTCCACTACAACTCCCTCTTTCTTCCCATCTAGACTATTGGTATAACCTCCTAAATGATTTCTGTCCTTTCCAATTCATTCTTAATACTACTGTCTGAGTAATCTTCCTAATGCATTGCCCAGACCACATCATTTTTCCATTCAAAAACCTTCAGTGACTCCCCATTATCTACCAAATAAAACAGAAACTACTGACCCTGGTAGCTGAATAGGCCCCATACAGTCTGATTCCAAGTGGCCTTTCCAGGGCAATTTCATGCAGCTTTCCCTCCTATGGAGAGTTGGCCCCAGAGTCAAGAAGATCTGTGGTCAAGTCCTGCCTCTGACAAGTACTGGCTTTGTGACCCTGGGTAAGTCACTTAACCTCTCAATTGCTCTCAGTCACTCTTTAAGACTGTAAGTTGTAGAGAAGGTACCAACCTACATTGGTGGAAGGAATGACCTTATGAAGAATTTCCATACACCACAGAAATCACAGGTGCAGTGTCTGTTCCTACTCCTGTCCTGACTTGAGGTCCTCTATATCCTGGTCAAATGGACTACTCTCACCCCCAGATCTCTCCTATTTTTGTGCTATTTCTCAGAGGTGGAATACATCCTTTTCTCTCTCATCTCAATACTATAAAATCCCTCCTTTCATTGAGGGCCCATCTCCTCCCATTGAGGGCCCATCTCCTCCCTGATGCCTTCTTAGCAGTGATTTGGAGTCAGAAAACCTGGATTCTAATTTCAATTCTCCTACTTCATATCTACGTGACTTTTCTAGGACTTAGTTACCTTTTATGTAAAATGAGAGTTAGATCCTCAATGACCCTTAAGTTCCCACTTGGCTCTAATCCTGTGAAAAGTAATATCAAGGGGGGCACAGCCAAGATAGCAGTCAAAGCAGGAAATTTTGTGAACTCCCCCCACAACTACCTCCAATACCTGTAAAATTTGACTCTAAACAAATTTTAGAGCTACAGAACCCACAGAGAGACAAAGAAAAACAAATCTCCCACTGAAAACAGCCTGGCAGGCTGACAGGAAGGGTCTATTGCAGCGCACTGGGAGCTGAGCGCAGTCCCACATGAGTGCAGTCCTGGGGTGGCCCTGACCAGCAGCAGCCAGAGGCAGACTTCAGGAGAGTGAAGTACCAGCAGCTATGGCAGTTTTCAGACTTCTGTACCCATAAACACCAAAGAGAAAGTAAAAGGTCAGTAGGAAACTCTGTTGGAACCAGGTGGGAAGAGTGTGGTCCGGCCCCTGCCCCTGGGGTGAGAGGTGGCAGAGGCCAGCGGCCGCAGCTGCCTTCACATGGCTACCTTTAGAGCTGCTGGCCTGACTGTAGGGGGACCAAGTGACCATTCAGAGGGTAATCACTCTTCCTTTAACCTGCTTGGATCTGGGTTACTGTCTTGGGCAGTGGTCCTGGGGGGAGAAATGCTAGTGTGCCAGTATGGTGTCTGTAGAGAGGGTGCCCTCTTCAGACCTCTGACAACATTTGTGAAAACCCCAGCGATTTGAGACAAAGCTTTCTCCATTATGGAAGCAGAGTTCTACCATGGCAAAGAGCTCAAAATTCAAGTAATTGACTGGAAAGATGAGCAAGCAGAGGAAGCACAATTAAACCACAGAATCCTTTTTTGGGGACCAAAAGGATCAAAGCATGGAATGGGAAGAGGACAATGAAGTCAGAACTCCTGCATCAAAAACTTCCAAGAAAAATATGAATTGGTCACAGGCTATGGAGGAGCTCAAGAAAGATTTTGAAAATCAAGTAAGAGAAGTGGAGAAAAAATTGGGAAGAGAAATGAGAATGATGCAAGAAAATCATGAAAAGCAAGTCAACAGCCTGCTAAAGGAGACCCAGAAAAATACTGAAGAAAATAACACCTTAAAAAATAGACT
>CM053585.1:466926220-466995645 GCA_028646515.1 Pseudochirops corinnae
AAAGGGAGAGAGAGAGCAGGGTAAATTATCTCATATAAAAGAGGCAAGAGAAAACTTACAATGAAGGGGAAGAGCAGGAAGGTGAAAGGGAATGGGACAACCTTGTTCTCACTGAATTTGACTTAAGGAGGGAATAACATACACACTCAATTGGGTATCTGAAGCACTGTGACTGGCACATAGTAGATACCTAAGAAGTGCACATTGGTTGGTTAATTGATTGAGGAGAGACTTGAGGCAGTAAGTCCAATTAGAAGTCCAGGGATGAGGTGATAAGGATGAGTACTAAGGTTATGGTTGTACGTCAGAGATTTTGTGATGGTAAAAATGACAAGATTTTACAATAACTGGGTTTGTGGGGTAAGCAAGAGTAAGGAGCTGAGGATAACACTGCTATTCTGAGCCTGGGTGACTGGGAAGGATTGTGGGGCCATGTAATGGTAATGTAATTTGAATTTGAAGATCCTTTTGTGTTGGCAAAGGTAGCAAGTACTTAGCATTTAGTAACTGAGCAAGCCTCTGTTAGGGAAACAGAAGGTGTGAACTCCTGTCTCCTGTTGCTGACATAACAGGAAGCAGTTGGCTGAAATAGGAAGCTAATGCTGTTTGTATATAAGAAAAGCCCCAGAGAGTGAGAGTAAGATTTTTTTCTTGGAGCAGGCTCCATGGAGGCTGAAGAGGAGCTGAGGAGGCTGAAGAGGAAAGCCCCTCCTAGGTTTGAGAGAATGATTATGATTTTGAAAACTTGGATGGAGTGATCTTGATTTTGGGAACCAGCTGAAACTTCTGATGAGTCCAACGGTCAGCCAGAGTAGCTGAGAATTTCTGAGAGGCAATCAGAGCTTTAGGCCAGCTGGAGTTGCTGAGGCTGCTAAGAATTTCTGATGGCCAGCCAGAGCTGCCAAAAGACTGAAGAAGCATGACTGTGATGCTGGTACTTTGTATGAGTCTGTTTGTGGCTTTGTTAAACCATGTCTTCACAGGAACAGAGACTGTGAAGGATTTGAGATGGACTGGACACTGTGAGCTCCAATGTGGAGCATGAACTGCACAGAAAGCTAGACAAGGACCTGGGAGCTGTCTGCCTTAGAACCCAGGTGACAGTTTGGTGAATCCAGGTAGGATCTGGGACCATGGAAGGGGATCCAGGGAATCTGAGAAACCACCCAGAGTCAAGCTGAAAGAAGAATTTACTTGGATACTGTCTACTGACTGAGAACTTGTAAATTTACTAGTGACCTATGGGTGGAGGGTTTGTGTAGTTTCTAATGATTGAATAGTGAATAATGAAGGATGATTGACTGATTGACTAAACGATGGTACTTAGTGATTGATGACTGAATGAATAATTGATTTGTAACCTAGTATGCCCCATAAGTGGAAAAGCTCTGACTATTGTACTTTGTAATTGAATTAAGGATTGTGTGAATGCTTGAGTTACTAAGTGATTGTTCTTTGTTCAAAACTTTGTGACCACTGTAGTGGAAACTATGTGGCCATTTTCTGTGATAAGTTATTGTGAATGCTGTATTTTGATTATCTGTGATAAGTTGTAATATTGTGAATGCTGTACCTTGATTTCTGTGAATGTTTTGCTTTGATTTGTTATGGAATAAAAAGAGTGTTCACTATACCGTGTAATCAGAACCTTAAAAGCTGTTCACAGTAGCATTCTTCTGAAAAGCTGCTAGTGCTTGGCTTTATAGGCTATTGACAATAACAGATAAATATGGAGATGGGGTATGTGTAGGAGTGGGTGTGTGGAATAATGAATTCTGTTTTAGATATATTGAGTTTGACATGCCTATGGAATACCCACGTGTTTTCTTGCCAGGCAATCAGGGTTAAGTGACTTGCCCAGGGTCATACAGCTAATAAGTATCAAGTGTCTGAAGCCAGATTTGAACCCAGGCCCTTCTAACTCCAGGGCCAGTGCTCTATCCACTGTACCACCTCGCTGCCCCTTGGAATATCCACTTTTAAATATCTAATATGCAGTTGATAATTGAGGACTAGACTTCAGAAGAGAGGTTAGGGCTAAGTATATAGATTTGGGAATCATTTGCTTAGAGATAACAATTTAACTTATAGAAACTGATGAGATCACTGAGGGAGAGATCACAGAGAAAAAAGAGAAGAGGGCCCAAGACAGAGCCTTGGGGTACACGCATAGTTAGTAGACAGGGCATGGATGAAGATCAGCAAAGGAGATTTAGAATGATCAATCAAGTATCACAAAAACCCAGGGGAGAGAATATGTAGGATGAAAAGATGTTCAACACTGTCTAATGCTAGAGGGGTCAGGGATGATGAAGACTGAGAAGATGCTATTAGATTTGGCAATAAAGAAATCTCTGGTAACTCTGAAGAGCAGTTTCTGTTGCATGAGGAGCTGAGAGGTCAAATGGTCTGGAAGAAAATGAGAGTGCAGGAAGGGGAGGGACCAAGAGTAGATGACTTTTTCAAGAAGTTTAGCTGAGAAGGGTAGAAGACATACATGGTGGGGATGGTAGTGTCAATTGAGAGGTTTAGGGTTTTGTTTTTTTTTTAAAGACAGAGGAGATTTGGGCTTGTTCATAGGTAGCAGGGAAGGAACTAGTATATAGGGAGGGATGGAAAATTAGAGAGAAGATAAAGATGACGGTGGGGGCAAAATGCTATAGAAGAGGGAAATAAGTGGATGCAGAGTATATATATTAAGAGACTGGTCTTCACAAATAGAAGGGCCATCTCGTCATCAGAGACTGGAGTGAAGAAGGAGATAGTGGGGGATATACATTACTAACAGCAGTTATCTTTGCTAGTTATGACCAGGTGCTAATGGGGTCAGTGTCAATAAGCCTGGTGTCTATAACAGTCATTCCTTGCCATGACCAGATGTCCTATAAGTGAGGACCTGTGGCAAGAGAGATATGAGAGAGTATGTGGTCATGGTCTATTCAATGTCTTCTCCACTGATGGAAAAGCCACTCATAGGATATGTCTTCCTGGCTAGAGGTAAGCAGCATCAACTTGGTATCAGAAAGATAACATTGCTATTTCTCTCCTTGGTATATATATCAGAATTGAGGTTGTTTAAAGGGGAAGAGAGATTAGACATGATCTACTCAGACCCAGAGGGCAGAACTAAAAGCAACGGGGGAGAAGTTGGGAAGACAAATTTAGGATTGACATACAGAAAAGTTTGCTAACAATTAAGTGTTGTAAAAAGGTGGAAATGGGCTGCCTTGGGAGGGAGTGGAATTCTCTCCCTGGCCCTCTTCATTCATGATCTTCAAACAAAGTCTTGGGAGCCTCATCAGGTATGCTTCAGAGAGCGGATTCTTTTTCAAGTATGACTTGGACTAGATTCACCACTGGACTCTTTTCCAACTTTGAAATTCTATGATTCCACCAATTATTAGCTTAAGTCAGACCATTAATGAACTACAGTGACTACTGACCACAAGGTGATTTTCTCAATAGATGAGATTCCAGGCTCATCCCTAAAGGAGTTTGTTTCTCCATAGAACACTTACATGGCAGAAATGCCCCAGTGGATCCCAGCATCACTCCCTGCAGAGTCAAAAAGCGGCAAAGCCACAAGAGAGATGGTTGGGGCAATGGTCAGGGGGCCAATGAAGCGCATCAGGAAGCCAATGAGGCCAGAGAATCCCACAATGATCTGGACACAGGAAGCTACCATGATGGCACCTTGTAACTGAAAGAGAAGAGCTATACTTTTATATTTCTTGAACCAACATCAGATCTGAATGTTTTAGAGCCCCAGTCTACCAATCCCCATTATAAATTCCACTTCTTAAGCCAGTAAAACAACTAATCTAGACCATGGATACCTTAGGGTTTAGGTAGTGCAAGGCTGAAATTTAAAGAACTAGTGGAAGGGTACCACCAGGAAGAGATGATGTCACTTAATTTAATTGAATATGAGCAACTCTGCTGAGTCCAGACACAAAAAAGATTTATATGAGAAGACAGAATTTCTTGATTTGGTGGAAAGAAGGTGCATGGCCATGTTTCATTGGTGATGTGGTTTGTCTGCTTGATTATAATAATGAACAAGCCTAGTTACAGGACCTCTATATAGTCAGGATTCTAACTTCTTAGAGAGATACCATGATACCTAAGCAATGGCAAAGTTCAATTTGGCTCAATGGAGGGGCAGTCTAGTATAGTAAACAGAAGAGCTGGATTTGGAGGCTGCAGAATCTGGGTTCAAATCTCGCCTCTGACATTTACTATCTCACCATAGCACAGAATAGCTCTACACTTGGGTTTTGTCATTTGTAAAATGCAGTTGTAATAATACCTCTCCTACCTACTTTGTCAGACTGTTTTATAAGTTTCCTGTATGGCACTTAATGCAAATTTTTAACTGTGATATAAATGTCAGCTATTAGGATTATCACTCAATCCAATTCAACCAAAAAAAGTTGATAAGTATTTACTATGGCAAGACACTGTGCTAAGTTTTTACCTTTCCTTGGCCCAGGGAAAGAGTTAAGGGGAAGGAGTTCACACCATCATCAACTTCAGGAACTACTACTACTTGAGGGTACACAGTGTGCTTTGTTGTGTAGCAAATTATATTTATACACACACACACACACACACACACACCCCTACACACACACACACACACACACACACACACACCAAATCTGTCATTTCACTGGTACAGGGAACTGTTGAATGAAGAAACTCCCTGTTTTGGTGAAGGAAGGTACCTTCTCTGCAATTTATAATCTTAGAATGTCATCTAGAGCTCTCTGAGGTTAAATTATTTACCTAGGGGGTCATGGAGCAAATATTGGTCATAGGCAAGACTTGAACCCAGATCTTCCTGATTTCTAGTCCAACTCTCTATCTCCTCTTCCACAGTGCCTCTGATTAGGCGTATATACATCTCAGTTATAGATATACAAGAGCCATCAGCCTAAATGTAGCTACTCTCCAAGAGTCTTTGGCAGTACTTTGAGGCCTCATAAGGTGAATGGCTAGTGGTTTTTGGTATAGTCAGCTAAAAGAGATTTGCAAAATTCTACTTAGGAGCCTGGAATTTTAAGTACCCCATCATTGTCCTGCAACATATGACCTAATGACCTATAGGAATCCAGACATCCAGGCTGCAGTTTAGGAAGGGCAGTCATAAAGCAACCAGTGAAACAAGTTTCTCCTTCCCATCCCATTGGTGTGCTACTACTGTCCACAAGTAACTCTATTATGAGTTGTTCATCCACATTCCCACAAACCTAAGCCCTAGGCCCAAACCAAGTTGGTACACTGTCCATTTCTCAATTCCAAACTGTTCTTGTATTAGAAAATGTAGCAGAAACAAACGACTGAGGATAAAACTGTAAAAGAAAATTTCTCCATATTTACATCTCTATATAGCTACCAATACTAGATTAGGTATAATCATGGGTTCTGTCCCAGCATTAGGTCAACCATCTGGCTTTCAGACATGATGGAGGAAGCTCATTAAAGTATCTCAATTGTCTATCAGAGAAAGTCTTCAGAAGATTAAGAGTTTGTTGGATCCTTTTGAGGAAGGGGGAACGAGCAAATGGGTTTTTCCCTTGCTCATCTTTCATGATGTCTTTCTCTCACCTTTTATTTTTCCTCATAATTAATGTCCTAAAATGACTTTGAATAGCTGCAGATAGGTTCCTACACTGGGACAAGCTCCTCTAGACCCCTACAAATAGATACACCTATCTATACATTGCCAGATTTTTACATACAGCATCATACATGCCTACTTTAACCCTAGATATGGCCATACAACCTAAAGCTGATATTTCTCTATAAAATCCCAATACTCCCACCTGTTTCTACCTGTTTCTCTGGATTGCCTAGAAGAATTCCTGAGAGCAAGTATGCCAATCTTTTGAACCACTTAGATGAAAAGAATAAAAGTTTTCCAAGTATTATGTATGGCATTTCACTTTTGATGATCTCTCTGGCAGTCCCTTCCTCCTCATTTTTAGCTCTCCAATCACCACCAGCACCAACATTTTCCAGGGTCAACTCTCAGCATTTTCTCTCCAGAATTACCTCTCGGATCCTCTTCTGCCATTCCTCAATGAATTCTGGAGAACTGACATTCACCTGTGTGGCATTGAGAGTCCATTCAGGGCATTTCCAGGCAGGAAGAGAAAGCATGGCCAAGGATGGGGCCACAAAGGCAAAGGTCCCACCCTGGAGAATAGGCAACCTAGAATAAGAGGATCACAATGGGGTTATTTAACTACATTTTCTAACTTAGCTAGGAAGGAATGTCATCTGTGGCTGGCATGATGATTAGTTTGAGGTTTGGTTTTAGTATCATCATTCAATCCAATTCAACCAAAAAATTCTTAAGTACCTACTATGTGGGAGACATCTTGCTAAGTTTTTACATTTCCCTGTAATTCTCTTTATCAAAACTCTCTGGCTTGGTGCCCTTGATCCTGATGCCCACACCTAGACAGTGGAAAAAACATTGGACTTAAGTATTTGAGTTCAAGTAACAGAATCTCAGACTTGGAAGGAACTCAAAAAGTATCTAGTCCAACTCGCAACAGAACAGAAATCCCCTTGACAACATTCTAACAAACACTCATATAATCTCCATTGAAGATTTCCAGTGCCTGAGAATCGGCTCCCCGACTCTCTCCTTTCTATGTTTTTGACAGCTGTGTTTATGAGAAAGTTTTTCTTCTGTTGACTCAAAGTCTGTGCTCCTGAACTTCTACCCATTGCTCCTAGAGTTCTGAGTTTGCCATTGATTAGCCGGATGACCTTGGACAAGTCATTTAATTTTTTTCCATTTTTAATTCATTTCTGAACCTTGCTTTCCTTACATGTAAAGTAGAGATAATTACACTTGTATTAGATACCTTCAGAGTTGTTGTCTGGATAAAATGAGATAATGGATAAGAATGAGCCTGTAATTATAAGGAGATAACAACCTCAACCTAGATAGTAACTGAACACCAATGACAAAAGAGGACAAAGGTTGCTAACTCTATCCTGTCTTCCCAGAATTGCTAAGTGCCCCCTTAAGACTAGTTAAAGCTTCAGCCAGGGTCATGATGGAGTTGAAAGACATTTTCTCATCCTGATGTAAATATCAAAGTAGCATGGGGCAACTCCTAAAGAAAGGTGTGGGGTGGAGTAGAAGGGGGTCATTGGGGGAAAAAAAAAGATCTTGACTTGAAAGATTTTTTTTTTCTGTGCTTGTCACAGCTGGCTATGGGTCTGACTAACAAAAGAGCTGAAAAGAAGTTAGAAAACGATAATATTCCCTTTGAGGAAGAAGTTTAAGCAGCTAAACATAGCTCCAGCACATGGCAGTAACAGCTCAGTGGAGAAAAGAAAGAGGAAACACATGGCAACAGCAGCTACAGAGTAGAATAAATCAGTAATGAGCTACGAATCTGAGAGGCGCTTTAGCTGAGATACAACACTAGTAATCCGAGTTGGGGGAAGGAAATGAGGGAAAGGAACCTGTGGGGGTCATGCAGCAAATTCATTTAGTGCCTATTACGTGCTGAGTTCAGGGTGCTGCTTACAGTTGCATTAATAATACGTTTGCATTTGTGTTCCAAGGCTTATTGTCACTTTTTAGAGTTGACAAGTCATGCAGCAGACAGAGGACTGGGCCTGCAACCAAGAATACCTGAATTCAAATTCAACCTCAGAAAAAATGAGGAAGATGATAGCACCTCCCTCCCAGGGTTGTCGGGAGGATCAAATGAGAGAATATTTATAAAGGGCTTATTATCACAATTCCTGACACATAGTAGGTACTTAATAAATATTTGTTCCTTTCTCCTTCCCCTCCCCTATCCAAATAGGAATTCCTACTCCAACAGATAATTTCCTAACTCTGCTGAAACACACTCAGTGATGGTGTTCTCATTACCCCACAAGACAAACCACTCCATTGTAGTGCAATTCTTTTTTTAAAATCTTTACATTTGTAATTTTTAACACTGTGTAACTTCCATTTATGGCCCTCATACTACCCTAGAACTATACAAGACAAGCCTCCCTGCCCTTTCCTATGACAGCTCTTAAGACATCTCATTTTCCTTTTCCTCATATGTGCTGGTTTTCAGCTCCCTCACAACTGTGGTCATTCCCCTTTTAGATTTGTTCTAGTTTGTTAAAGTCCATATTAAGATTGAACCACATAGGTGGCTAGGTAGTGCAGTGAATAGAGCACTAGCCCTGGAGTCAGGAGGACCTGAGTTCAAATTCGACCTCAGACACTTAACATAAAAACTAGCCATGTGACCTCTGGCAAGTTACTTAACCCCAATTGCCCTCCAAAAAGCACACACACAAAAAGATTGAACCACATGACTAGAAAGGAGGTTAGAAAAGCAAATGCCCCATACTGGATAACAGGTAGCCTAGATGGGTGGGAAAGAATGCTGGGGAAAAGATATTGTCTAGCGAGGGTATGGTCTAGGATGCTGGTTCCCAGTGTGAAGGCCAAAGATCAATGGTGGCCTACACCAGTCTCTCAGTTGGAATATGTCTGAAGCTGGTGTCTGAGTGAAGATCCCATTGAGAATAAGGGAGGAAGGAGCTGTTTACTCTAGGGTACTTTATGCTTGTACTTTCAAAAATCTCTGATTTCACTCCCTCCACCAGTTCAGATAAAAACCACTCCACCCCTAGGTAATTGGTTGGATGAATTTTTAAGGACAAAAAAAAAATTTCCAGTAAAACCTGTCAGTGGTATGTGCTTTGCTGGCAAAGCCATCAAGAACCTTTTATCACCATCATGCTACAAGGACACAATCAAGTTTTAATAGAGACAGGGCAAGTTTAATTTTGGTAATCCACCAAACATAGGTTAAGAATAGAGAAGCCAATAACCCCAACGAGAACAAAGAAAGAAGAAGATAGTCCAGAGGTAGAAGATTATTTAGAGTAGCTCTTTTTTTTTGTCATAGCAAATAATTAGAGACTAAAGGAGTATCTATTTAATGGGCAACTCCAAGTAAGTTTTTTTTTTTAAAGAAAGAGTTAGAATGTAGTAGACCAAGTCACATTCTGCTCCCTACTAGCTGTTTGGCCTCAGGCAAAACATTAATTATGCTATGTTAATGTAATTGAACGTCATTGTACCATAAGAAATGATGAAGTGGACAGTTTCAGAGAAACTTGACAAGACTGTATGAACCGACTCAGAGTAAAGTGGGAAAAACCAAGAAAAAAAAAGTTATGCAACAATAGTAACATTATAATGAAAAACAACTTTGATAGATTTGAGAACTCAGATCAATGCAATAAACAATTACTATTCTAGGACCAATGATGAAGCAGGATGGCTACATTTTTCTTGATAGAGAAGTGATAGACTCGAGATGCAAAATAAGGAATACTTTTTTTTTTTTGAAGGAGGGAAGGTAGGGCAAATTTGGGTTAAACGACTTGCCCAAGGACACACAGCTAGTTTTGAGGCCAAATTTGAACTCATGTCTCCCTGATTCCAGGGCCAGTTCTCTAGTCACTGTACTACCAAGCTACCCCTCCTCCTCCTACTTTAATCCTCAACTCTCCCCCAAGCCCCCAAACCTAAACCTATTCATACTCAATGTTGTACCCACAAACTTCTAACATTAATAATCTCTCAGCACCCATACAATTTCACCATTATCTAATCCAGTGGTTCTCAACCTGTGGGTCGTGACCTCTTTGGGGGTCGAATGACCCTTTCACAGGGGTCACAGGGGTCACCTAAGACCATCAGAAAATACATATTTCTGATGGTGTTGGAAAACACATTATTTCCAATGGTCTTAGGAACCGAGACACTGCTCCTCTATCCATCTCCTAAAGGGTCTCGGCATTAGGAAGGTTGAGAACCACTGATCTAATCAAACTCACTTATACTACTAAGTACTCCAATGACAATATTAACTCTCCTTCCATCTTCCACATATCCAACAAATTCCACGTCAGACTCTCAGGGATCATCTCATCACAGGTGTTTCAGCAACATCAGGAGAGCATCCTTACCACAGCAAGATAACTACTCACTTCCAATAGCTAGATGTTCTCTTAGACTTGGATGCATAGTTGCCACTCCTTCAGTCTATCATAGTGCCCGTTTTTGGTGTGACTTGCAATCACTCCTCTGATATTTAGTGGCACTGATACATGCACATGTGATGTGATTTCAGTTCAACTGTGGACCCTCCATTAATGTGGCTGTCATTGTGCCTTGAGAGATGGTTGCTATTGGTGATGATAAGATTAGAAACTGGAAGGATCCCTGAAGCTATCACAGAGACCATCAAAAATGAAATCCCTGGAAGAATGTTTTAAAAAATTTCACGTTAGGGAGATTCAAAAGACTGCTCTCAGATAAGAGGCAATTAAACCAGCCTTGTTTGGGGACTGGCTTCCTTAGCCTGACCCAGCATGGCATCCATAAGTGCCTTCATAGTAACTCCTAACCACCATACCCAAACTCAATCAAAATCTGGTCTCAGGAAAGGTTTTTATACTTAGTCATTTACACCTTACTGAGAACACATATCAATCAGCATTATCTTTCTTGTAATGATAGTATTTTAATTGGATCTCACTGTGAAATGAAAGGCTCTTTTCCTTCCCAACTTCCTCCCTGCCCCCCCAAATTTCAAAGGTCAGTGAGCAAATGCAGGAAGTTTGGGGTGGGGGGAGAGGGCACAGGGACATTCTTGCACAACAAGAAAGTTGGTTTCTATTCCATCCCTCACTTCCCTAATCATAAATCAGTAGCTGAGTACTTCTACTTTCCTCTTTTATCATGTAATATACCTTAACGAAATATGATTGCCCAATAAAATTGGTAAAATTCTTCTTCTAACTCCAGCTTCTTCCCCAGTTAATCTCAACAGGACCATTAAGTACTATTTATGCTCCAAATTGTAAAATAATCTCTACCTGGCAGGCTCCTGCTAGTCAGGCTAGGCTCTTTATTTCTTGTTTATCAGTTTGGTTTTATTCCCTTTTAGATATCAAAGAGAGTCATCCATTAACTCTGATACTTGGAAACATCCTTGATTTCATCCCTGTGATAAACCCTCTACAAATATTATTTCATATTATCCTCACAACAACCCTGTGAGGGAGGGCTTTTATTATCCCTACTTTACAGTTAAGGAATTATAGAAAAACAGATTTTGGTTAAGTGACTTGCCCAGGGTTACACAACTAAAAAGTGCCTGAGACTTTCCCGACTCCAGTTCCAGTACTCAATTTACCGCTACATCTACTTACAAGTCATCTCTCTCTGGTCCTCAGTTGTAAAATGAGGAAGTCAGTTGAAGTGCTACTGTCCCTCTAGAAAGATGAAGACACAATGACTAGGATGTGAATTAAACCACAAGCTATGAGTAGTCCAAGTTGCTCAACGGGGATTCAACTGGCCCGTCCTACTTGGGCGATTCCTTTCCTCTGCTCTGCTCTCCTCTCTTCGGGATATCATGCCCTTACCTGAGGGTACTCTGCCCAAAGGAAGACAGATTTTTTTATCTTGGGGTTTACCATCTAGATGTTTTTCTTAACGACCACACCTGAAACCCATTTCACTCTAGCTCTGATGGATTGGCCAACAACAGGTCCCTGCCCAAGACCACTTAAGGGTTATTTTTGGATGGCTCAAAGTGAATGTAAAAAGTAATTGTTTCTCTTTTGGCCAGAAACAATCCTGAGGTCACCCCTCCCAGTTTGATTTGATTTTTCAAAAAATTAACTGGGCCATCCAGGGTTTGGATTCAGTTAAAGGGCCACAATTGAGCACCTAGAGAGCCACATGTACCCTCGAGGCCAGATTCCCCACCCCTGGGCCATCCCTTGGCTCACTTCTTAAACACCCCTAATCACTGAATGGGCATTGCCTAGTCAAAGTGTGCTTAAAAAGGACAAGGTCTCCCACCGCATCCCGGGCCATCTCCAATTGTCCCAATCTATATCTGGCCACTGAACCCATTTGGCTCTGGAGGAGAAAGTGAGGCTGGTGACTTGGCACAGCCTTCTGTCACTGTAATCCAATTCACTTGCTAGTCATGGCATCATCTTCCTGATATCATGGTCATCTTTGAGAACAAAGGACAAATCACACAACCCAAGGGCCCTCTAATAGCCTACCAATCTGTAATCATTCATTCTTGCCACAGGATCATGCCTCCTCATTTCTGGTCAAAAAATCCCTTCCAGTTTTGAGATTCTGTTATTCGGCCATACCTTTTCTAGATAATGTCTTTTACACCATTTCTTATATGCGAGTCCTTGTCCTTGTGGTAACATGCTACAGGTTACTAAAGCTTATCCTGTCTTCCCATTGTCCTTGGGTTACTGTCATATGAATTCTTCTGCCTTTTTGGTATTCCAGGATGTGCAGCCTTATATAACATCCCAGGAAAGTATTGGTGTTAGACCGATAAACAGCTGAGAGAAATACTCAGACAATGCCACCAGAGAAGACAAAACAAAACCACATGCCTAGGCTTCCTTTTTTTTTTAAACTCCATTCAACACATATTTATTGAGCACCTACTATATACAAAAACCCAAAGTCTCTACACTAAAGCGATTATTGGATTAATGCTGATGTTACTTCTATAACACTGAGTCCTCTTTTGGCATTCATTTTCATGGGGACTTTTCCATGGACTTCTTCAAGGATTGTAAGGTTCTCCTCAAGGGCAGAAATCCTGTCTTCTCTTTATTTTCTTTCCCGTACCATCTAGGTGTGTAGTAAATGTTGATGACTTAATATTCTTGTTGGAATAAGGTCTTCATTATTTTCTCTGTAAGTATCATGGAACTCAAGGTAATTTGACTGAGAAAATTAACGTCTCACCCAGCTATCCATCTGTTTGGAGTCAATTGCCAGAACTCTATGCAGAAAGCAGCCTTGCCACTCAAATTTGGAAGGGCGAGTCAGGAGACCTGGATATCACCTAACCATGTGACCCTGAATAAGTCATCTACCCTCCCTAGATCTCATTTTCCCCGTCTATAAAATGTGAAAAAAAAGGGAGTGTTGGACTAGATGGTTATTAAGGTTTCTCTCACTCAGCTCAAACATTTCTTGGATTCTATGATTTCTGAACAGAGGCAACCCATGATATGGCATCATCTGCCAGTCTAGGGACCCAAAGAATCAGAGCCAGATACTGGAAAATGCAGGGTCAAAGAAATTAATAAATCCCAGCGGCCATAGTGGTCAAAACAAAGGAAGCTCTTGATTTAGCATTGGCAGAAGCCCAGGCTTCTTCCTCAGGCAGTCACTGAAGAGGAAAGAGAGGTTGGAGACCACCAAAGCTGGCCAAAGTCTTTGGTCTCATACAACCAGTGTAGAGAGCATAGTGTAGCAGACAGCATAAAGAAGGGAGGAAAAGCTTATATTAGAACATTTATATAGTACTTACCATGTGCCAGGCCCCTTACAAATATCCATTTAATCCTCACAATCTGGTGATATGGGCATTAATATTATCATCCTATTTTGCAGTAGAGCCAAGCAGAAGTTAGATGACTTGTCTATGATTGTTGTTCAATTATTTCAGTCATGCCTGACTCTTTGTGACCCTATTTGGGGTTTTCTTAGCAAAGATACTGAACTGGTTTGCCATTTCCTTCTCCAGCTCATTTCACAGACGAGGAAACTGAGGCAAACAGGCTTAAGCGACTTGCCCAGGGCCACACGGCTAGTAAGTGTCTGAAGCCACATTTGAACTCAGGTCTCCCTGACTCTAGGCTCATTCTTCTAACCACTTTACCACTAGCTGCCCCTAAGCAGCACAAGACTTGAGTCAGGAAGCATGGGTTTGAATTCCAGTTTTAATAATTATTAGCTATATAAGCAATGGGGCGAGGCACAAGATCTGAACGTCATTTTTCCTCATCTATAAAATGAGCTTATAATACTTGCTCTCCCTACTTCATAGGGCTGTGGTCAGAAGAATGCTTTACAACCTCCAAGTGTCATTCAAATGTGAGCCTCTATTAATAATAAAGAACTCCAAATAAGTGGATAATTTTGCAGAGCTGGTTGTCTACCCTGCAGAAGAACGAATTTAGAAAGTATTTTCAACGTGTGTTTCTTTTGTTCAGACACCTAAGACAGGCCAGAAATAGCACCCAGTCCCTCCAGGAAACAATTAGCTAACCATTCAGACCTGTGCACATTTTTGCAGCTCATTTGAGGACTGACTACATTCCAGCCTCTCCTCAGCACAGATCAGGGATGAAGAAGGCAACAGGGGCATGTCATGAAGACCTAGTATCATCCCTGCCCAACTCCAGTCAGATGCAACCACTCACCTGAATCTACCAGCAAGTTCTCAACCATCCCCTCTGGGGAGTGGTTCCTGAATGAACCCATTCTTGGCAGATAGTGATCAAAGTCTCCCGGGCGTTGGTGATTCTAACATGTTCTCTCAACTTCCTTTTTCTGCCCCATTTGTAACTCTTGGCATCTGACCACCTCCCTGCTCAGTCTTTTTACTTTCCCCCTCAATATAATGTAAGCCTCTATCTATCCCTGGGCCTGGAACAAAATGGGTTCTTTTTCTTTTCTTTTCTTTGAAGGGGGAAAGGTGAGGCAACTGGGGTTAAGTGACTTGCCCAAGGTCACACAGCTAGTAAGTGTGTCCAAGTGTCTGGCCTGGATTTGAACTCAGGTTCTCCTGATTCTAGGGCAGGTGGTCTATTCACTGCACCACCTAGCTACCCCTGGAACACAATAGGTTAATCAACATTTGTTTACTGAAACACCTCTCCCCTCAACAAACACACATCTCGTACCCAATACTCGGTTTCCCTTTTCTGGGCTTAGGTCTCCTTTTCGTAACCTGCCAATAGCCCTGGCAAGGACATAAGCCTCTTCCACAGTAAAGCTGCATTTTAGAGCAAGGGGAGGCCAAGTTCATGTTCATAAACTGAATGTCACACTGTGTTTGCAGGACAGTCCAAAAGAGGAGTAAAAAGAGAATAGTGAGACCTCTTCTTGTCAGAGTAGTACAACTAGGGGGATCTGGTGACTTTCCCTTTGTTTTTGTGTCTGTGTTCTATGTCACATGAATTCCTGGAAAGACTTTATACATCAAACTATGATGCAAACTGTCTGAGGTCTTACTTAGACAAGTAATATCAAAGTATTGGGCAGTTTCAAAGAGATGTCACAAAGTAACACATTTTTGACAAAATCTTTTGAATACATCCCTATTGTTTTTTTTTTTTTTGCTTGTCAGAGGGGGAAGGCAGGGCAATTGGGGTTAAGGGACTCGCCCAGGGTCACAAGGCTAGTAAGTGTGTCAAGTGTTTGAGGTCAAATTTGAACTCAGGTCCTCCTGACTCCAGGGCCAGCGCTCTATTCACTGTGCCACCTAGCTGCCCCTATGCATCCCTATTTTCTTCAAAGTATCTCACTGAGGATGGTAGAACCTTCACAGTCAGTAACCATGGGACCCTGGCACACTATAATTACTCTGTCCTACTGTTGCATTACCCTCTAAACCATCAGACAAGGTTTTGGTCTAGACCAGACATGTCAAGCCTATGGTTAACAGGCCCTCTAGTCCCCCTCCCCCACACTAAAGTGTGATTGGGAAATAAATAAAAACAGAACATATGTAATGTTAATTTGTGGCTTTCTGCATCAATGAACAGCCTGCAGTGATCTGTTTCCATTTGAGTTTGGCGTGTCTGGTCTAGACAATTTCAGAGTTCCTCTCCAGTTCTGAGATTCTATGTTTTTGTTCTCCAGAAGGTCAGAGTTTAAATATGTACATTGTTATCTTAGAGGAGAGTGAGTGCTGAATGAGAACTGTCTCCCTGCATTAATACTCTCACATAGATTAGCTAATTTTCATCAAAGACAGCTGTGTATAAGAATCAAGAATGATGGAACAAAAGGTTGGCAGATTTTGAAAAGATAAAGGAGCAATGATTCAGAACAAAAAAACAGCATGTATGTTAAAAGACTCAGTAGAGAAGAGGCACGGTGGTATCAATACATTCTCAGATCACATCTGGAACATGAGGGTGAGTTCTGAGGGTTTTCTTGGACCTTTGCCAAGCTGGAGTTCATGCAAAAGGAGGCAACCAAGAAGATGAGCCATTCAAAAAAAGTCCCTTGAAAAGACTAGGGATGTTTAGTCTGAGGACAAGAATTTGGAGAAACATGAAAACTGTCTTCAAGCACTAGAAAGACTATCCTGTGGAAAAAGAGACTAGACTTCAAGGGGGCAAGACTAGAAGCAATAGGCAAAAATTGTAGGCACAACAGTCTCACAATTAAAACTATCAGAAAATAGAAAGGCAATGAGGTGTAGAAGGAATCCTTGGTCAGAACCAGACTGAAGACACTGAGATAACCTCTGACGTCCCTTCCAACTCGGAGATCTGGGCTTCCGTGAGAAGATTCCCTTGCTCAGAAGCCTTCAGTGACTCCTAACTGCTGCTAGGAGAAAGTACAAATTCCTCAGCCTAGCATTTAGGGCTTTCACACTTTGGCTTCAACCTGCTTTTATAGGTTTACTGAATATCATGCCCCTTCTCATGCTCCACATTTCAAACAAACTGAACTACCACCAGTATTTTCCTCTCTCATTTCTATATCTTCATAGAAGCCATCTCCTGTGCTTAGAATCCACTCCCTCTTCATCTCTATTTCTCTGAATATTTGTCTTGCTTCAAGACTCAACTCAGGTGCCACCTCTTCTGGAAAATTCCCTTAAACTTTCCTACTTTGAAGTCAATGAGCATTTATTAAGTGCCTGCTTTGTACCAAATACTGAACTAAGTACTTTGTTGACATTCTCTCCTTTCTCAAAATAATTTTTTTTAAATGAATTTTTTTAACCTATGTTATTTTACTGTTTTCCCGAGTGCCCAAGCCAATCATCCATGCCCTGTGCCTGCCCCGGGGATGAAGGCAGGCCTGTGGGCTCTTACAGGGAAGTGTTAGCCTACCTGACGCCTAAAAGGACCTGCAGGAGAGTGCAGATGCCAGAGACAAAGAAGATGGTGCTGATGAGGTAGCTCTGAGTCAGGGGGTCGTGCTGCAGGCACAGATCCTTGGCCAGGATGAGAGGCACAGCCACAAGCCCACCCAGGGCTGTGAGGTAATGCTGCAGGAAGAGAGAAGAGAATGGCATGAAGACTAGTTCCCTTCCCTTCCCCATGGACATAATAGGTACTGTCAGAATCAGGGTTTAGTTGATGAGTAGGACAGAACCAGAGGCAGCTGGATGGCTCAGTGGATAGAGCTCTGGGCCTGGAGTCAGGAAGAGTTCAGATTAGGTCTCAGACACATACTAGCTGTGTGTCCCTGGGCAAGTCACTTAACTTCTATCCTTTGCCTTAATCCACCAGAGAAGGAAATGGTATCTTTGCTAAGAAAACCCCATGAACAGTATGATCCATGAGGTCATGTAGAGTTTGACACGACGGAACAACAACAATGACAGGCCAAGTCAGGGATCACTGGAACCTGGAGACTAACAGACCAGCCTGGTTTTTTCTATCACCACATTCCCCAGTGTTGACCACAGTCTGCCAGGAACCTTTCCAGTTGTTTGGCGTGATCTGCCCTCATTTCCCAGCATTAGGAAATGCAGTGGTGAGGAAGAACAGATGAGTGGATTACAGTGTGGGCTGGGATGGGAATCTGACTGCTGGGAACACAGAGCCAGGGAATTTTTCTTCTGGGGATTTCCTCAGAGAAGCAGATGGAGAGAGTGGGCCTGCAGTCAGCAAGAACTGAGATCAAATCCAGCCTCAAATACTTGCTAGCTATATGACCCCTAGCCAAGTCACTTCTTCTCAGTTTACCTCGATTTCCTCAACTGTAAAAAAGGGATGATAATAATAAATTATTATGAAGATGAAAATAAAATGAGATAATATTAGCATAGCATCTGGCACTTTAGGGATTTAATAAATGCTTGTCTCCTCCCTTCCTTCCTTCATACACCAAAAAGAAAAAGAAATAAAAGAAGAAGAAGATTCTAAAGATCATGTCACAGGAACATCCACTTGAAATTGTTTTCCTAATGAAGACAATAAGTCAAATGAGAAATCTCACTTGGCTTCAGATCTTCAGCTAGCACTTGCTGACTTGCTGGTCAGCCAGGGTTCAGGGGGCACTCTATGCCCAACTTTTTTTTTTTCCAGAGCAAATCTAATTGGTCCACATGGACATTCAGTCCCCAATCCTAGCCTCACAAGCACTGCATAAAATTTGAACCACTCCAGAAAACAGGCTCAGGTGTGGCGACCCTTCCTTCCACTCTCTATGGCCAAGCCACTTTGTGCTCAGTTTAGCCATCGTCATCCTCATCAATATCACCATCTTACACAATTTAAGATTAGCAAAATGTTTTCTATGTTATCTTGTTTAAATGTCACAGCCCTGGGTGGCAAATACCTTTTTACAGATGAGGAAACTGGGGCACAGTGCCTGGCGCATGGTGGGAGCTTAATAAATGTTGATTGATTGATTACTTGTTTTATTGAGACTGAGAGGTTAAGTGACTTGCCAGGGCCAGACAGCTAGAAGTGTCTGAGACAGAATATGAACTTGGGTCTTGGTGACTCCAGGTCTAACCCTCTAGCAATTGTACCAACTACAATCCCATCTCCACCTTCAGTCACATTCCTGAGTTCTCAAAATCACATTAAGTTACCATGGTGAGCGAAGGGCACACATTGTTTCTGTGATGGTAAGACAAAATGATGGCTTTGCTTATTACTCAAGAACACTACAACATATTACACCAGTGTTGACAAAGCCTGAGTTTGGAGATGTGTCCAGATCCTCGGAGCAGTGAGGTTTTTAGGATGGTCAAACAAGTACCAAAAAACCCAACCATTTCAGTCGAGGATTGGAGTTTTTCCATGTTGAATTGCAAGGGTTGATTTGAGGGGTTTTTTTTGTCTGATATTCTTACCTGAATCCCCAGAAAGATACAGAGGTACCAGGGTGGGACATCTGTTATGCTGTAGGCAAGCTGTGAGGTGTCTGTTACACCTTGGCTGTGATGCTGGGACTGTCCATTCTGCTTCTTGCCTTGGCCTTTCATGCTGGGATTTGGCAGGACATCATTCTGCAAGAAGAAAGTCACCAGCTTTTATTGGGCACTCATCATGTCCAGAACCCCTGTTCTAGACCATAACAGATACAAAAGAACCAGCAGGTGCAATATCTTCCCCCAGGGAGAGCCAGGTGTGGAGAGCACCAGAAAAGGTAAAGGAATGTCCACAAAGCAACACAAAATTAAACACACACTAATGAGGAGAATACAGAATACATACAGAACCAGGCTAACTCGTAGGAGTACGCGCACATGTGCCAAAGGTAACTGTAAATTCGGCTCCTAATGTTTGTTCCCTAGCCTTTGTCTCACAAATCACCCCTCATTTTACAGATGAAGAAACTGAGGCACAAAGAGGTCAAGTGACTCAGGGTCTGAGGCAGGATTTGAACTCATGAATCGGTTGGGGATAGAGTAAAGAGAAGAAAGCAAAGTATGACCTAACAAACTCTGAGCAACTAGGGGAATCATGAAGCACCATTCAGGAAGGGTAAGCCTTGTTGGGACATCCCAAGTACCCTAGGGAGCATGAGAACATTAGGTCAGGGAGGTAGGCTGCAGAAGCTAAGATATCCAGTAATTCCAGACATGGGGAAAGACATCAATGACAGTAGTGGCATTCTGCCCCTACGAACATACTGTTCGACCATGCTGGACATAGACATGTAACCATATGTTAACTGGTCCACCATGAATTCAGTTTATCTCATTTCTACTGGGCTCCCACTAATATAGAGAAATTCCACTATTCTTTCTTGAGTTTCTATCAAACTCTTCTCTATAACTATCCCAAACCTTTTCTTTTCTCTTCAGACCGCTTACATCACTCCCAGGCCACTGTCTTTCAGCAGAAGACCCACACATCTTGAGTTTCCTCTTTCCTCTTAATCTACACCTCCAAACACCATCACCTGTTCTCTACTCCTTAACTCTAAACCAGGGATTCTTTAGCCTTTTCTGCATTGTGTACCCCTTTGGCAGTTTGGTTGAGCCTATGGACCATTTTTCAGAATAATGTTTTTAAATGTAATAAATAAAATTTAAAAGATTGTAAAGGAAATCCAGCCTATAAATGCTCTAAACATGCTAATTAAGAAACAAAAAACAAACCTAGAAATAAAAAGGATTAATACATGTAAGCGAGGGCTTTGCTGTTGTTGTTCTGTCATTTTTAGTCAGATCCAACTCTTCGTGACCTGATTTGGGGTTTTCTTGGCAGAGACACTGGAGTGGTTTGCCATTTCCTTCTCCAGATCATTGTACAGATGAGGAAACTGAAGTAAACAGGGTTAAGTGACTTGCCCACTTACAGCTAGTAACTGCCTGGGGCCAGATTTAAACTCAGGAAAAAGTCTTCCCGACTGCAGGCCCAGCATTCTACCCATTGAGGGCCCCCTCTTCCCAGCTTCCTATAAGCCAAGCCACAGAACCACAACTCTGGCCCAGGTTCAATCTTGGAAGTTTTTTATTAACGACAAAAAGATGGCTTAGGCCATAGGAACATCTGAATTTGACTAATTTTTAGCTTTCCACTAAGGATCTTCTTTTCCCCCATAAGCATCAAGCATCTTAAGCATTAAACATCCAACAGGTTTATCATAGTCATATAAAGAACAAGGAAGAGACTAGAATTTTAGTTCCTTTAGCAAAGCAATAGCTATCCCACTTCTAGTGAGCGTCCCATTCCTCCCTTCCTTCTCCCCCTTCCCAGGTTTATTCATAATTCCAGCAGACTCAAAGCACCAACTACTCCAGTCCTTGGCTCATTTATGCCTATTCTGGATGACTATCAGCTGCCCTCTTCCTTTTCTCTGGGGCCCCTGCTCTTCCTCATGCACATGGTCCCTAAGTCTATAATGCTGTTTCTCAGCTTTCAGTCTTGTGGTTCCTCTGACCTCTTCATAGTACCCCAAGATCGTCCTGGCAACTATAGGTCCTGGCTTGACCCCAGAACTTAGTGCTCAGCTGACAGTCCATGTCCACTCTTAACCACTGCCTTACGTTGCTTACTGTTATTACACCCCAGTAAGTGCCCTGTCAGCCTCTGCCCTACTCTGGGGGTGGGTGGGGGTTCAGCAGATAAACCACTGAGTATGAAGTCCAGAAGACCTGGACAAGTCAATTAACTTCAGTCTTCCTTGGCTTGCCCCACTGTAAAATAAACAACAATCTCACCAACTTCCAGGGTTTCTGTGAGGATAAAATGAGATAATATCTGTATAATGTTTTGCAAACCTTAAAGTACCATATGAATGCTAGTTTTTATTATTATTCTTATTACTATTATTATTATGGCAAGGACTACTGCTGCTGCATACACCATACTGTTCTCAAAATTCTGTTCATCGCTTATTAATCTCTTAATAATCCTGTACATCACTAAATTAACGGGTTCCCGGCCAGCCACATCATTCTGTTTTGACTACTCCCCCCTTTTCTTCTCCATTGGAATTCTTTTTCTTTTCATATTTTCATAATTTCATTCTTGAAAATTTCCCATCCCTTGAGGTCTAACAAATGCCATAGAATTTTCAACCAGGAGAGTCTACCTCCTCCAGAGGAGAACCCAGTCCCTGACCCTCATGTGGGATCTTTTTGTTCTGTATTGTGATATACTTCACTTTGGGAGCAATTTGTCTTATTATTCTAATATTCGGGCAATGCACTGCATACAAGGGGGAGGTCAGCATAAGATATACTGATGGCCCACAGATGAGAGGCAGAATCTGCTCAATAAACTATGTGAGTTTAGAAAATTCAAGAATGAGGAATTTCATTTCTAAAAGACATGGATGGAGAGAACAATGACCCACCAAAGAATTCAAAGTAAATATAACAAAATTATAAAGATCTTCATCTCAAATTAAGAGCTATGAGAAGGCACTCCCAACCTACAAAGTGGTGGCAGTGGGAGGTCCACAGATGTTACTTGCCCTGTGTTTTGGGGCTTTCTCAATCTATCGACCAGTTATGTTGATTTTTTTTTCCCTGTCTAAAAACCAAACAAACCACTATTTGTTTTATGAGATGGTTCTTAGGGAGAGGTAAAGGGGGAATCACGCATGGAATACTATGGTCATGTAAAAAACAGAAAACATCAATAAAAATTATTTTTTTAAAAAAAGGAAACAACCAATCCCATTCCTCCATTTTCATTACTGATCATATCCAGAGAAGCAACTATCTCCTTCTAGCTTCATTCACCCAAAGGCCAGAATTCAGGGGTGGGGAAACTTCGGTGGAGACCACATGGGGCCCTCTAAGTCCTTGGATGTCACCTTTCGACAGAGTCCAAGTTTTACAGATTTGTTCTGTGAAGTCTGGATTCAGTCAAAGGGCTGCACTTGAGGACCTAGAGGGCCACATGTGGCCTTGAGGTCACAGGTTCCCCCATCCCTGCTAGGTAACAGCAATAAGCAGAATGAGGGAGAACATCAGAAGTCCCTTCAGGCCCTTTCTGCCTCTTTTTCCTCTAAGCTTGATTCCCCTTAACACCCACTTGACAAGTAACTAACTCACCATTGTGTTGGGGTTCTCACGATAGTGGACAGCAGAGTGGCTCAGAGTCTTCTTCCCGAGCTCCCCTTTTTAAAAAAAAAGTGGAAATAAGAAATAGGAAGAGAGAAAGAGAAAGAAACAACCCAATCCCAGAAAATCTGGATCAGTGTTGTTTAAAGACGGGGGAGGGGATACTCCTTCTAGAGCCTAAGTAAGCAGGAAGGGATTCCCCTCTGGAGCGATGGGAGGGGGAGGGGCGATGCTGGGGTGGGGAAATGGGGGGACGGTGCGGGGGGTCGGGGGTGGAGAGGGCGGGGTGTTACTGTGCTGGGTGAGGAGGAAAAGAGCCTCCCCAAGCTTTGGCTGCTCTCCTAAAAACTCACCCCGTTGTTAACCTAGTTCCCTTTGAGCCTTCCTCTCCCCTGCCCCCATAGGCTAAGAGGGGTGGAGTATTTATGGGAAGGGTGTGGTATTATGGACTTTGCTAGAGTCAGGCACCGGGCAGAGGGTGGGCAGTGGGGAGTTTGGTTTCACTTGAAGTGATGCTGCCAGCCTCAGTACAAACTATTACGATGTCATGCAGCTGGAGCCAGCAGTTAGGAAACACATGTCCTGAGTATTTGTGGTTTAAATGGAATTGTATTCACTGAAGCCAATGAAGATGACCTTAGGACTGAAAATTTGTTAGTGAAATTAGATGTGATAGTAGAGGAGATATGACACTGAGGAGAATATGGAGTTTTCTCTCTCTCCCTCTCTCTCCCTCTCTCTCTTTCCCTCCCTCTTTGTCTCCCCCCTTTCTCTCTCTCTCTCTTTCTCTCTCTCTCCACCCCCCACACCCCCCTCCCCACCCCCTGAAAAGCCCATCCCTCAGTTAAGTCATAAACTATCCCTTCACGCTGGGGTAAATGAAAACCTACATTCTACCTGAGCTGGTTTCCTTAAGTTGGTAGCAGAATCTGGGATTCCAATTTTCTTTTTTTTTTTATTATAAACTTAACAAAACAAAACATTTTAATATACAAAGAACAGAAAAGAGGATTGTATTGGAAGGAAAACTATGAACTGTTAGTTTGGTTTTTCTTAAGTGCATTTCAAATTTGACCCAAAACTGCTCGATTTGTCTATATCTCCTTCCTCCTGCTTCTTTTGTGTATTTTTAGGTGTTTCATTGATGCTCTTTTCTTTTTCTTCTGTTTTTGGCATTCCTATTGCTACCTGCCATCTATCTCCCCCCCATACATTACTTCCCTCAAGTATTTGTAACAGAAAAAACCAAAAGCAAAGAAAATGGACACATTGGCTGTGTGGGACTCCTCTCAAGCACTATTTCCTAACCCTGTGTGTGAGCCATATTGACGAAGGATGATGAGGCACTGGATGAAGCACTTTAGTCCTGGTCCCAGTGCAATGGAAGGATGGGAGCACACTATAGGGCTTTTCTTACAGACTGTGATCATCAGAGAAAAAAGAGGATAGAAGGAACTCAGAGTGGGAAAGAACTTTATAGATCATTTTCTACAACTTACAGATGAGGAAACTGAGATCTAGAGAAGTAACTTACTTGAATTCAAACAAGCAAATGACTAAACCTGCTTCCTATTCAGTTTCAGTTCTCTTTCCCCTACAACTCCATCCTATAGATATATGGGAGAGACTATGAATGAAAAAAAAAACAAACTGGATTTAGCAGGATGGAAGACTCATGTTCCTGAATTCAAATCCAGATTTAGATACTTATTAGCTGGGTGACCCTGGGCAAGTCACTTAAACTTTTTTGCTTCAGTTTCCTCATCTGTAAAATGAGCTGGAGAAGGAAATGGCAAACTACTCCATTATCTCTGCCAAGAAGACCCCAAATGGGGTCATGAAGAGTCAGAAATTACTGAAACAACTGAACAAGAACAACTCACTCTATAGGAACAAGAGAAGCAACAGGCTGAATGTTCCATGAGTCCCCATGAGGTCAGGGATAGAGGGTGACGTTGTCTGATATCTTAGGGAGATCGACCAAGGAGAGAGTATGAAGGAAACATGAACCCTACTCTGATAAATTTGGATGGCAGTAGGATATCCATGTAAAGTTATTATCCATGGCAAATGCATTGTGGGACCAAGTTGAAGGGTGATAAGTAGACTGGAAAGTCATCTGCATATAGTAGCTAAATCCATTGCCTTGGATGATGCTGTCCAAGAGTCCTGATGTAAAGAGAAGTAAGTTGAAGCCCTACTTGACCCTATTGAGTTGGAGGTGGTGGTTGGAAGTAGAGGCTGAGGCTGAGGAAGATGCTGGTAGAGGAAATGACCACAAGGATAGGCAGCCAAACTGATATGGAAGATAATTCGGATCCCATTATCAGAAAGGAGATCTGAAAGTACAAAAGAGGTTACTGTCTCTATGGAATGTGGGTTGCAAAGGATGGACTCCAGAAGAGCCAGGAGAGCAAGCCCTATCAAAGAAACTATCTACTTGGAATTTGAAGGGAATTGGGTTCAAATCACAGCTGCAACATTTATTAGCATTTTGAGGATATAGACTAATTCTTTTCTTTGTACACTTGCATTACAAGCTGAAGGGACTGATAAATAACTCTTTATTAAATTAAATGAGTGATACTGGGCAGGGCCCTTTACTTCTCTCATATCACTTTCCTCATCTGTAAATTATAATAATAATTTTGCATTACATACTTCACAGGGTTGTTGAGGAAAGTCTTTTGTAAAACCATAAGCACTATTAGGATGAGTTGTTATTATTCAAAAAAGATTACAACTGAAAAGAACTTCCCTACAGTATCCCAAGCAGGAGGAAATAAACCCTCTACCCCAAGAGGCCTGAGTCATTTGAGCTGTAAGGGAAATTTCACAAATCATAAACCCAGGCCTCAAACCAGCATTAGGCAACATGCTTACCTATTCAGATATGGGTTAGGTTGCATGATGGGGTTCTGTGAGTCATTAGGATGGATTGGGAAAGAACAGTGAGAACAGAGGGCCTGCTCTAACAGCCTCTGAGGAGAGGGGCACAATAACTATTTTCAGGATCTAGGTGGGAGTGGGGAAAGTATATGTGCCAAATATATCTGTCAAGTATTTTCAGAGTTCATAGACTCAGAAGTAGAGGAGACCTTCAAAAACATTTTTTTTTTTACAGATAAGGAAGCTGAGATCCAGTGAGGTTAAATAATTTTTCTACAGTCACGCACATTGTTTCAAGTGGAGATGGGTTTTGAACCAAAGCCCTCTAGCACCAAATTCCTCTGTATTACATGGAATTGAATCTGCTCTAGCTTCCTAATTCTTCATATCCTCCTGCCTCTGGGGTCTGTTACCAGAGAGGAGCACTAGTATCTGCAGCCACAGGAGAGCAGGGAACCTGGTCACAGTTCCAAGGTCAAGAAGAGTGCTAGTACTTGTGGCTGCAGGAGACCAGGGATCCTTTCTGGGTAAAGTCCAGAGCACAGACCAGGAGAGTACTAATTACACCACCTGGAAGCATTGAAAACTCGAACTAAGGGTTCCCTGAAATCGTCCCCTAGTGAGCCCAGCACCATGTACCATTCTCTCCGGATCTTCATCCTGCCCAGCAGGCTTTTGCAGCCCTCTTCTCTGGGCCATGCTTGTGTCACCTGCACCCTGCGGTGGCCTCTGATCGCCGCTCGAATGGCAAATCAAGGCTCATTCTGGATTGAATATGATACCTTTGGTGAACTCAAAGTCCCAAGTGATAAGTATTATGGCGCCCAGATGGTGAGGTCTACATTAAATTTTAAGATTGGAGGTGTAACAGAAAGGATGCCAATCCCAGTCATAAAAGTCTTTGGCATCTTTAAGCAGGCAGCTGCTGAAGTAAACCAAGATTATGGCCTTGATCCAAAGATTGCTGGTGAAATTATAAAAGTAGCAGATGAAGTAATAGATGGTAAATTAAATGACCCTTTTCCTCTTGTGGTATGGCAGACTGGGTCTGGAACCCAAACAAATATGAACATCAATGAAGTTATTAGCAATAGAGCAATTGAAATATTAGGAGGAAAACTGGGGAGTAAGGATCCTGTACATCCTAACGATCATGTCAATAAAAGCCAGAGCTCAAATGACAGTTTCCCCACAGCAATGTATATTGCCGCCTCAACAGAAGTCCATGAAGTATTGTTACCTGGATTGCAGAAGCTTCATGATGCTCTAGATGCCAAATCCAAAGAGTTTGCCCAAATAATTAAAACTGGCCATACTCATACCCAAAGATGCTGTTCCATTCACTCTTGGGCAGGAGTTTAGTGCTTATGTTCAACAACTAAAACATGGAATGGCAAGAATCAAAGCAGCATTGCCAGGAGTCTATGATTTATTAGCAGCTGGAGGCACTGCCGTTGGTACAGGACTAAACACTAGGATGGGCTTTGCAGAAAATGTGGCTGCAAAGGTGGCCACCCTTACAGGTTTACCTTTTGTTACTGCCCCAAACAAATTTGAAGCATTGGCTGCTCACAACGCTCCAGCTGAAATCAGCGGCGCCATGAACACTGTTGCCTGTAGTCTGATGAAGATAGCAAATGATATTCGTTTTCTGGGTTCTGGTCCTTGCTCAGCCCTAGCAGAGCTGATTTTACCTGAAAATGAACCAGGAAGCAGTATCGTGCCAAGAAAGGTGAATCCTACCCAGTGTGAGGCTGTTACCATGGTTGCAGCACAGGTAATGGGAAATCATGTTGTTGTTACAGTTGGAGGCAGCAATGGACATTTTGAATTGAATGTTTTCAGACCAATGATAATTAAAAATGTCTTAAATTCAGCAAGGCTTCTGTGGGATGTATCAGTTTCCTTTACTGATAACTGTGTGGTTGGAATTCAGGCTAACACAGAAAAGATCCACAAACTAATGAATGAATCTTTGCTGTTGGTGACAGCTCTTAATCCCCATATAGGATATGACAAGGCTGCAAAGATTGCCAAGAGAGCGCACAAAAATGGATCAACATTGAAGGAAACAGCTATTGAACTTGGATATCTCACAGCAGAACAGTTTGATGAATGGGTGAAACCCAAGGACATGCTGGGTCCTAAGCAATATATTTAAATAAGCATTTGTAAAAAAAAAATTATTATTATTAAACTGTGTCAAATTTTGAAAGGAAAAAAAAAACTTGAACTAAGAAGTTCAGAACTAAACAGTAACATGAAAAAGCCCTAACCCTTGAGACAGTGACTTCTCACCTTAGGGTGAGTAGAACCCGAGTTTAAGATAAAAGTTCAAAGTCAAGAAATAGGTTTGAAAAATCAGGAAACAACAACAACAAAAAAGAACTTGACCATGGCAAGGAAGACTAAGACACAAACTCAGAAAAAGAAGACAATGTGAAAACAACTACCAAAAAAATCATCTAAGAAAACTGCTAATTGGACCCAAACCCAACAAGAATTCCTGGAAGGGGTAAAGAAAGAGATAAGAATGGCAGAAGAAAATTTGGTAAAAGAAATTACAGTGATGCAAGAAAATTATGAAAATAGAATTTATACCTTGGTAAAAGTGGCACAAAAAAAACCTGAAGAAAATAACATCTTAAAAAAATAGAATTGGCACAATGGTAAAAAAAAAAAAAAAAATCACTGAAAAAAGAAGTTCTTAAAAAGCAGAATTGCCAAATGGAAAAAGAGGTACAAAAAAGTTCACTAAAGAAAATAATTCCTTAAAAATTAGAACTGGGCAACTGGAAGCTAATGACTTCATGGGACATCAAGAAAAAACAAACTCAAATGAATGAAAAAATAGAAGAAAGTGTGAAATATCTCATTGGAAAAAAAAAAAACAACTAACCTGGAAAAATGGTTCAAGGAGAGATAATTTAAGAATTTTGGGGCTGCCTGAAAGCCATGGTCAGGAAAAAAAGAACATATATATCATCTTTTAAGAAATTATCAAGGAAAGCTGTCTGGACATCCCAGAACTCTGGTAAAATAGAAATTGAAAGAATCTACCAATCACCCCCTGAAAGAGATCCAAAAATGAAAACTCCCAGAAATATTATAGTCAAATTCCTGAGCTCCCAGGTCAAGGAGAAAATATTGCAAGCAGCCAGGAAGAAACAATTCAAATATCATGGAGCAAGAGTCAGGATAACACAAAATTTAGCAGCTTCCATGTTAGCCGACTGGAGGGATTGGAAGGTAAAGGAGCTAAGATTACAACCCAGAATCATCTATCCAGAAAAAACTGAGTATAATCCTTCAGGGGAAAAATGAACATTAATGAAATAGAGGACTTTCATACATTCCTGATGAAAAGACCAGAGCTGAATAGAAAAGGAAAACATGGAAAAAATCATAAGAGACTCCATAAAGTTAAATTGTTTGCATTCAAAAAAAGTTGATTCTATCTTAATGAAGTCATCTTGACTCCTAGCCACCACTGTTTCCTTTTATAAATGCTCAATATTGGTGATAAGTATTGTATTGCTTTGGTCTTTTGTTTCAAGACATTTGTGTTTAAGTTTGCTTGGTTACTTTAGCGACATGTAAATCTCCCTCCTCACAACTAGTCCACTGGGAGACCTCTAATTAAAAATTAGATTTAATTTGATCTGTACCTGACTTAATGTAATTATGCAATTATGGGAATTGTAAGAAAACTTTATTGCATTGTTTGAACCTAGCCCTGCATGGCTGGGAAACTGGACCATCACTATGTGCTGTCTAGAGATGCTGACCAGAAACTTAGATGCGAAGACTGATGTAAGGACTTTTCTCACAACTGTCAATCAATCATTATTTCCAAGGGCCTTCGAACTATTCCCATAGCTGTCAAACTTGTGGGAGTGCATTCCTAGATCATCTGAAGAAAGCCGCAGCTCCTGAATAAATGGCAGAACCCTCTGGGGACTTCAAGGTTCATCTAATTTGGACCCAGAAGCAGCTATCTCAAGATTCCAGATGAGGGCTCAGTATACTGTCCTAATTTTTATTTTATTTTATTTTTTTACATCCTTGCTTCACTCTCTTTTCCACTTGCAAGGAAACAATGGCTAGACAAGACCTATTTAACTCAACATCTTGCCCTGGCCCAACGTGCATCTCATGGCATCTTGGTTTAAACCTGCTTCTCCTTGATTGTCCAGAAGGGTAGCGGTTCTTTCAGATGCCCTCCCTTTGACCAAAAGGGGGAAATGTCAAGATGCCATTGGGAGACACCCTTTTTTCCAGAGCTAAGGCCCAGCAAGTAAGCTGTGCCCTGAACTTGGCTTAACAATAATCCTTTGCACTTACCACTGGATGAACACTGCTGCGACTAAATCACAGAACTGATGGTCTCTGAGCTGGTGCAAGCACTGACAGGCCTGCCAGACATGAAGCCCTGATATGAATAGGCTTTTTGCCACTAGCCAAAAAATGTCACTGGACACTTGCCTCACTGTTGCTGTCTTGTCTCACTACTGTTGCTACATCACCCATTTGACTCTTTGTCTAGCCACAAATATATAAATAAAGGTTTGGCCACACCAATGGGGGTCCCCCCCCCACACACTAAAGGCAGGGCCCTAGCATGTGTTTAGATCCCCTCCTTGCTCGCAAGTCATTTCCCTCACTTTGATATTAAACTTCTTTTTGATGCCTGACTCTCTGGTCTCTAGCCTGCTTTGTTTGGCTCTGACTATTCATGGGCTAGAGGCCAGTTAGGTCCAGCTGACACAGACAACCTCTTTAATAACAAGTTCCAGAATTTTGCCAGGAAACAAAGATAAACTACCTGACCTATTCTTTGAAGACTCCACCTCTTTCCACCTTTTGATAATTGGGATATTTGCCCTTCTCCAGTTCTGTGGCATTTCTTCGATTTGCCACAAGGTTTCATATATGCCTCATAATGGTTCTGCCTTGAAACCTGTCATTTTTCAATAACAGCCTCAGTTGGGGCAGCTAGGGTGCACAGGGAATAGAGCACCAACCCTGGAGTCAGGAGGACCCAAGTTCAAATCCAGCCTCAGACACTTAACACTTACTAGCCGTGTGACGTTGGGCAAGTCACTTAAACACAACTGCCCTGCATTCCCCCCTCCAAAAAGCAAAAAACAACAACAACAAAAAATAATAGCCTCAGTTGTAGTTCTAGATCTGGTGACTCAAATTCAAGGGAAGGCAACTTAGATGCTCTGTTAAATGCTTCCTCTTCTCTCATCTTGAGTTCCAACTCTTTGATTAACCATTTCTGTTCTACACTTCCCGGTCCAAAGATCATTCTCCTTGACGGAGAAGTTTTCCCTTCCCTTCTTTGGTCTCTTCCCTTTCTCCTCTTTGAGACTGTTCCTCAACCCTGTTTTCAACAAAACTTTTTTGTACTTATCATCCATCCATTGCCAGTGATTATGATCTTTTGCACTTCTGACACTATTCTTACAGGACCTTGCCAAATCTTTTTGTTCATCCTCAATTACAAATCATTATTTCTATTTTCTACACTTCTTTTTAAAAATCTAAGCTTGTTGATGAACTTTCCCCACCCCACCCCCCGCACCCCAACCCCTATGAATCTGCACTGTTTTCTTTGGCCAGCAATAGCTGTTCTTTCTCATTAAAATAGTTTATATTTAGTGCAGGATTGCATTCATAAAGGCTTTCTATCCTTCTTGGGCTGATTTCTCCTGGGGGATTTTTTCTTACCATAGAATCTTCTGAGTGTTTTGAAGTCTTTTGTTTCAAAATTTAAGATGTTTTCTTTCTTCTCTTCCATCTCAAATTTTAAGATGGGTTACTTCCTTCCAAACATCCCATTACTTCTTCAGCAGCCAGTTCTTCTCTCTCAGGTCCAGAATAGCATTTCTGCTCATCATCTGTTCTATTTTTTAAAGTATAGATTTAAACAATTCTAAAGGACACAGGATGGAAAATACCAGCCACATCCAGAGAAAGAACTATGGCGCTGGAATGCAGAATGAAGCAGACTATTTTCTTTTGTTTTTCTTTCTTATGATTTTTCCCATTCGTTATAATTCTTCTATTCAACATGACTAATGTGAAAATGTGTTTAATAGGAATACATGTGTAGAGCCCATATCAGGTTGCAAGCCATCTTGGGGAGGGAGGGGAGAGGAAGAGGGAGAAAATTTAAAATTTATGGAAGTGAATGTTGTAAATTAAAAATAAATAATGTAATACTTCGGGGGAAAATAGGGTATAGATTTATCATTAAGACAAGTCAAGAATTTATCAACTTCTATTCACATCAGCCAGTCAGTGAGCCTTTATTAAGTACTTATTATACACCAAGCACTTTTTGTCAGGGAGAGATTGTCAGGGAGAATTTTGGCAATAGTCCAAATCGTTGAAATTTCCCCATCCTTTCCCCTCCCCAAACCCATCACTACTATACTGTGCTTTCATACCAAGTTTGTAATCTGTTTCCTAAATACCTTGTCTATTCTGCCTTCCCATCCAGGTGGTCTGTAGTATATGCCACAACAATATTGCTTCTGTTCCTCCCTCCATTGATTTTCACCCAAATGGTGAATCACCATGATTCCATACCTTCCCCCTAGGTCCATGATTTCCTCCCACGAATAAGCTATATCCTTCCAGCATCATATTCCATCCAACTATCCCCCATCTCACCAAGTCTCAGTGATTTCTATATTGTCACATTTGCCTGGGGCTTCCTAGTGCAGTTTATTACTCATAATTTGTAGGTGGATATTTGAAGTCATAGATTTTATTACTGGATCTCTTCTCAGCTATGCTCTCCTTTGAATTACTGGCCTTTTCTACTTCTATTCTTCAGTTTAAATAGCTCTTGCTGCTCCCAGTGGTATCTGGTTCAATAAATTATATGTGGACAATTTCTTCCTTTTTCTTCTCTTTTCAATTTAGAGCCCTCTTGATCAGAGTCACAAGACTCCAGGCAAATATACTTTAACTAGGCCAAGGTTCTTTTTGGTGTTATCAGTTGCCCCTAGGTGAACTTCCAGTAATAGGTACTGGTTATATCTGAAAAGTCCTGGGAGGTCTGATGTAAAGCATTATTGAGAAAACGATATTATTTCATCCCGGGGCATTTTTAATTTAAATGATTGTGTAATTGCTTTTCCTAGTACAAATATCAACAAATTCTTCAGTTTCTATGTTTCCCATGGGATTTGCCAAGCCTAAGACACAAGAGAGGAAGAGAGAAAAAAGAGAGTAAGAGTAAACACAATAACTATTTTATAGTGTTTAAGTTTTTAAAAGCACTTTGGAGACATAAAGATCTTTACAAAAATCCAAAGAAATAGTAAGAACTACGATTTGCCCCATTTTGTAGGTCAGGAAACTGTCTCAGAGAAGTTGAGCGACTTATCCATGCTCACAAAACTAAGAAGGGAAAGAAATGAGATCTGAACTCATGTTTCTCTTGACTAAGTATAGCACTCTTTCCTCTATTGAAACAATGAAGAATAAGATAAGCAAAGAAAAGAGTTGGTAAAACAAGAAAAATGGAAGCAAGAGATTCATAGAACTGTAGGAAGATGTAATGTTAGAATTGGAAGAGATGTTGGCCATCCCACCTTGTCATTTGACAGATGAGAAAACAGAGACCTGGTGAAGGAAGAAGATTCCTCCAGCTTGTTGGTGCCTGTGATGGGGAGCCCTTATAGAAGTCCAGAATGGCAAGAGTTGGACAAGGCCCCAGTAGACTTGCATAGTCCAATCCATACCTACACAGGAATTCCCTTGACTTCCCTAAAAGTGCCCTCCCCTGGAAGATCTCTAGTAATGAGGGAATCTCCCTGATTAGGTTGTAAACTACTTTGGGGAAAGGACTGTCTTTTTGCTTTTTGTTTCCTTAGCGCTCAGCACAGTGCTAGGCACCTAGGAAGCACTTAATAAATGTTTATTGATTGGCTGATTGATTGGGGAACTTAACCCATCCTCCCCCCCCCCCCATCCGGTAGAAGGCCCATTTCATTTTGGGACAGCATTTACTGGCAATTTAAAAAAGAAGAAAAACAAAACAAAACATACCATGCCCTTACTCTGAGCTGAAATCTGTTCCTCTGCATTCTCCATGCATGGTTCCTAATTCTAACCTCTGAGGCCAAACAAAACAAGCCTAATCCCTCTTCCTAATGATAGCCTTTCAAATGTTTAAAGATAATAGCTGCCATGTCTCCTCTGTCTTCTCTTCTCCAGGTGAAGCATCCCCAGTGTTTTCAAACCACCCTTTCCCAACCCATCTTGTCTTGGTTAATTACTTCCTACTTGGCCTGTATATAGCTTGCTTTGTATAGATTTATTTGCTTGTTATCTCTCCCATTAGATTGTAAGCTCCCAGACAGCAGGTACTGTCTTTTGCCTCTTTTTGTATCCTTAGCATTTTGCAAAGTGCCTGGAGCATAAACGTAAATGTTTATTGACTATTGACTGATTTTACAGCATAGTCTTTTTGCCCTTCTGCTCCCCCCTCCTCTGGATACACTCCAGTTTATCACTGTTTTTCCTACAATGTGACATCCAGAACTGAGGAAATTGTCAGGACAATATTCTCCCCTTGGATTATGCCTGGATCAGACCACATCTAGAGTTTAATTTTTCTGTTCTGGGCACCACATTTTAGAAAGAGTATGAATAAACTAAAGTGTATCCAGTATAAATTGCTTCCAATGGTGTGCTGGTAAATATTTAACAACCAGCTCTGCAACACATTTTTCAGTTAAGCCTAGGCAATCAATTGAAACCTGACTGGCAGCATTAAGGGATTGTTGAGGTGTAAATGCTCACAACTAAAAAGTTAACAAACGACTCTCAAGGCCTGGCACTTGCTGGTTCTGTGGTGGCTCTGATTACCTGTCCCCTTTCCTATCTGCCCAGATATCAGAGTTAAGCTGACTGGTGCTTGTCAGCAAACATCTTCATACCTACAAACCATTCCAAATTATCCAAGTGTATTTAAGCCTTGAATGATACAGAAACTAAAAGAAAATACAGACCTGGGGACAGCTTTGGGGTGGCGTAGTCTAGTGGTCTTCCTGCCCCTAGAGGCTCTCACCTCCAGTCCATCTTCCACAGTTGCTGTACTAATATTCTCAAAGCCCAGGTCTGACCTCTTCACTCTCCTGTCTGAGAAGCTTTGGTGACTCCCTTTTTCATTCCTATTCTATTTGGCATTTTAAGTCCCTCCTAGTCTGGTTCTAGCCTACTTCTTTAGGCTTCTTACATATGACTCCCACCTTACATACTCTATAGTCACACAAGCCTGGCTTGCAGTTAATCCATATACTTACTATCTCCCGACTCTATACTTTTTCCCAAGCTTCTCCCATGCCTAAAAGGTATTCTCACTTTCACCTCTTAAAATCCCTAACTTCCTTCCAAGCTCAACCCAAGTACACTCTCCTAGATGAGACCTTTCCTGATCCCTTCCCCCCATTGCTAGAGCCTCCCTCACCTTCAAATGACCTTGGAATTTATTTTGACTATATTTTGTATTTGTTGATATATGTATATATCATTTTCCCTGAGAGAAGAAAGCTCCTTGAGGACAGGGAATTTCATTTTTTTCCCTTTTTGTCCCCAATACCTATCACAGTACTCGGCACATGGTAGATACTTAATAAATTTTAGTTTTAATAATAAGTTTTAATTGATTGACCTGTCAAGGGAGATAACCTATATTAAGAAAACTAGGAATGACTATAGCTGGAAAGGCCATTGCCTGGAAAAAACAATGGGGGAAAACTATTCACTCTAACAGGAATGAGGAAGACTTCCCTCTTTGAGAAAGCCAAAATGAACTTGCACCTCTAGACTGACAGAAATCAGTTCTTTCCTGGGTTGGATAAAATCACAGAGATAGCAATAAGTGGTACACTGGAAGAAACACTGAATTTGGAATCAGAGGTCCTGTGTTTAAATGCTGACTCTATCACCTGGTTCCGGTGTGACCTTGGATAAGTCACCTCATCTTTCAGAGCCTTACAAACATTTGGTGCTTTGCCTTGCCTCGCCTTGCCTTATTAGTTCTTTCCACTCAATCACCTCCAGCTCTAAAATTCCATAGAGTGATACTTTCTAAACAGCCCTAGGCAGTACTTTCTTCGCAGGAATGGTCTCTAAATCAGCAATATGGCTGAATCAATGTGGCAGTCACAATCTAGTCAGTGTGTCAAAAATCTATGGGCTAGATGAAGACCACGGCAAGGCTCTGGATACCACTCTGGAGGGTATGTTTGAACTTTGTAAAATGGCCCCAATAACTATTTTAGAGATATAGTTTGTTTTTATCTTGGCAATTCATTCAAACAATATGTCCTCAATAAAAGTTTGGGTTTACTTTATAGCATATGATGAGCACTTAATGATATCAATGTTGCTGATGTCGATCTTGGTCTGCCAAGTAAAACAGAACAGAAAGATAAGGAGTATATAGAGACAATTCACAATGAGTGGCGCTTACAGTTGATTTGGCTCACTAAAAACTAGGAATGCTTGACCTGGTTGAGTTGAGAATGACTCCCATTCCCAACAGGAAGAGTTTTTAAGGCACATGGGTAAGTTAAAGAAAAAAGTGTAACAAGAAATCAATCTGTTCAATATCACTTGACCACAGAATTTTAGAGGTGAAAGTACCCTGAAAGGTCATCTAGGCCAAACCTCTCATTCCACAGATAAGGAAACTAGGGACCAAGAGAGAGGAAGTGATTTGTTCAAGGTCACACAATAAATTAGGGCTGGAGCCAGGGCAAGGTTTCAGATCTTCCGACTCCCAGTCTCCAAGTCTCCAAAGCTGCTTCTCATCTGTCAGATCATCCCCACTTTTATATCTTAGCAGCATAAACGAGATCTACTCTTCCAAATGTAATAATACACAACTGCTGTTAGACTTGGTGGGCTGAAGTGCTTACCCTCAGGACCTATGTTTCTGACCCAGGTTTGATCCAGAGAGTAGCTTAGTCTCTGAAGAAAGGAGTCAGGCTATTTTTTTCTTCAAATTCTGATTCATTAGGCTTCCCATCCCAAGAGCCCTAGGGAGAGGCATTTAAAGCTTTGGGTTGACTCATATTCCCCAAACAAAGTGTTAAAAGCTGCTTGATGCATAATGTAAATCAGATATAGGACAGCTATTTAACATCCAGCTCTTACAGCTTTTCCTTGTAAGGTTACCTTCCATTGACTCTTGTGGGTATCTTATTTGTACCCATTTATTTACATGCCATCTCCCCCATTAGACTATAAGCTCTTTGAGCCACCCAGCTAACCCCTGTGCAGCTAACAGCGCAGTCAGCCCTGCAGAACAGCTTAGATACCTGTCCCAAGTGGTCTGAAACACACTGATCCAGACAAGATTGTGGCTACTTTCCCTGGTCTTCTGCTCCCTCACTGCTGTCTCCCTGCAAGGACAGCAGTCCTCAACACCTGTAATGGACAGTCAGTATGGAAAAGTCTAATGCAAACTTGAAAGCCTACAAGGATTTGACAAACCTGTCAACTTTTTCCTGGGTGTCCCTTTTGCCAAAGCTCCTCTTGGACCCCTCAGATACACTCCACCACATCCTGCAGAGCCCTGGGACTATGTGAAGAACACCACTACTTACCCACTCATGTGTGCCCAGGACCTACTTTCTGGACAGTTACTCTCTGACCTTTTTACCAACTGGGAAGAAAAAATTTTCTTCAAAATGTCCGAAGACTATTTATACCCCTACTGACCTATCAAAGAAGATCAAGTCACCTGTAAGGAGGCTATGGATGGGGCTTACTATGACTTTGGAGTTGGTGGTTTATTGCCTTTACATGCATCTGCAATAGAAGACCCTGATTCAAGTCCACCTACACAGCGTCTGTATTTGAAAATTCCTGAAATTAGGAAGGGCACCTCCTTAACCCTTCAGTACTGTCATTCAGTGGTTCCATGGTATCTGACTTTTCATGACCACATTTGGGGTTTTCTTAGCAGAAATACTGAAATGACTTGCCATTTCCTTCACTAGATCATTTTACAGATGAGGAAACTAAGGCAAACATGATTAAGTGTCTTGCCCCGGGTTACATAACTAGTAAGTGTCTGCGGCTGGATTTGAACTCAGGAAGATGAGTCTTCTTGACTCCAGACCTGGCACTCTATCTATTGCGCCGCCTAGCTGCCCCCCTTAACTCATCATAGGAAGTCTCAAAAAAGAGTGAGTGATATGTCACAATTTCCAGAGAGAGAGGAAAAGAGTTCAAAGAGTGGAGTTACTTCTTTTAGGTGATTCTTCCTCTCTCCCTGGTTCAATGACCAATCTCTGATGCAGCCTCACACAGCAGCAATCCCTAAACCCACCTCACACACCGAGTACCCACAGAGTAATGGCCTAGGAACTGCTGCATCATCCCAAATACCAAGTCTTCTAGTACTGTGCCAGAACGTGTAGTTTACTGGAACAGGCCAGAGTGAATGTGTCTCTGGAAGGGATTCAGCTCCAAGGCCAGGACATGAGGCACCGGAAAGGGTCCAGCACGACGGATGTCTATTCTAGCCAGAGACACTGTGGAGATGGAATTTCCTCTATATATACTCATTACACAAACATCTTAGCAATTACCTGAATCAGGAGTCAGGAAGATCTGAGTTCAAAGCCAGCTTCAGACACTTACTGTGTGACCTCTGGTAGCCTCAGTTTCTTCCACGGTAAAATGGGGATAATAATAGTACCTACTTCACAGAGGATGAAATGGGATAATATCTGTAAAGTGCTTAGCACAGTTCCCAGCACATAGTAAACACTATAGAAATGCTTATTACTATTATTGTTTTGTCAACCAAAAGAGCAGTTGGTCAGTGATGGTACCAGTTAATTCTTGCTGAAATGGGAGTCAAAGAAGAGCCTAGCCAGTAGTCGGTGAATATCAGCAGTTAGGACTAGTTGTAATTTTTCCAGAAACTTCATTATTTCTAATTACAAGTGTCAGGTTCCAGTTCATTGTTTCCATTTCTCTCTTCATTTTTCCCACATACAATTGGTTGACAAGTCTTGTTGATTCTGCCTCCACGGTCTCTCTCATACATTTGTTCCCTTATCTCCTCACTCAAATAGCTACCATCCTAATTCAGATTCTCTTCACCTCTGGCTTAGCCTACCATAATAGCTTTGTAACAGGTCTGCCTGCCTCTAGTCCCTCCCCTCTCCACTCTATGCTCAGCAAAGATAACAAACTGGGGCATCTAGGTGGTACAGTGAATAGGGTAAAGGTCCTGAAGTCAGGAGGACGCTTGACACTTAACTAGCTGTGTGACCTTGGGCAAGTCACTTAACCCCAATTGCCTTGCCTTCCCCCCTCCAAAAAAAATAAAAGATAACGAACAAATATTCCTATAGCACAGGTCTAAATACGCCCTTTCCCTGTTCAAGACACTTCACTGGTTTCCTATTGCCTCTCAGATAAAATATAAAGTCTTCTGTTTGTCGTTTAAGGATTTTAACAAATTGACTTCGATCTATTTTCTAGACCAGAGGTTTCAAACATACTCCCTTGGCCCCCTCTCTCCCACACATATATACTCTGAGCACAATCAAACCAGATTAAATGTAATTGGGAAATATCTAACAAAATAAATAAAAATACAACAGAATCTGTGGTTTTCTAGGTCATAATGCTGTCTGCAGGAACCCTTATGTTAGGGCCCCTCCCCCTTTCCATTTGAGTTTGACATCACAGTTGTAGATTAGTTTTATAGCACTTCCCCTTACAAACTCTGTTTCAGTCAAACTGGCTTATCTTTGTGATTCTCAGTTCATAACATTCTGTCTCCCACCTGAGTGCCTTTAGAGGGTAGCTTTCTTCATTCTCCTCATCAGTTGCTAAAGATGATTCCCATTGCCCCCACCACCAGCATTTTGTATGTATTTTGTATTTATCTGTTCGTGTTGTTTCTCCCTCGTCCAAAAAAATGTAAGCTTCTTACTGTTTTCATTTCTCTCATTGTATCCCCTGAGCCTGACACAGTATCTGACAGATAGTGATACTTAATAAATGTTTGTCCAATTCGGTTGAACTTAAGGTGTTATATAAATGTCATATCATCATTACTGTTACCACTCCTCCCATGTTATCATGGTGTTTCTTAGGCACAATGTCTACAGTTTGGGCAACTACTACCAGGTAAATATTGGTGCCTTGGGATATGACTACATGGACCAATTGAGAGGCAAAGATTTACCTAGAAGTGTTGAAGGGGTAGAGAGTGGAAAAAGTTTAAGAAGCCCAGATCTAGATGTGGCTAAGAAATGGCTTTCAGGCATCCACGCCTGGGGAGATCCTAGCTGGTTGACCCACACAATCATATTCCAAAGCACTTTTCCTAGCAGAATGGGCCGAGATGAGAATAATTTTTTCCCATGGCCATGAAAATGGCTGACACAGGCACTATAGAGCCCTTAGAACTTGGTCAGATATTAAGGATGCCAAGGTCATCCACTGAATCCGGGGCCATCACCAATTCATCTTGACTCTTGTCCTGCCATGGGACTTCAATGACTTTGGAAGAGAGAGGGAGGCTGACGACTCTGCTCGACTCTGCCTCTCAGTAGTCCAACTTAAATCCAACTCACAAGCAAGTCAAGACATCACCCATGATGTCATTGGTCCTCTTTGGAAACAAAGAACAAACAATAATTCTAAAGCACTGATATTTATATTTTCCTGATAAATGTAAATAGTTTGTGCCCTGAGATCCTCTTGCACTTCTGTAAAGTAGCATGTAAGTGCTTTAAATAGCTTTTTAAACAGTGTTGTGTTGGGAAGGGGGTATCATAGAAGTACAAGGGGAGGGCTATGATTTCAAGATGGCACAGATTCAAGCACTTTGGGGCTGTTGGGAAGTTATCTGAAAGTAACGGTATGACAATAAGGGGCTTTTCTGCTTGGGGGTGTAGTGGCATACCCAGGATGGCTGCTAGCACAGGTTCTTAGATCTGCTTTACTAGGAAAGATAGTTGTTTAAGGGGCCAGCAATCTATTTAAATTACATTCACTAGTTCAGGGGAAAAGTCAGCACCTTGAACTTCAGAGAAAATACAAACAGAAAAAATACAAGCAGAGAAATAAAGACCAACAGACACAGTTCTGACTGCCTGAATCAACTATATACTTTACATATATACCTGGATCCAGAAAGCCTTTACATCTGAGCACTGGGGGAGCTCTGAACATGTGACCACTCAGAATCTAAACCAGGGAATCCCAAAATCCTTCTCATAAGAAAGCCCCCAAAGCAAAATACCAACTCAGAGTATATATATACTCCTCAGAGCCAGAAGGCATCACAACTTTCATGACTCAGTGCCTAATTAGAAATTAGCAAAAGATGTGAAAGCCTTCCTACAAGCCAGCCTCTCTTAAGCAAGTTTCCCTTAATGGGCTCCACATGAGACCTATTAATGGGCACAGAAGATCTTAAATCCCATTAACATTATACTACCTGCCCTTAAGAAGGAAGTATGGTACAGCAAAAAAGAACACTGACGCTAGAATAAAAGGACCCAGGTTCAAATCCCATTTCTCCATGTGTTATGGGCAGCTAGGTGGTGCAGTAGATAGTCATTTAACTTTATTTGCTGCAGCTCCTCTCTAAAATGAGCTGAAGAAGTAAACCACTCCAATAACCTTGCCAAGAAATCCCCAAATGGGGTCACAAAGAGTCAGATGTTTCTGAAATGATTGAACAACACCACCACTTGTGTTAATCCAAGATAAGTCCTGGATAAACTTCAATTTCCTCATCTGTAAATATGAGGTTGAACCAGATGTCCTCAGAAGTCCCATTCAAAGCTACATCTATGATTTTGTGATTTTTCCCCTCCAAGAAAATGGGTAGAGACCGGGAAGGAACAGTCATACAAATGAGACTACAACCAATCCATAGCTGTCAGCTGAATGTCGTTTTCAATACTTGTAAAAGGAAGAGGCTGATCTCTGAGGTTCCTACCAGCTTCAAATCCTATGACCCTAATATGAACTTAGAAGTGTCATACAAATGCTTTATATTTGGGTACTGTTTCCAAGCTAGCTAGCAGAGGGCTCCATTCAGAGATTTCTACAGAAGCAAAATCATTTACATCTACCTTTCCAAAGACCAAAGACCTCGAACAGTATTACCACACACATTTCCTGGTCTACCATCTTAATTTGAAATATACTCCACTGCTCTTCTTCCTAATTTCCCCTCTCAAGATGCAAGGGTCTTCCTCATGGCCAGCAGTCTTACCAGGAAATGTCCTAGAAGTGCACATGAGCCAAGATGAGCCAAGGTTTCTATGGATTGAACAAGATGTGAATTCTGGACTTCCCAGAAAGATTGTCATGAGGGCTGGGGGAGCATGGAGGGAACAGAGTTCTTTTGAAAATTTTGTGATATATTTCTATCTTTACCTAAAGAAACTTCTCTGATTCTATCAGAAGACACAAAAGCAACCATATAAAACACCTCCCACTTTCATGATTAAAAAAAGGGCAGGGGGAATTATTGTAGGAGAAGTATACAAAAGCAGTGTTATATTTCTTGGCCTGTCTTGACAGGAGGGAAGAGTTGATTAAATTGACCAAACTTTTATTAAGTTCTGAATCACAGCAAGGCACTATGCTGGGAACCAGAACCATAGCTGGGGTTCAACAATTGTGCTTTGACTTTCCAACACCGGCATTTAGAGGGTGAAAAAACTTAGCACGCATATTACTTCAGTAGTACAAAGGTCCATTCTCTTTCTGCCTACCCCTCTTCCCCATTTGATTATACTCAGTTTTGCTAGGTAAGCAGGCAGAAACAACTAGTTAGCAAGAAAAATTGGTTAAAAGAGGAAGCTAACAAACCAAACTCTCAATATTATACTGTGAGTACTGGAATAATGAATTTCCCCTCTAGCTCAACTGAATTTCTTCCCATTATGTCTTTTAATGAACAAAGTTAAAGGTTTTGACAGACAGAGATGAGAAGAGAATGCACTTCAGGCATGGGAATTTGCCTGAACAAATTCAAAGAAAATGGGAGGTGGGATACTGAGTTCAGAAAAAAAGAATCCAGTTTGACTGGAACTTGTTAGTTTGGAGTAATGTGAAATAAGGCTAGAAAGGGAGAAAGGAATGAGATTGTAGAGAACGTTAAAGGTCAGGCAATGTAGTGTGTGCTTTATCTTATGATCAAATGACAACCACTGAAGGCTTTAGAGCAGCTGGGTGACACTTGGTTTATCCTTGTGACTTAGGATAAAGAGGGCAGACACTGGAGATTAATTGGGAAACTAATTAGCAAGCAATTATTATGTACAATTATGAGGTAAAACCAAAGCTATAGGTTTACACATACTATCTTCAATATTGGGAAGTTTCTCTCTAATCACACTCTGTTAGCTAACGTTTCTGCATATCCAAGGTTCCTCCTGGGAACATCAGAATTTGGTTCAAGACTAGTTCTCAAGAAACAGGACCCTCAGGACAGTTACGTAGCCCAGTGGATACAGAGAGCACCTGCCCTGGGATCAGGAGTTCAAATCCAGCCTGGAACACTTACTAGCTATGTGACCCTGGGCAAGTCACTTAATCCTGATTGCCTCCAAAACAAATAAACGAACAAAAAAAGAAAAAGGACCCTTAGCTGCCATGTAAGTACTCAGTTCAAATCCCACTTTCTTCAAGTGGCCTTTCCCAAGAGGTCTTTCCCAGTACCCTCCCCCCATCCACTTGCTAGTGCCTTCTCTCTGAAAATCTTGTATGTACCCAGTATCTTGTATGTACGTCACTGTTTGGATGGTGTTTCCTTCATTTGAATATGAATTTTCTCCATTTTCCAGTGATTAGGGCAGTACCTATTACATAGTAAATGCTTAATAAATGCTTGGGTATTTTTTAAATTATTTTTTTTTCAATCAGCAAAAATCCACCCTCTTTCTCTCCCTTAATTGAAAATGAAAGAAAAAAAACCTGCTACAAATACATTTAATCAAGTGAAACAAATTTCTGCATTGGTGATGTCTAAAAGAACATACATATAGATGTACATAGATATGTACCTAACATACACAATCATGTTTTACATATATGTATATATATGTGAATCACAGGTCTCATTCTGAACTTTGAATCTTCCACCTATCAGGAGGTGAGTAGCATCTTTCATCATTAGTCCTCTGAAAGTGTAGGTGGTCATTGTTTTGATTAGAGTTCCCAAGTCTTTCAAAGTTGTTTGTCTTTACATTATTGTTGTCAGTGTATAAATTGTTCCCCTGGTTCTATTTGCTTCACTTTGCGTCAGTTCACATAAGTCTCCCCAGGTTTCTCTGAAACCAAACCTTTCATCATTTCTCATAACACAATAGTATTTCATCACATTTATATACCATAATTTACATACTGCAATTTGTATACCTGAATAGATGGGCATCCCTTTAGATTTTCATTCTTTGCCACTTCAAAAAAAGCTATAACTATCTCTGTTCATCCTCAGAGTTTGTTTTGCATAGGATTATTTCCTCCCTTAACATATCCTCCTTCTAATTCTTTCTCCTCCCATTTCCCTTTTATCTCCCTGGTGAGTGAAATGTATTTCTGTGCCCACCTGTATATATACGTGTATTCTTCTCTTCCCTCCTTTAACTAGTTCAATTGAGAGTGAGTCAGGGCCAGCCAGTCCCTCACTCATTGTATTGACTTCTGCTTGTGTACCCCAATTATAAGAGATCATTTACCCTAACCCTCCTTAACCTTCCTCTCCCCAATGTATTCCTCTTTCCCTCCCTTTCCATTCTTCTTTTTAGGATCTCCAAGACATAACAGAACCACTTCCAAGACTTTTCTAGCTAATTATATTTCCTCTATGACCCCTTATGATAATAGGGAACAGAAGACACACGTGTATTATTGCTCCATATTAGAATGTAAACAGTTTATACTTTAGTCATGTTTACTTTTTTACATTTTTCTTAACTTCTGTATTTGAACTTGAGAGTGTCTATGCAGCTCTAGTCTTTTTACTAGGAATTTTTTTTTTTTTTACTAGGAATGCCTGGAAGTCCTCTCATTAAGGGTCAATTTTTCCTTCTGTATAATTATACCCAGTTATACTGGGTAAGTTATTCTTGGCTGTAAGCCTATATCCTTTGCCTTCTGGAATATCACATTCCAAGCTCTCCATTTCTTTATAGTGGTGGCTACTAAAACATATGTGATCCTAACTATGGCTCCTTGGTGCTTAACGTCTCTCTTTTTGACTGTTTGCAGTATTGTTTCTTTGAGTTAGAAGCTATGGATTTTTACTATAATAGGCTTCAGGATTTTCATTTGGGTTTTTTTGGGTGGTGATTGGTAATTTCTTTCTATTTCTGCTTCACCCTTTCGTTCTAAAAGATCTGAGCGGTTTTAAGATTTCTTGAAATGTAATATCTATACTTTTTTTTTGTTATGGCTTTTAGATAGTCTAATGATTCTTCAATTCTTTCTGTTCCATTCATTTTTCAGGACAGTTGTTTTTGCTGTATGGTACCATATTTTTATTTTTTTTTTCAGTCTTTTAAAAAAATATGTATTTCTTGTTGTCTAATTGAGTCATTTACTTTTATTTGATCCATTCTCATTTACAGAGTTTTATTGCTAGGGTGAGGTTTTGTACCTCTTGTACCATGCTATTAATTGCCTCTCTGAGTCTTTCTTCCACAACATTCAATTCTCTTCTATTTTTTTCTTCTTGCATTCTTATTTCATCTATACAAACATGTTAAATTTTTTTTCTTTTTAATTCTTGCTTTATCTTTCTCGGAAATCCTGGTTGAGTTTCTGCCCAAGTTTTGTTTTTCTTTGAGTATTTGTCTGTTGATATTTTGGAGTCATCCTCTTTTTCTGGGTTTATGTCCTCATTGTCCCTGTTACCATAATAGCTTTTTCATGATGGAATTCTTTTTGGTTTGTTCATTCTCTCAGTCAACTTCCTGACTTAAGACTTTATGTTAGGTCTAGGCCCTAAGCACTTCTGGAGGAAAGGTCTGAGTTGGTCCTTTTTTGTTGCAATTCCAGTCTCTCAGGGACACCTGAAGCTGGAGAGCTGAAAGCTTTCATTGTGCTCCTACATGGTCTGATCCAGTGCAAAGTCTGATCACTGCCCCCCTGGTCTGGGTTCTGCAAGTTCCTAGACTAGATTTGGGTATGAGTAACAGTAGAATGCTACTGGATTCAGCCCTTATCTGTCATCTTTGGGTTCAGAGTAACAGAACCATTGGTGTTCCTTTGATCTGAGATATCTGTTTTGTGTATTTCTCTGCAAGCTTCAGATTGGGCTAGAAGCTGGAACTGAAACCTTGCTTCACTCCTGGGATCCAAGCAATTTATCTATTGCTTGCTTCTGAACTTATTCCTTGCTTGGTACACAGGCAAATGACCACAATCACTCCTCATCCCAGAATGCTATTTCTGGACATAGGGCCCTTCCTCAGTCTTCCTGGAACAGAGTAGTTAGCAACAAAGCTGGCAATTGGCATCTGTTCCTGAACCCCATACTAGGTTTTGGTGTCCCGTATGGGTTTGGGTCCTCATCCTGTTCTTGGCAACAGTCTCTAAGCACTGGAGTATTCTCTGTGGCCAGCTAGACTCCACCTCCAGCATCCATGAACCTGTTGGTCTCTCCTTACTAACCTGGACTGGTGAAATAATTCACTGTGATTTTCTCTTAGATTTTATGATCAGGATTTGGCCTGATACATTTTCTAGATCTGCTAAGAGGAGTGTTGGGTGGGGGTGGGGGGTAGAGTGGAGCTTGCTATACTTCTTCCTGCTATTCCACCATCTTGGCTCCTTAATAAATCCTCAAAGAGGGGAACTAGGTGGTGCAGTAAATAGAACACCAGCCCTAGAGTCAGGAGGACTTGAGTTCAAATCCAGCTTCAGACACTTACTGAGCTCTGTGATCCTGGGCAAGTCACTTAACCCCAATTGCCTCAAAATAAATAAATAAATACATACATACATCTTTAATAAATACTTATTGACTTGACCAGACTTGACTCAAACTAACCGCACATCAGATATAGAGCAAGCTTTATTTAATCTTAAAAAAAAAAGGGGGGGAGGGAGGAATAAAGGACTTTTACTCAAACATGTCAACAGACAAACATTTACCTTTGTGGTGAGTCTCTAAGTCTCAAGAACCTATATAGTCACCTCCAAATATGTCATATCACCCTAAAGTTGAGCCCCCTTCCTAAGTAGTGAAGTAAGAATGATTAAGGAGTTTAGCAATTTGCTCTTCCTGTTAAGCCTTTTCTTCCTTTTGGGTCACAGAGCTAGTAAGTGTCCAAGGCTAGATTTGAACTCTTACATAGTCCATACAACTCATAATATTAATAAAATGCAAGACCCAGGCTTGTTCTTCCACCTTACAATTCTTAACTCTCATTCACTGATTCCAGCTTCATCATCCAGGAACTGTTCTGATGGGTCCAGGAAGCATAATTAAGAAAGTTCTCAGTTGTTTTTTCCACTGCCTTTCCACTGCTTCTGGAAAAAATTTCAGTTGTTCTTGGCTTGGCTCAGGGATGCCGTCCATGGATTCCATCTTTGGAGCTATATGGTTACATATAGGAACTTCAAAGCATACAGACCTCCCTTTCATCAAACCAACCAAGTCCCAGTCTCTATTTGTAGCCCTTCTCTTTTCTGAACAACATGCTTTCCTCTGCCTCTGTATTATCTCTCCCTTCAAAAGGTAAAGTCCAATGGCATGATCTAGGTATACGAATCAATAAATGATCCCTCATGTTGCCTTCAAGAGGACTGGTGAGTGTCCAGAGACAGGCAAAAGGGCAGGGAAATTCACCCCTTATCAAAGAGCAAATCTAGTGAAGGAAATTTAACATGGATATCTGTAGGTACCAGAGGGATTCAGGAAGGCCTTTGGGTTCTCCTGGGTATGGTGTCTACAATCCAGATGTGAGGAGGGCCAACACAACTATCCATCCTAGGGGATCATATTCTTGTTTTACTTGCAAGTTGTATCAAGTTAGCCTTGCCCTCTGAACAGATGATTTTCAGAGGGGTGTTGACTCCTCTCCACTATTGGTTGATTTAACCAAGAAACTGTTACTTGGTAGAAGGAAAGGGAAAGAAAGGATGAAGAATCATGGAATCATACTATGTGAGAGCTGGAAAGGAATCTTAGAGGAATAAAAACGGTAATATTTGTAGTAATGATGGTAGTAATTATAGTAGTAATAATAATATAATTGAATGTGGAGTATTTAAGTAGACATTATATATAATATACTTATTTACTTATTTATTTGTAGCCTAGACTGGGGATTTCAGAATTTGGAAACTCACTCCACTATGGCTTGGGGCAGGGGTGGGGAACCTGTATCCTTGAGGCCACATGTGGCCTTCTAGGTCCTCACGTACAGCCCTTTGACCGAATCAAGACTATGTAGAACAAATTTGTTCAATCAATTTGAGGACCTAGAGAGCCACATGTGATCTTGAGGTCACAGGTTCCCCACCCCTGGCTTAGGGTATGGAGAGACTGTGATTTGGACAGTCACACAGCAATATGATCTAGAGCAGTGGTTCTCAACCTGTGGGTCGCGACCCCTTTGGGGGTTGAACAACCCTTTCACAGGGGTCACAGGAGTCACCTAAGACCATCGGAAAACACATATTTCCAATGATTTTAGGAACCAAGACACAGCTCCTCTATCCATCTCCAGGTAGGCCCGCCCACATGCAGATATGCCCACATACGAGTATTAAAGGGTTGCGGCATTAGGAAGATTGAGAACCACTGATCTAGAGGAAGGCCTTGAGCCTACATCTTCCTTACTCAGAAGGTGGCCCTCTCTATCCACTGTACCTTGCCGCTCCTCTATAATAATAATGCAATAATAATTGGTATTTACCTAGAGTTCCAAAGTTTGCAAAGTGACTTTTATATACACAATCTTATTTGAGCCTCACCAAAGTTCCATGAGGCAGGTGGTACCAACAGTATGCTTCTCATTTTATAGAAAAGGACACTAAGGCTTAATGAAGGAGGTTGTGACTTTCCTAAGGTTACCATGATAGCAAGTGCCTTCCTAAGCTTTGAACTTAGTCTTCAAAGTCAAAGTTCAAGACTCCTTCCACTAGTCTCCCCTGACTCTTGGAATATTTGAGCTGAAAGGGCTCACAGGGCATCTGGTCTAACGCTCTCATGGTCAAGAGTTGAGTAAGTCTGAGAAATGTGAAGTGACTTAGGCCACAAAGCTAGTTAGGATCTGAGTTAAGACTAGAACCCAAATCCACTGACATCCCCTCTTCACTACACCACAATTCCTGTGATTCCTTTTTGGAGGGCTGTGTTGCTGCATTTTCACAGACTCCCAAGATTGCTATCAGCTGGATTGCCCAGACAAGAGGCTGAAACAGTCAAGAAACAAGCATCTTGCCCATTGACAACAGTTTTCCTGTATTGTTTCACCTCCCATTTTCTGGGACCTTCCAGCATGTGCCTGACCTCCTTTCTCTCACCATCACTAAGCTACAAAGCTGATTTGGACAGAGTGGAAACCAAGAGGTTTATTAATCTAAGCTTAGCTACTAGGCACTGGATTGCCTATGATAATCAGTCCAGCTTAGTAGGTAGAGATCATGCTAATGACTCCTCCTGAACTCATGCTCCTTTCCCTGTAAGGAGGACATTCTTACATGAGTCATTTCCCCAAGAGGAAAAGCACAAAATGTTCTTGTTTTGTTTTCATGTGGTCCTCCTGACAACTCTGATATAGAGGGGGGTAGGGAAGATATTTTTATTTTTGCTTTACAGAGAAAGGAGAAAGCTCTCTATAACTATTTTGTTGTTGTTTGGTCCAATTCTTGATAAACCTACTCAGGATTTTCTTGGCAGAGATACTGGAGAGATTTGTTTCCTCCTCTAGCTCATTTTACAGAGGAGGAAATGAGGCAAACAGGGTTAAGTGATTTGCTCAGGGTCACACAGCTAGTTTCTGAGGCTGGATTTGAACTCGGGTATTCTTTATTCCAGGCTTGGCATTCTACCTACCATGCCACCTAGCTGCCCCTATACAACTAACTATAAGGCATTATAACAACATGTCGGTTCAGTTCCTTAAAACAAGAAACTAAGGTGATGTAGTAGATGGTGTATTGGGATTCTAGCTAGTTAAGAAGACCAAAGTTCAAATGTGACCTCAGAAACTCACTAGATGTGTGACTCTGGGCAAGTTACTGACTTGCCTCAGTTTCCTCAACAGTAAAATGAAGATAATAACAGCATCTACCTCCCAGGGTTGCAGTGAGGAACAAGTGAGATCACATTTATAAAGTACTTACCACAGTGGCTGTCACACAGTAGGTACCATAGAAATGCTTCCTTCCTTCCTTCTGAAGAAGGGCAAAGTCATGGGTCCAATTCTTGTCCTGGTGACAGAGCAAAAAGAATCTTGTACCATATCCATTATCCTGGCTTGCCAACTTTCATTAGTCACAAGGGAAACTTGGTAGAATAATACAGATGATTTAATGTAATTCATCCCTCTTCCAGGAAAAACCTCAGTGATGTCTTTACGTGGATATGGTGGGTGGGATTATCTATCACTATATAATAATGTCAGTAACATCCTCCCCATTTTATAGATGAGGAGACCAAGGCTCAAGGTAGTTATAACTTTCCTATGACTTGTCATGCTAGAATGTGCCATACTAGGCTTTGAGGTCGTATCTTCAAAGTCTAGGTCCAAGGCTCTTTCTACTAGATTCCCCTGCCTATTGACAAATTTGAGCTGGAAGGGATCACGGAGGCCATCCACTCTAACTTTCTCATGTTTACACATCAAAAGAATAAGGTTCTTGGGGAGGCTAGGTGGTGCAGTGAATAGAGCACCAGCCCTGGAGTCAGGAGGACCTGAGTTCAAATCTAGTCTCAGACACTTAATACTTACTACCCATGTGACCTTGGGCAAGTCACTCAACCTCCATTGTCTTAGTTTCCCCCTCCAAAAAGAAAAAAAAGAGAGAGAGAATAAGACTCTTTTCTTTCTTTCTTTCTTTTTTTTTTTTTAATAAAGTGGACACATTTTTTGCCCAGGTAGCAAAAAGGGGGGAAAAGTCTGTCATATCAGGTTTTTCCACAATTAAGTTCATGAATGTCCCCATGAACCCCACAATCAAGAAGGTACATAGTAGCATGAGGGGATTAGGATACATATTAATGATTAGACATGGACTCTGTCCCCAGGAGGCCCACAGTCTAATACGGGAAAGTGCATTCCTCCTAGCCCTGACTGGATATGGGGGACCCTCCAAGACTGCAATTCTTTTCATCATAATTTATTGAGATCTTTTCTTTTAACATCACCCTCATTTCTAAATATATGCTTCCCTGCTCCTATCCAGTAATCCAGAAGAGAAAAGAAAGAAGAGAAAATATTTTTTAAATTCAGTAAAGCTAAACAACACTTCTACTGTCTAATGGTATATTTGTAAACCCATAGTAATCCACCCCTGCCAAGAAGGAGATAGGTCCATTTTCTCATCTTTTCTTTGGGTACAGGCTGAGACCCCTTTCTTAATTGCTTAAAAAGTACCTCCCTCCATAAGGAAGAGCCCCATGGGTCCTGCTAGAAGGGCTGAGAGAATGTGGTTTAATAAATCCTTTGAATTCTACTTAGTCCTAATCAGCTTTGTAGCTTGGTGAAAAATGACCTCTGAGATGTGAGATAAAGGGAAAAAAACACGTGCTGGAGATTACAGAGGAAGCAGAAACTAGTGAGTGAGTCATTTCTGTCCTGGTCACTCAGCTTATTGTCTGGGGATCCAGAATCAGAGGGCATCTTGGGAAGCCCCACAGGTTAGTGAAAAAGCAGCAGCCCAGTCCCACCCCACCAACACGAATTTTCGGAATTGTGGCAGAGTTTTTAAAAAAATGCAATGAAGACTAGGAATCAGGAGACCTGTGTTCTTGGCCTATCTCAGATTCTAACGAATGGTGAGAGCAGCTAGGTGGTGCCATAGTGCACAGAGCACTGTGCCATGAGTCAGACTCATCTTCCTGAGTTCAAATCCAGCCTCAGACACTTATTAACTGTGTGACCCTGGGCAAGTCACTTAATCCTATTTGCTTCAGTTTCCTCATCTGTAACATGAGGTGGAGAAGGAAATGGCAAACCAGTCCAGTATCCTAACCAAGAAAACTCTGAATGGGGTCACAAATAGTTAGACAAGACCAGAAAAACAACTAAACACCAACAATTAGCTTTGGAACCTCAGACAGCAATCTGCTTTACCCACTCTGAAGTGCTTTGTCAGCCTTATAATCCTCTACAAAAAGGGACTTGAAGCTGGTGCTCTCAGATCCCATTCTGCTCTAATGTTCTATGTGTGCAAGGGGTCATGGATTTAGAGCTGGAAGGTACCTTTGAAGTCATCCAGTCCAAGGCCATCTCTTGAGATATAATGAGTTACAGATGAGGTAAGTGATGAGCAAAAAGATTAAGTGACTTGCCCAGGGTCACACAGCTAGTAAATATCAAAGGCAAGACTTGAACATAGATCTTCCTGACCTCAAAGCCAGCACTTTTATCCACTGTTCCACACTGCCTCAGGAATTCATTCTCCCTTCCTTCATCTTCTCCTCTGCTTTCCTCCAGGCTTAGGCAACAATGCCTTTCTGGGTTGAATAAAATGCCATCAGCAGAGTAGGAAGAGGATATGTTTGCTAGAGAAGAAATGCAATCTGGCCTATCTCAGGTAAATGAAGAGGATGGTGGGCAAGGGGTACAGTCTAATTAATACTAGTCGGATATGACTGAATGACTAAACAAAACATGAACCATAATCCGTAGAGATGGTGGGCCTGGTGAGACAAAATTAAGCCTGCTGAGGGAATGGTTAACTCAGAGGTCTCAGTCAAATCCCCTTAGATCAGCTTGTTCTGAGACCAAGAAACACAAGAACCCTCTTGTTACCTCCTCCTTCCACAATCCTTTCCCCAGGAATGTGAGCATTTCTGCACCATAGTCTGCCCTTGGATGGTTTACAGGAAGAACCCCTGAATTGCTGCGGAGAAAGGTGGGGATATGGAAGGAGGATTTCTGAAGAATGCCAGCCACTTGACCTGCCTTACACGTAATCTTTCAGGTAAGGCTGGCATCCAACTCTTTAGGCCTCAGGATCTTCCCCCTGACTGCCTGATATGATAAACTTTTATGGGAGTCAGGAAGGAGACCCTTTTGAAACACAGCATCTTTCTGAGATAACAGAAGGGGAAAGAAAAGAGGAACAGCGCCAGTGATGTTTGAATCTAGGTGTTTGGCTAGTTAAAGTACCGATTATAAAACACCTTAAGTTTCATGGGTTTTAATAAAGGCAGAGACCAACTTTTAGACAGCTGACTGCCCATGGTTTCAGACCAGTCATTGAAGCAAGAGTTGAAGCAGCTCAGATACGGTTCCCAGATGGATAGGAATCCTGCATGTGACATACTGTCTGGGTAGCAGAAGATCACAGGCTTCAGAGACAGAAGTGACCAGAGAGACCACAAGTCCAACCCCTTATTTCGCAGAGGAAGAAACTGAGGCTCAGAAAGGGGAAAAGGCTAGTCCCAGGTCACATAGTGTGCAAATGCAGGTCCTCTACCTCCAAATCCAGCAACCTATATTAGAGAATAACAGAGGTAATAGAACCACTATCGATATATACTTTTACCCTGGAGACAGGGAGATTTAAAAGGAGCTATGTGGCTGGGGGTGGAGGTTGGTGTGGTGTGGGAGAGTACACATTTTATTCTGTTAAGAAGGTAGATAATTTCATGGAGACGGAGGTTAAAAAAATTGCAAAAACAGTGGTTTGGATGGGATAAGAGTAGAGGGGCAACAAAGGCAGGTTGTTCCATGGGGCTCAGTTGGTGTGAGACTCAAAAGAAAATCATAGCAAACCTTTTCTATTGCTTATGTGGTTCAAATGAATTTAGTTGTTTGTTTGCTTGCTTGTTTGAAGGCAATAGGGGTTAAGTGATTTGTCCAGAGTCACACAGCTAGTAAATATCAAAGGGCAGGTTTGAACTCAGGTTATTCTGATTCCAGGGCTGGTGCTCTATCCACTGCACCACCTAGCGCCCCTGCATTTAATTTTTAATATAAAAACATGAGCAAGAGGAAGCTCTCAGTGACTCCCCTACATGATACTTGGAAAGGGCACTGAACTTGGAATCAGAAGACCAGGGTTTGAATCTTGCTTCTTCCACTTATCATCTGTGTGACTTTGGGCAAGCCACTCACCTTCTCTGGACCTCAGTTTCCTCATCTGTAAAAAAAAAGGGGGACTGGACTAAGTGATCTCTGTTTCCTTCCTTCAGCTCTGGCATTCTGTAATACTGGGCCTTCAGCAACAGAGCACTTGATGATCTGACAATGAGCCTTCTACGCAATGTGGTTTTCTGGAGACAGGGTGTTCACTGTACTTATCTCCAGCCTTGGCAACCAGACATAGGAACTTCTAAGAACTAGTTTTTTTTAGCAAGATCATAATGGTTGAAGGAATAAGATGTTCTGTACAGTTGTTTAAAATGGGATTTTTCCCAGAAAAGTTGGGAGGGAGAGTCCCAGCTCTGGGGCTGGTGGCTAATTTTGTTCATTCTCCTTCATCTTTCTAGAAGCCCAGTGTACCAGGCTCCTCCCTCCTCCTTTTGGCTCCTACACCGTGGAGACAGGCTCAGGCTGCTCTCTGGGCTCTGTTGTTGTCTTCTCCTGTCAAGTGGGATACCAGCTCATGGGAAGCACAACAACAATTTGTCTCTTGGGGGATAATAGTACAATTTGGAGTCACCCTGAACCCCGATGTGAGGAGGGTAAGAAATCTGTCCTATGGCATCACATGATGCCATGGCCAGTTGGCCGGGGGTGTCTGGGCTTGGCCATGCTGGCAGCACTTCCCCCCTCACAGTAAGTTTCCTTATGTTGCCTTCATCCCAGTTATCCCCAAGCCGCCTAATCATGGCTCCCGAGGGGCAGTGACTGTCTCCCTCATCAGTGGGGCCATCATCCTTGCCATCTGCATCTCTTTTGTCGTGTGCTGCCTACAAGAGAGGGGGCTGAGGAGCAGCTCTATGGACACTCAGGCCATGTAAGTATCTCACATTGGGACAAATGAGCTCCCAGGACATCTAGCAAACTGGTCTAAGCCTTTGGGGGTAGAATGATGATAATAATAACTAGCATTTATATAAACTCTACAGGTTCCCCCACCCCACAGCAGGTTCCTCACTCCAAACAGAGCCTACTATGTACCAGTATGGGGAAGCTAGGTGGTGCAGTGGATAGAGTACTGGGCCTAGAATCAGAAAGACTCCTCTTCATGAGTTCAAATCTGGCCCTCAAACACTTACTAGCTATGTGACCCTGGGCAAGTCACTTAACACTGTTTACCGTAGTTTCCTCATCTGTAAGATGAACTGGAGAAGGAAATGGCAAACCATTCCAGTATCCTTGCCAAAAATCCCAAATGGGGCTCACAAAAGTTAGACACAACTGAAAAATGACTCAACAACAACTATGTACCAGGCTTTACAAATATTATATCATCCCTCCCAACAACTTGGGAGCTATTATTATCCCCAGTTTACAGTAAACAAAACTGAAGCAAACAGAGGTTAAGTGACTTGCCCAGGGGCACACAGCTAATATCTGAGGCTGGATTTCAACTCCAGTCTTCCAGACTCCAGGCCCAGCATTCTATCCATTGTGTCACCTAGCTGTCTTGAAGGAACTCAGGTTGTAGTATTCTTTGTCATGTGAATGGAAGTAGTGATGCTATCCTACAACCAGGTGAATAGTTTCTAGGAGGTGTTGGGGACCACAGAACTTCATGACTATAAGAAGCACCATAGTGGAAGGTAGAAAAATTGAGCTGACAACAAGTATGTTACTTCCTCTACCCTTCAAACATAAGTTCATAGAATTTACAGCTCTGAAAAGACCTTTGAGAAATTCTAGTCTTATTGTCTCATTTTGTAGGTGAGGAAATTGAGCTTGAACCCAGAAAGGAGAAATAGTTAGTTCAAAGCAAGCCAGGTATGAAGTAACAGAGCCAGGATTTGCATCTACATCTTCTGACTCCATATTCAGTGTTCTACTGTACTACCTCCAGTCTTACTGGATCTTGGACTTTCTGAATATAGCCAGTATATGAACTCCTAGAGTATTCTTCTCTGATATACTCACTGGCTCTAGAGTTAGAAGATCTAGATTCAAATCCTTGTTCTGTTATTCAATAGCTGTCTGACGTTGAGTAAATCCCACAACAAGACAGCTAGATTCCATAGTGAATAGACACTAGGTTTGGAGTCAGAAAGACCTGAATTCAAATATGGCCCCAGATACTCACTAGCTGTGTGACCTCAGGTAAGTCACTTCACCCTGTTTACCTCAGTTTCCTCATCTGTAAAATAAACTGGAGAAGAAAATGGCAAAGCACTCTAGTATCTTTGCCAAGAAAACCCCAAATGGGGTCACAAAGAGCCAGACGTGAATGAAAAAATGACTAAACAACAACAAATCCCTTTGCTTCCCTGGGCTTTGATTTCTTTATCTATAAAAGGTGAAGGGGGTGGATAGGTTGGACTAGATGCCCCTGGAGTTTCTTCTAGCTCCAGAAGTATGATCCTATGATTTCTGGAGGCTTTGATCTCTCGTGTCATCCTCGAAATGTCTTAATTGAAGCCTCACCAAAGATAGCAGCACCACCCAGTGGAGAAATCCAGACTGCTCCTCCTCTTCCTCCTCTTCACTGTTCAGGAGAGAGTGCTGGATCAAGAACAGAACACCAGAGTGGACCAGCTACCTTTAGTTCTGACTTTAAACAAACTCAAAACTCCTTCCAGTGCTAGCTCCCCAGCACTGTCCATGGTCCTGCTCTACTGAATGATGAAAAGGATTATCAGGATTACATTATAGGTCAGGCAGACCTGATTGCTGGAATATCAGTTACAATAGCTATATTGTAACTTCTGAAGGCAAACCATTCTGATGTGCAGCCACCACTATACATTTCCCACCTATCCATGACTATAGTTAGATTTTTTTCAGGTCCCTAATACTGCCTCCATATGTGAAGCCTCAATTCCTTAACACAAAGACTTCAGATATACCCACATCCCACCCAACAAAGTAAGACAAGAAAAAGGAAAGAAATGTTGCACCAGTTTAACTCCAGAAATTCCTAAGGCTCACTTTGCTGTTTAGGTCATAGAATTATAAATCTGGAGCTGGAAGGGGTTTCAGAAACCATCTAGTCCAATACCCTTGTTTTACAGATGAGGATACTGAGACCCAGAAGTTAAGTGACTTGCCTGAGGTAATACAGGAAATAAGCACCAGAAAGGGGCTTGAACCTAGGTTCTCTGAATCCAGAGACAGTATTCTTTCCACTGCAAAGACGTAATAAGGTCTGCTTATTTCAGTTTAGGATGTGTCTTGAGTTGAACCCTCTACCTTCACCAAGGTGGACCAAATTCAAACAATCTTATTTCTCCCGAAGTCCAAAGTCATTTAATCATGAACAATGATGTGATGTGAGAGAAGAAAAAATCAGGTGGAAGATCTTTCCATTTTGGTCTGGGTTTCTTCCTCACCCCTCCAAATTAACAAAATGAGGCGAGTAGCTTCCACTCTTTGGGCAAGAGGAAAGCTTGAAGGCTGAAGAGGATACCTGCCTTCCATATCATGGTGGTGTAGAGAGGTATTGTCTCCTTCCTGCTGCCTATCATCCGCACCTCACTCCTGAAAGCATTGGAACATGGTCACCTCCTTAAGTTAAAAAATGTCCTTCACCACCGAGAGACTTTCAACCAAGTCACCCAAATGGAGAAGAGAGTAATAACAGATTCTGAGGGTGATACAATCACCCAATTACCAGCAAAGGTAATTACCCAAATCAAATTATCTAGCCAGAACCTTCACAGACCCCTGATCAGCTGTCCTCTAGGCCATTCAAGGAACTTTAAGTAAGGCATTCGTCTTTAGAGCTTCTATTTGAGAATTTAACCGAGAATTCCTTGTTTGGCAAGGATTTCAAAGCAATCATCCCACCTTTAGATGCAGCATTGGGAAATGGCTGCAATGAGGGAAGAATCAAGGGCTTCTTATGAACTTAGCCTTGAATTTGCTAGATGAAGTATTCTCAATCTTTTTTTGTGAGGTGGATCCCTTTTTGTAGTCTGATGAAGCCAATGGATCCCTTCTGAGAATAATGTTTTTAAATGCATGAAATAAAACATATAGGGTTACAAAAGAAACCAATTATGTTGAAATGAAGATGTAATTTTCCCCATCCAAGTTCATGAACTCCTTGAAATTAATATACAGGGCCCTTGGGGGATTGTTCTGGGGGCAGGGTGTGGTTCATGGACCCCAGATAAGAAAACTTGCACTAGAGGCTTACTATGTTAATTTTGCCTATGGAAAGAACAAGAGAGCTCTTAATATTGGCTTTCTTTAGGTTAAATATCATCAGCCTATGGAGTTACTTCCACAGAGTCAAAACCCCTGTGTCTGGCCTCTCATGGCTATTATATCTAAACAAACTGAGATGACTCCTAGCACAAAGACAGTATTCTGGTCAGAAGGGCTGGCCTTGGGCAAAGATGCATGAGCATTGGACTAGGGCTTAGAATACCTGTGTTCGAGTCTTAGTTCTTTTCCTTATTAGTATAGGTATAAACTTGGGCAAAACCACCCTGTATCTCTGGTATCTCAATTGCCTGATCTGTCAAATCAGGATAATAATCCTAGTGCTGTGTATACCTCACTGGGTATTTGTAAGTCTCAGGAGAGAATGCTCTCAGGTATACAGAATACTTTGCAAACCTACACAAATTTTCCCTCATCATCCTTTTTTCCCTACCCAACCCCATAAGTTTCCCATGTTCGCTTTCCCACAACTGTCAAGCTTGCGACAGAACAGAAGTAGAACTCCAGATAGTTTACCTTGTGGTTTCTGGTTGGTGGAGAAAGGTGCACTTACCCCAAAATCTACTACTCAGCAATGACCCTGCTCCACCACAGAAGCACACACTCTTCCCAGGAAGGCAAGGGGGTGAGGTTTCATGCTACTTTCTTCCAGAGAAATATGACAAAACCTTTCATAGATTCATTTTTAGAATCAGAAAGGAACATAGAAATGATCTAATCTGAACCTTTCATTTTAAAGATAAGGCTACCAAGGCCAGGGGAAATTAAATTACCAGGTCAAAGTCATCCTACAAATAGTGGTAGAATTTGGATGAGAACCTCCAACTTCCAATGCAGCTCAGCCTTCTTTCTGGCACAGCAGACTAGTATTAGGGTTTGCTGTATTTTGCTTTGGTTTTTCCCCTACAGGTATCACCAAGGCAGGATGTCGAACACAGGAAGAAGAGCTGATTCAACTGACAAGGTGCTACAGAGGCACATGAGGGCTGATGGGAAGGACCAGAAACAGAGGGAGAGCCTTCCTACTCAACTAAATTCCATTTATCCTGGCACCCTTACAATCTATGACAACTGGGGCTTCCAGAGGTATTATTCTCACCTGGGTTCATGGGACACTTTACATCTAGGCAGGATCTCTCCCAGTTAGACATACATGAACCCCAAAACAAATACCTTCATTTGGAAAGCAGAGATGTACCCTTAGGCTGAATAGTAAAATGAACTAAATTAGAGATAAGAGCCAGCAAAGCAATGAGACCAGTGATGTAGTCTGCAAATAAGGATGCAGGCAGGATCTGGGGCCACCTTTATACCTATACTCATTCCCATTGTACTTCCATATTATCCCACAGCTCAGTTCCTCACCACAATCCTTGACATTTTACATTATGCAACTAATGTTCTGACCTATCCTTCCATAATCATATACTATGTTTCCTGGGTATGCTTCCTTCCCTCTTTCTCACACAGAAGCAGCACAGCACAGTGGATAGAGAACTGACCCTTGAATTCCCAAAGACCTAGATTCAAGAACCATTCTGGCTGGGTGACCCTGGGCAAGTCACTTATCTCTCAGTGCCATAATCGACAGCCTAAGACAAGAAGTGGCAGATAAGGTGCCAATCTGTATTCTTTCCCTGAAAGTTGCCTATACCAATGAAATCACAGGTCTTGTCCCTATCCCCTCCACACAGTTCCTTCAGCTTGGTTTCATTATAGCATAATAGCATTTGGGGCTAGCAGAACATACAAGATCTTGGAAAAGTTATTTAATCTTTCTGGGGCTGTTTCCGCAGCTATAAAAATAATGAGAATGGGTTTAACAATCTCTAACATCGCTTACTATTCTATGATCCTATAATCTTTTTTTGTTTGTTTTTGTTTTTTTAGAGGGGGCAAGGCAGGGCAATTGGGGTTAAGTGACTTGCCCAAGGTCACATGGCTAGTAAGTGTTAAGTGTCTGAAGCCGGATCTGAACTCAGGTTTTCTTGACTCCCGGGCTGGTGCTCTATTCACTGAGCCACCTTGCTGCCCCTATGATCCTATAATCTTGCTCAGTACAATCAGAAGACTCTGCCCAGTGAAGGCAACCTGGGGCTCTGGTACCCTGCACCAGCAGAGGGTAATGCCTCCTCCTTTACCATTGCTCAGAACCACCACCCTAAGCTCCTAGAAGCAGAAAGCTTCTCTTCACCCAGACCAACCTCTACTCTTCAATTAGGGAGACCAATCACATGTATTGATTTTGCTTAGCAAAAAAAAAAAAAAGAATCACCACTTCTCTAATATCACAAAGGACACAGCAAGATCCTGAACCAGGTCTTAAATGGTGAGTGGACAGGATACAATGAAAGTGTAGAAAGTAAGAGCTTATGCTGGGGGTGGGGGGAGACAGAAATGGATAGGAAAGTAACGGAGGAGTATAGCTCCTCTTTATATCATGTAACTAATGTTTTGACCTGTTCCTGCATAATTATATACTATGTTTGTTGGGTATGTTTCCTTTTTTTTGTCTCAGATAGAGGCTGAATGGCATAAGCTGAAATAAGCCTTCAGCTCCAGCATCCATTCTCTCTTAGTGCTGAGAAATGACATTTGAGCCTGAAGGAAAATAGGACAGGAGTCAGTTCTGTTCATTCTGTCATAGCCATGGACTTGCCCATGGCGGCACAGCCTCCATTTGGTTCATGGTCCCCTATGCCTCATTCCTTTTTGTTCTGCACAGGAATCAAGAGACCCTGCCTTGGGCCACTGTGCAAACTTTGGGCTCTGAAGGCCCAGTCTTCACCCCAGTGGCCTTGCAGCAGGGACCTCTGTCCCCTCCTCCCACCTATATATACTTACTCCAGGAGCCCAGGGACCTGCCTCTGTTGCTCCCACTTCCACACCGCCACACTCACCTCCCCAGAGAACCTCGACCAGCCTGTACCCAAGGAAACAGAAGTAGCAGCATGGAGGACAGAGCTCAGGACGAGCCGACCTAAAACACCTTCCCTACACGTCCTCTGAGGCTTTCGGAGAGGATCACACAGCTTGCTTTTTCCTAAACCTCCCTTTCAAGCTTCCTGGTAAGGCATAGGACAGATATAAAAGAGACAAAAAGTCAGCGAGCCTTGCAAAGGGAAAGAATGCTCGTGGTCCTCATGGATTCAGAAGACACTCAACATCACCAAGTGGCTTCCTGCAATCTCCAAACTGTTTCACTGGGCTTTTGAAATCTTTCATAATCTGAATCCAATCTATGTTTCCTACTAATAAAGTCTTGCCCTGCCCTCTATCCCAATTCTATGTTCCAGCTAAACCGATCTTGTCATGGTCCCACAGGTTTGGTGGGGTCCACCTCCCTCTATGCTTTTGTACAGGCTTTCTCTCTTGCCTGGAATGCTCTCCCTTCTTACCTCTATTTCTTGGACTCCCTAGTTCCCTTCAAAACAAAGCTCTGATAGGACCTGTCACACAAGGCTTTTTCTCATCCTCTGTAGGCTGTCTTTTTTTTAGTGTTCTCTCCCCCCTGCCATTCCCATTATCACTTTGTGTTTTATTTTGTACGTATTTTGAACGTACTTATCAGTGTGCATGGCTGTTTTGTTATCATCCAGTGAGTACAAGTCCCTTGAAAGCAGGGACCATTCTGTTCTAGTCTTTTTATCGGAGATGCCTTGCGCATAGCAAATGACTTACAAATATTCGTTTGAAATTAACTGAAAACGTAGCCATTTGACCTGCAGAAAAGGAGTCTGAGGGGGTGGAGGTGGTAGAGAACCTAAGTCTCCAGATCCATGAATTTCAAGCATATTGTGCAGCTGATGGCTACCATTTTCCTCATGACCACTCAGGGGTAGACCAGAGGAAACTGGCTCAAATATAGCACAAGATTTGGAAAGCTTCTCAACAACATGGACCAGATGCTGAAAGCCTTCCTTGTATATCTTTTTTTTTTTTTTTGGTCTTTTTTGGAGAGAGGAAGGCAGGGCAATTGGGGTTTGGTGACTTGCCCAAGGTCACACAGCTAGTGTGTCAAGTGTCTGAGGCTGGATTTGAACTCAGGTCCTCATGACTCCAAGGCCAGTGCTCTTCTCATTGCACCACCTAGCTGCCCCTTTTCCTTGTATATCTTAAAGAGAAGTCCGTCCCTGTCTAGGCTAATGTAGGGTATAATCCTGTCCAGTCATAGGAAAAGAAGCTATTGAGATTAAGGTCCTGTTAAGTGAGGGATATTTAAAGTGAGCTGCACTCTAGAGACCATTCCAGCCACTTGGTCACTCGCCTGTGTGCTGCACTGTGCAATCAGAACAGAGCCCACAGCAACATAACTCAAGCTCATTCTTAAAGCCGACGCAACCGTTACCAAGACAGTTGCCTGAAAAAACCCCAAACCAGATGTGGTAGCAGAGTAGCAAGACTTTATGAAAAGCTGCCCCTTTCTTGACCTCTAGGGGGCAGTGAAGTTGTCGATGTAGCTCTTGGTCAATGAAATTAATTCCCTGACACCACTTAGAAATTGGTGGGCTGAAGCATGGTTCCTGCCGCCTGCTTCACCGCTACCGCTCCAGGGAAGCACTTTCCTTCCAGACCAGCCCCATACACTTGTGTGTGTGCACACGCACGCACACACACACACACACACACCTGCCTTATCTACCTTCTCATGTTGACTCCCAGTGACTCATCTTTTTATTTATAAAGTCACAACTGTCCAAATTTTTCTTTTCAAACCGGCAGCCACTTTCAAGCCACATCTACATGTCCAAGTGCTTATAGGATTTCTCATTTTCTTAGATTTGCCCTCTTCAGCAATAAATCAAGTGTGTGTAAATTAGGGGAGATACCCATCATGCTTTCCTTCTGAAGTCTCCTACGATGTAGTAGTGGGTCTCTTTGGTGCCCTCACAATTTGTGATTCTTCATATGCACCTTTCTCTGTTTTTAATGAATAAAATATTTCTCTGTCTCTTTGTAGTATTAAACTGTTCCCACACAAGTAAGACATTATTCTACATTATGAATAAAAAGATCCAAGTCCTCAAATCTATACTACAGATGATTTCCTCTCCAGAACTGTCAACAATCCCATCTAAAAGCTGTTTCTCCACAATACATATATTGTAACAGTTTATATCCAAATAAAGTTCATTTTCCATGCATATATAGAAACTGTAGCAGTATTATCCTTAGGGAGCCCAGATTTAATCATCAATGTAGATTATGTAAGGAAAGTATGGAACACACCATTGCAGGCTGTATAAATTTAGCACCTACCAAATAACTAGCAGGATATGACCTGATGGCTTGAAGTAATACATCAAAAACTTACTACTTTGACAATCACTGTGAATACAAACCTCAAAATAGCCTACAAAATTCAACCAACATGCTGTCCTGCAGACTATTATCACTTGCCAAACTGTCACCCATAGTTAGCTGGACACAAACTTAATTAGTAAAAACTTAAGAGTGTGTTTAACAGGGGCCACTAGGTGGCTCCGTGAATAGAGCACCGGCCCTGGAGTCAGGAGGACCTGAGTTCAAATCCAACCTCAGACACTTAACACAAAAACTAGTCGTGTGACCTTGGGCAAGTCACTTAACCCCAATTGCCCTCCAAAAAAAAAAGGCAAAAAAAGTGTGTTTAATAGATGTTACCATACTATATCTCTATATACCTATATAAACATACATGTACATATACACACATATGTATATATGTGTGGGTATATAATTTCCAGGCTGAAAAAATGTAAATGTGGTAATAGAATTGGGATCTATATCACTCTAACTGTCCCGTCTGCTACTGGAGAAGTCAAGATACTTTCAGTGCACATACAGAGGATGCATTTACAGCCTCATACTTTTATTCAACCTCAAACAACAATTATTTTAACTATCTTTGACACAGTCCATAAAATATTCATTATGATAATAATAATTATTATAATAGCTAGAATTTACATATCACTTTAAGGTTTACAAAGTGCTTTACATATATCTTCTTTGACCCTCACAACATCCCTGGGAGGTCAGTGTTAATACACTGCTTTTACAGATGAGGAAATTGAGGTTGAGACATGAAGTGATTTGCCCAGGGTCACACAGCTAGTAAGTGTCTGAGGTCAGATTTGAACTCTGGTCTTTCTGACTCCAGGCCCAGGGCTCTGTTCATTAAGTTGCCTAGCTGTCTCCAGAAGAATGATGGCAAGACAGTGGCTTGCTCCAGGACTGTTTCTATCTGAACCTCATGCGGAAGACCAGAACAAGATAATACCAAAAATAATAACATGGGACATCTAGGTGGTGCAGTGGATAGAGCACCAGCCCTCGAGTCGGGAGAACCTGAGTTCAAATTGAACCTCAGTTCAAATTGAACCTCAGATACTTTCTAACTATGTGACCCTGGGCAAGTCACTTAACCCCAATTACCTCCCAAACCCCAAATAATTATAACTGCTTGTTTTGAGATGTGTTTTACATGTATGATCTCATTTGAGTCTCACAAAATTCCTTTGCAGTACTTGTTAGAACAATCCCCATTTTAGAGATGGGAAATTGAAGTTAAATTGAAGTGCCCAGGGGCACACAGCAAGCATATGGCTGAGTTACGATTTTAACCACAGTCTTCCTGACCCCAAGTCTAGCACTGTCTTCTATCCCACACTGCCAAAAATGAAAAATTTCAGTTTACTTTGGAGCCATTTGTCTGTCAGTCAGTCAACAGGCATTTATTAAGTGCCTTACTACGTGCAGGTACTGGACTAAGAACTGGGGAAACGAAGAAAGGCAAAAATATGGTGACCCACAAGGAACTCGTGTTCTAAGGGAGGAGATGACGTACGATTAACTATTTACATGCAAAATTGATACAGTGTAAATAGAAAATAATATCAGAAGGAGGATAGGAAGTATTGGGGGGCGGGGAGTGAGAAAGGCCTCTTGCAGAATGTGGGATCTGAGCTAAGCCCTGAAGGAAGTCAGAGAAGGAAGAGCATTCCAAATATGAGTGGAAAGGTTGAGTTGAAGAGGGAGCACCACGCTGAAGGGACAGCACATAGGCCTTGGGAGCTAGATGGCAGAGTATGTGGAGGGAAGGAAAGTGTGAGAAGTGTGGAAGGGAGGAAAGGGCTCAGGCTGTAAAGGGCTTTAAATTCTAAGCCACTGGAGCTGGTTGAGTAGGGGAGTGACATGGCCAGACCGCACTTTAGGAAGGCAGCTTTAGGAAAGCAGAAGAATGGATTGGAGTGGGCAGAGACTTGAGGAAGGGAGAGCCCTCAGAAGCCCACTGCAATAGTGCAGATGTCCAGTGATGCGGAGGGTCCGCACCAGAGGAGCAGCTGGGTGAGCGCAAAGTTAGAGTCAGAAGAGAGCAACATCACAGACACCCAGAGGACAGAGTCAGTCCCCAGGAGAAGACGGTTATCAGCAGTACTAAAAGTTGAAAAGAGGTGAAAAAGGTTGAAGACTGAGGAAAAAGCCATTAGGCTTGGCAATGAAGAAACCACTTGGAGAGAGAATTTCAGTGGAATGATGAAGTCAGAAGACAGAGTGCAGAGAATGTGGAAGAAAGAAGAGGGGAAATGGAGGTCCCTAGGGTAGATGGCCACCTCAGAGATTTCAGCTGAGTACAGGAGGAGCAACACAGAACGGTAGCTTGGAGAGATGGTCACGTCTGCAAGGCAAGAGAGGCCAGGTCACAAGGGAATGGCCTTGTTCATCTCTCACACAGGAGTAAAGCTGTTGCAGGAAGCAGCTAATGCACAAGCAAACGGCAAACACGGGCCAGGGGCAAGTAAAGTGTGGCTAACGAGGCACTCACAACAGCCTTCTGCTGGGGAAACCGGAACCGACTTTGGGATGAAGAAGAAGCATAATCCAGCAAGGTGAACAACATCAGAGACACTGAGAGGAGAACCATGCCTGGGTACACTCACATGCACATCTTACTTCTTCAGTGCCAGGATCAGAGACGGATCACATTTTTGGCAACAGGGATAAAGAATGAAGAGGAGAGGAGATCCAGTGTCCACACAAGCATCAGATTCAGGCTAGGAAGCATTGAAAACCAGTCAGTGTTTTAGAGAAATAACCACCCCTGTGACTTTGGGTAATTCACGTAACCTCTCTGGGCCTCAGTGTCCTTATCTGTAAAATAAGGGGTTCAGTTAGGTGACCTCAAGGTTTCTGTCCTGGTCCAAATTTTTGTATCTGGATCAGTGCTGTTAAATTCAGGTAGAAACAAGGGCCACTTGACTGCACGTAAGGATCCTGTAGGCCACAGATAGACTTAGAAAACCACACGAGTTTTTACATATATACACACATATGTATATGTGTGTGTATGCCTGCATATATGTATGTGTATGTATGTAAATTGAAAGGAATATTATTAGATTAGATAAGGTATTAGGTATTAGATATTATATTAGAATATATTATATTAGGACTTAGACAACTATACGCTTATATATGTATGCATATATACGTACATATACACATACATATATATTCTTATTAACACATCATCAACACATTAAAATCAGATAGGAACCACATTTTCATCTGATTCCGGGTGAGCTCAGGAGCGCTGTGGGCCAGTGATACCCGGGCCCTGTGTTGACACCTCTGGGATGGACAGTCTGCCGACATCAGACCTGCATTAGAAATCCAGCTGCTGTTTTCAAACCAAAACCATACAAGACAAGACTGACATAGCTAGTGCCTCCACTAGCTGCATGAGGCAAAGAACTAAAGAGATGGGGTCATGTGGAGCCAGTGAGGATGGGAGATCTGGAGCCTTGCCAGCCATTTTCCCATTCTCCTTTCCTATCTCATTCCTTCTCTGTTTACTCATCTACCAGTAGGCATTTAGAGACACTGTTCAAGCCCTTTTGAGACTATTAAATACATACTTTAGGGTAGTGCAGGGGTGGGGAACCTATGACCTTGAGGCCACACATGGCCTTCTAGATCCTTGGGTGCAGCCTTTTGACTGAGTCCAAATTTCACACAACAAATCCTTTTACTAAGGGGATTTGTTGTGTGAAGTTTGGACTCAGTCAAAGGATTGCACTTGAGGACCTAGAGGGCCACATGTGGCCTTAAGGCTGCAGGTTCCCTACCCCTGGGGTAGCAAAATATATCTACTATTTTTTGCATTTGGTCTGGACCTGTGAGCTCATGTGTGAGGGAAATTCCTGATGTGGAAAGTCCCTCTGTCTGCAAGAAATTTGTAACCTTAAAGTCTTACAGAGTTGCCTTGGGCACTAAAAGGTTAAGTGACTTGCTATTGGTTTCACAGCTTTTTTATGTTAATGTTATAATAAAACCAAATTAGAGGCTTATTTCAAAGTTATAAAATTTTGGAAGTAGCTCAAATTATATTCCTCACATCAAGTTACTTTACAAAAGTAAACAAATACCTAAAAAGCTTAAGAATACTAACAAGGAGGAGTAGCTAGGTGGCACAGTGGATAGACCACCAGCCTTGGAATCAGGAGGACTTGAGTTCAAATCCAACCTCAGACATTTAACACTTACTAGCCATGTGACCTTGGGCAAGTCACTTAACCCCAATTGCATTTTAAAAAAAGAATAATGACAAGGATTAGAAAATGAACATGAAGCTGATTGAACATGGGTCAGTTATAAAATGTGTAATAGGAGCTAACAGAAAATTTGTTATTAATTTTTGTATTATTAATTTTTAATAAACAAGTATTTATTGTCTCTACCTTCCACCTCTTCCTCTTGAGAAGAACAATTAATAACAAAGATACATAGTCAAGCCAAACAAATTCTCACATTGGCTGCACCCAAAGCTATCTCAATCTGTAGCCAGAGTTCATCGCATCTCTGTGAAGAGATGAGCAGCATCCTTCATCACCAGTCCTCTAGAATTCTGGTTGGTTATTGTATTGACCAGAGTTCTCCCGTCTTTGAAAGTTCTTTGCTTTTACGATGTTGTCGCTCCCCCAGAGCCTCCCCAGTCCCAAGATCAGTCCTCTCTCCACAACCCCACACTGCCTTTGGTTATTTATCATGGCCAGAATCAAAGGTTGACTGCCACCTTAGAGAAGACAACCAAAAAAAAAATTTAAAAGGTCATGGAATTTGATACTTTAGAACCGCCAAATACCCTCTGAGACGAGAACATGGGCCACAGCTTGGAATTTATTTTTCTGAATACTTGACGATGCTTATGATGGTTAGACGCGCCCTCTCATGCTGTAACATTGCTCAATAGTACCTAACAAACATGACTTATGCTCATCTTGAATAGTGTCAATCTGAACTGACAGTGTTCCTGCTAGCCCATCGTCACTGGCAGTTTTTTAAAATTAACTTGCTGATACTGCGGCTGTTTTGGCTAGGAGGGTTTTTGGTTTTCTGTTTTCATTTTGTTTTCTTTTCCTTTTCTTGGGGCAGGCTAAGAGTTCTCCTGTTATTTCTGTTTCTGTCACTACACAAAACCTATGTGTATACACACAAGATCCAGAGTGAGGTACTACCTCACCTTACCTGTGGCCTTCTGTAGCTTCTGGCTCCCAGGTTTACCTCTTCACAGTGTAAACAAAGAGTTGTTTTTGTATAAATTGCTCTCCTAGTTCTGTTTATGCTATTCTGTATCAGTTCATATTCAGGGGTGGGTAACTGGTGGCCTTCTAGGTAGCCTTCTGACTGAATCCAAGTTTTACAGAACAAATCCTTTTATGAAGGGTATTTGCTCTGTGAAGTTTGGATTCAGTCAAAGGGCCACACTTGAGGACCTAGAGGGCCACATATGGCCTTGAGGTTACAGGTTCCCCACCCCTAAATAAGTCTTCCAGGATTTCTCTGCAATGGTCCCTTTCCTAATTTAGTATTTTGGCAATAATATTCTATTACTTTCATATACCATGATCTGTCTGTTCAACCATTCCCCAACTAATACCCACCCCCTTAGCCTTCAGTTCTTTACTACAACAAAAAAAGCTGCCTTAAACATTTCTGTGCATATGAATCTTCTTCTTCTTTCTTTGATCTCTTTTGGATTTAGGTAGAGTAATGGTCTTGCTGGGTCAAAGTGCATGCATAGTTTAGTGCTTTGGGGGCCTAGTTCCAAATTGCTTCCCAGAACAGCCACAGAACATCACAACTCACTGATTGAGCATTAATGTATTCCTCCTTTCTTTTTCCTTTTCCTTTCCATAGCCCCTCCAACAACTGTCATTCTTATTTTTAGTCACCTTTGCCAATTTGATCAGTGTGAAGTGGGACCTCAAACTTGTTTTAAATTATATTTCTTAAATTATTAATGATTTGGAGCACTTTTTTTTTTCTTTCTTTTTTTTTTTAATTTATTTTTTATTTACTCATTTACTTTTAATTTACAAGATTCAGTTCCACAATCACTTGGGTTTCAGATTTT
>CM053585.1:466996145-467011986 GCA_028646515.1 Pseudochirops corinnae
ATGGGCATCCCCTATATTTCCAGTTTTTTGCAACCACAAAGAGAGCTGCAATAAATACTCATATGGGTATTTGCACATATGGGACCTTTTCCTACTTCTGTAATCTCTTTGGGATATAATCCCAATAGTGGTATTGCTGGGTCAAAGGGTATGCAATTATTTATAGCCCTTTGGGCATAGTTCCAGATTTGGAGCACTTTTTTCATACAGTTGTTATCTTGGATTTCTTCCTTTGAGAAACTGCCTGTTCCTATCTTTTGACAATTTATCTATTGAAAAATGGTTCTGTCCCTGACATACCTCCTCAGCCACCAAATCCCAACCTAATGTCCAAGTCACAAGAGCTTGCAGACTGTCTTCCTGGCTGATGCTCCAAAAATTCTTTGTTGGACCACAATGAAAAGTGGCCGAGGTCTTTGGAAAGGAAAAAATGATGGCAGAAAGGAGATGCATGCAAAGCATTCTGTTAAGCTTAAAGCATCATAAAAATGGCAGTCGTTATTTTTAATACAAGGGGTCAATGGATGGTTTAGTTTCATCAGTAAGAGCACTGCTTGAGAAGCCAAGTTCAATAAAACTGTACATACCCTCTGACCTAGCAATACCACTTCTAGATCTGTATCCCAAAGAAATCATAAAAATGGGGAAAGGACTCACCTGTACAAAAATATTTATAGCAGCTCTTTTTGCGGTGGCCAGAAATTACAGTTTGAGGGGGTGTCCATCAATTGGAGATGGCTGAATAAGTTGTAGTATATAAACATAATGGAATACTTTTGTTCCATAATAAATGATGAACAGACGAACTTCAGAAAAACCTAGAAAGACTTATATGAACTGATGTTGAGTGAGGTGAGCAGAACCAGAAGAACATTGTACATAGTAACAGCAGCACAGTGCAATGACTAACTTTGATAGACTTAGCTCTTCTCAGCAATGCAAGAATCTAATACAATTCCAAAAGACTCTTAATGGAAAATGCCATCCACATCCAGGGAAAGAACTATGGAGTCTGACTGCAGATCAAAGGATACTATTTGCTCTCTCTTTTTTGTTGTTTTGTTTTGTTTCTTCTTTCTTGTGGTTCCTTCCATTGGGTCTAATTCTTCTTTACAACATGACTAATGTGAAAATATGTTTAAATTGAATGTATATGTAGAGCCTATATCAGACTGCATGCCATCTTGGGAAGGGGGAGGAGAGGCAAGGAGAGAAAATTTAACTCAAAACCTTATGGAAGTGAATGTTGAAAACTAAAAATAAATTAATTAATTTAAAAAGATGCCAAGTTCCTAGATTTAATCTCTGCTTGTGCCAATTAGTTTCTATCTGTTCTCTAGTCATTTTTCTAGCAAAAAAATGTACCACAAAGAGAAGAAAATGAGAGTATGAAACAGTTAAATGCAAATCTATCACCACTACTAAAACACATACTCCAAGGTAATATTCCAACGTAATGCCACTTTCCTTTGAGACATTAAAATAATGTTGAGATAGGAATGGTCATGATCAAAAAGTAAAACATTGATCTCTTAGTAAAATATGATCCATTTCCTCAAAAGCACTACTGATAACAGAAAATTAGATTTTGTATAATAAGCCTGCCATTTTTAGCATAAGTCCACATTTTAGCCTAGAGAAGTAGCAGTAATAAAAATAACAGTAGTTAATTGAAAACAGGAAATAACCAAGATGGGGAAAAATTTGCTTTGTCTCTCTAATAATATTAGAAAAAAGTGAAGATTGTAGATCAAAGCAGGAGAAAGAATATAAAGGAAAAAATGGAAAATATAAAGCTATATTAAATTATATATAATTGTATATAACATACATAAATTATATATTAAATATAAAGATTAAGCCTGTAAGGTTCTTATTAAGGAAACTGAGAATGTTTCCACCTAGAAACATTTAGGAATGAGCAACACATATGGTGACTAGGTAGGTAGGCAGCTAGGTAGATAGAATTGCAGTGGATAGAGTACTGGGTCTGAAGTCAGGAAAACTGCTTTTTGTGAGCTCAAACCTGGCCTCATACTCACTAGTTGTGTGATTCTAGGCAAGCCACTTAACACTATTTGTCTCAGTTTCTCATCTGTAAAATGAGCTTGAAAAGGAAATGGCAAACCACTCCAGCATTCTTGTCAAGGGAAGCCCAAATGGGGTCACAAATAGTTGGACACGACTGATAAATGACTCAACAAACATTTATGATGACAGGCAGCATAACATAATGGATAAAGGGTCCTCTTTGTCATCAAGAAGACTTAGGTTCAAGTGTTACTTCCACACTAGCTGTGTGAGTATGGGTAGGTCACATAATATCCAGTCAGCTTTCTGATTATAAGTTAGAGATCAGTTGTACAATCACCACTGATTGAAGGAACTTCACAGAATCCCTCGGATAGATGAAATAGTGGGTCTTGACAAAATAAAAATATTCAAACTGTTCATTTACCTGCATTTTAGGTGATGTAGTACATAGCTGAGGATTATAGAGGGGAAGAAATAAACAGCCCCCAATCTCAAGAAGTTTACTTACTATTGAGAGAGACAGTATGTACATATATCCACATAGGTGGTATATTGAATAGAGTTCTGGACTTGGAGTCAGAAAGATATGAATTCAAATTCTGCCTCAGATATTTACTAACTGTATGACCCTAGGAAATTCACTGTCAGTCTCAGTTTCTTCATCTGTAAAATGTGAATAATGTAAACACCTACATCACAGAGTTGTTATGAGGATCAAATGAAAATATATGGAAAGTACTTTGCAAACCTTAAAGCACTACATCACTGCTTACTACTATTACTACCACCACTACCACTACTACTACCACTACTATGACTATTTAGTTTGGTTCAGTTTTCTCTGGAGGCTGGAGGAGAGAATAGCTTCTGGAAGCCCCTTCTCAGTCCAGGGAAACAATTTACTAGTTGCCCAATTTGTCTGAACACAGTTCACCCTGGCTTCCAGGGCCTTCATCATAGTTGCTCGACCCTATGTACTTGAGCTTCAAGCAAGCATCAAACATTTAGTTCTTACTATGAGTCAAACATCATGCTAGGTGCTGAGGATAAAAAGGAAAAAGTGAAACAGTCCCTGCTCTTCAGGAGCTTACATTTAATTGAGGGAAACTACATGTACCCATGCGTCAGCATATGGGTGGAGCAGTAGAGTGTTAGACTTGGAGTCAGGAAGACCTGAGATGAATCAATCTATGCATACTTCCCAACTATATGATCTTGGGCTAGTCACTTAAATTCCATCCCCCTCAGTTTACTCTATTTGTAAAATAGGAATAATAATAGCACCTACCTCCCAGGATGAGACAATATTTGGAAAACACCAGAAGGCTTAAAGAGCTATTACTATATTACAATTATTATTATATAATATTACATTAGCATTATTATTATTAGTATTATAAATGCTAACTATTATTCTACTACAAAATAAAGACAAAATGTTTTCTTGTAGGAAAGACAGTATCAGTTGGATGATGGGGTAGAAACAGGGTCAGGAAAAACCTGATGTAAAAGATGTTGCTTGAAATGAGCTCTGAAGGAAACTAGAGATTCTAAGAAATGAAGAGGAGTGCCTTCCAGGACCATGTAGTACGGAAGAGGAGTGATGTAGATGGAGCCTGGAAAGAAAGCTGGGGTTAAGTTGCAATGGACATTAAATGCTGAATAGTGGAGGGTGTATTTATCTGACCCTAGAGGTCATAAGGAGTTTAAAATTTACTTAGTGCTGGAGCAACATGGTGCCTTAGTAATATCATCTTGAACTGGAGTGAAGAAAGGCTTGAGCCAGGGAGACAAGTTAAGAAGCAATTGCAATTGTCCAGGTCAAAGGTGAGAAGAACTAGGAAGGGATGGTGGGAGTACAGAGGAAAGGGTGGATATGATTTCAATTTCCTTCATTTCAATAACAATTTAAGTGCCTGTATATGTCACTACACTATGTATTGGAAATACAAAGATGAAAAACATAACAGTCCCTGCTTCAAGCAGTTCACAATCTGATAGGTGACTAAGGTCATAAAAAGGAAAACTCACTGATTCAAACTCTCCTTCTTATCTGTGTCGTGTGACCTTTCACAAGCCACAACTTCTGAGGGCCTTGGTTTCCTCATCTGTAAAATTAGGGGTTGGACTAGATGGCCTCTGAGACCCATTTTTGGCTCAAAATCTATGATTTTCATTCCTATATAAGAGATTTTAATCCTAAAAGAGATGTTGCTAAAAGGCAATTTCTGGGAAATAGCAGAACTGCTAATCATAGTCAAGAACAAAAGCTGTTTACAAAATTTGCTTTAAGGGTAATTATTTAAAGTTTCATCTTGGAGTCTGATGCTATCCAGATTCCAGAGAGCTGACTTTCCTCCAGAAAAGTGTTTAATATCAGAATTAACATTTTGGAAAGCCCTCAGGCACATGGTCCTTTGGTAGGGAAATTGGTAGTTCCACACTTAGCAAGGCTGAACACACTACACTGTGTTCCATAACCTTGTAAACGTTTGTATAAATACTAACTGGCTGACACCTGAGAGAATGAATTGGCCAATAGCCTTGGCATTTTGCTTCTTTCACTCTCAGAGATCAGTCTGGAACCAGTTCAGTTTGAAATTTCCCTGAAATGACCTGAGAAAATCATTTAACTGAGAAGACAAGGGAACACTGCAACACATTGCAGTTTTATTTTTAAAATTACTATGAAAGCTTGTACTCAAAATGCAAACAATGAGCCAGCTAGTCTAAACCTTACATGTCAACCTCATGGCCTAGCTTTCACAGCTGTTGCTTAAGAGAATACCAACACTAAGCTAATCAGGGAATGAAAATGGAGGGAAGGAAAATGTATGAGGACTGGGATTGGATTTTTGTGGATGTGTAATCAATGGCTATTCAGTGTCATTACTGGCAATTTCCTGCTTCACTAAGGAGAGCTGGGAGCCAGATTTCATCATCCCCACACTTGGTCCAAACTTTACACTTTGGATTGTGGTTTGCCCACATCAGCAGCACCTTATTCTCAGCTTCTTCTCAGGGTCTGGGAGGCAGCATGAACCTAGGTATTCATTTAGGTAAACTTAAACATAATTGGACTTGAGAAAAATTGGCTCTTTCAATTCTAATCTTAAAAGACAAGAAAAAATTTAAAGATTCTATGTTTTTTATTCTGTTCTTAAAAGACAAAAGTAGCAAGCATCCTCGTGTCCCAGAAACAGAGGGGGAAACGTGAAATGGCTTATTACACAGGTCAAGTTCCATTATAACATTAAGTCCTTTCTAAATCCTTTTGCTGTTTCAAATACTGCTCAAAGTAAAAATTAGGGCCTAGAAATCTTAAGGGCCACACAACCTTTCATTGCAGTTGTAAGGTTGCAATGGGATTTGATTTATACCTTGTTTTTAATATTATTTAGCAATCCATCCTGAAGCAGGTACATAACATATACCCCCAGTGGTTTAAAAAAAAAAAATGTTCCTGAACATTGATCACACAGTGTATTATTCTGGTCATTCTGAACCTGAGTTTGTAATCCTGGTTCTGCCATTACCTTCCTATGACTTCAGGAAAATCACTTCATCTCCTCTCTTTTTTCTTATCCCTAAAATTTAAAAAAAAAAAAAAAGAACCCTATGGGGATACTCTCTCATTCATCTTTGATGTGGTATCACTTTACTCTTGAAAAAGCGACTTGAAGGGAAACTGACATTAACATGAGAACAGAAATAGCCTTAACTTGCTCTTTTATAGGTAGAGGACGGGATGTAAGATCCAGATGGGAGAGAAACATGGTGCAGTAGAAAGACCATGAGTAATATATTATTGAGCCATAAGAAATGACAGAAGGGATGGATACAGGGGAATCTGTGAAGACTTGTATAAACTGATGAAGAATCAAGCAAGTAGGACCAGAACAATGTATACAATGACTTCAACATTGTAAAAGAAAACAGCTTAGAAAGATAAGAACTCTGATGAATTCAATGAGCAGTCATGGTTGTGGAAGACTAAAGACTAAACGTGCTTCCCACTACCTGGCAAAGAGGCAATGGACCGTAGACTCGGAATGAGGCATATACTTTTAGACAAGACCAATGCGTCAATCTGTTTTGCTCATCTATACTTGATTGTTAAAAGGGAACACTTTTACGTATTTGGGGGTGGGTGGGTGGGTGGAGTTGTGGTGGGGAGTGATATTGATGCCAAAAAAAGGGTGGGGGAGAAAAGATTGTTCATGAAACATTTTAAAAATACACAGAAAAAAACAGAAGGAAGTGCAGATGGGGACACAGATAAGCAGGACAATGTTGGTACTAGTACATTAAATTTAATATCTTGTAACTCTGCATTGCCATGGAGATAAGACATACTCAAGCAGCTGTTAATCAAAGACCACCAGTTAGTGACATTTTCATACAGTGACTCCTAGGAGTTTTATAAAGATTTCTGGGAGGAACTGGCAGAATGTCAGCTGAGAACTTAAGTTCAAGTGAAGAAGATGGTCCTCCACCTCGGGATTGTATGTATGCACAAACAAGGGTTGAGCAGGCATTGAATACTCAGGCTATGAGTCCCCCAGTCCTAACCTTCTGAGACTGTTGCTGTACCACTGTTGCTACTACTTCAAACAATCAGCATGATGATGAAACATTTTAAAAATACACAGAAAAAAACAGAAGGAAGTGCAGATGGGGACACAGATAATGTCCCCATTGTGGGGGGACATTATGATTGGTAGATAGAAGTGGAGTTGATATGACAAATGAGGAGGGTTATAGTTGGTGTGCTAATCAAAGTAGCCCCCACAGATAATTCCTTCCTCCCCACTTCCATTCAGGAGTGGCAGCAACTCCATTAATTATTCTACTTGCCTAGAGTTTTCTTTGTTGTGTGATTAATGAGAACAATATAGGTACAGGTTTGGGGAAGAATTGGTGTGCAGAGAGACAGAAAGAGGTATTCCATTTCAGCTCAAGACAGAGAAAGGTGGTATAGATAGTATTTCACCCCAGGTGTCATAAATGGACTAGAGGCACATTGAGATAGTTCTCTTAAACCAGTTAAGTTTACAATAGAGGGACTCCAAGAGGAAGTCAATAATCGAATGTGAATTAAAAGCCCTAGATGGAAGAAACAGAAATTCTTGAAACAAAGGTGAGCCAAAGGACACAGGAACAGGGACTCATTGATCAAGAACACCTCACATGTTGGCCCCACTGGATCTTTTACCCCTGTTTACAGTGGTCCTTAACTGGATACAACCTGCCCTGCCCAGTTTATCCTTGAAAGCTTTACCTCAGACCTACTCCTGTTTTCCATAGATAATCTAAGACTAGCAGTAACCTTTACCCTATGCTCACCGAAGGGGCAAATCAGGTGAAATATATGTATTATATATGGGAGCTCCATCCCAGAGTTTTAGTCAACAGTAGAGCAATTCAAGCTACATTTACAAGAGAATCCCCCTTTTTTAACTTTAAATATACTTTAAAAAAAAAAAAGAACCTATACATAATAGAGAAATGAGATTTCACTGACAACCCTCTTTCTGGCCTTTGTATATGGGAATGTTCGTATTAATTATGGTTTGTCAAGTTCACAATTTTAAGAAAAGAAAACTTTGGAAATTTTTTTTTAAACCCAAAGAGCACTGGATTGGGGACCAAAATATCTGTATTATAATCTTCACCCTACTGTTAAACATATAACAAAGAAGGGAATGGGACTAGATGATTTCAAAGATTCTTTCTTATTTGGCACTTTGGAATCCCAGTTGCTGTTGTTGCTACAAAAGACAGAATCCTAACATTTCAGAGTTGGAAAGAGCTTCAGCAAAAATCGAACCCAACCTCTCAGTTCTATACCCAGACTATAACTGACAATCATCAAACCACTGCTTAGATACCACCCTCTGAGATACTTGTAAAACCAAGGCACGCTGGTGACTAACCAACTGGCTGTGAGAATTAATGTTTCTAAACAATGTTTATTTCACTTATTTTGGTTTGGTAGAATGGTTAAGGTATATCAGCATATGTGGAGTTAGGGGATAGACTGGGATAAGGGAACTGACAAAGACTATGAGATCCCTATCCTGGTTTAAAAATGTCTCTCCTCACAAAGCCTATTAATTAGGGATTCATTTGAGTTAATAAGTTCTTGTTTGGGAATGAAAATAACCAAGAGAGTAATAACTTTTAGTAATTCATACTGTGATGTCAATTACTTTAATCAGAACATTTAGCTGGGAACAAACTCAATAAATGGGCATTCTGATTGGGATGAAAAGAGGAAGATAATTTTAGAGTATGAGGTTCTTGGAAGACAGTAGGCATTGGTGAAGTCAGATGTACTAAGGACTGGCAGCATAAAGAAGGAAAAAGAAGGAAGAGGGAGTTGATGCGGGAAAAGTAGGCCAGTTCTCTCTTTTCAGGTGAAACCATGAGAGATAATATGGTGCAGTAGAAGCATGTCGGATTTTAGGTCTGAGGCTCTGGAATCAAATCTCATCTCTGCCTGGGAGACCTTGGGCAAGTCACTTAACTTCTATGGGCCTCAAAATGAGGAGTTTGGATTAGATTGCCCACTTTAGCTCCAAAGCTATAATCCCAGGTTCTCCAACACCACCTTCCTTAGCATCTTTATTATGAATAATCAGGGATCATGGTATCATAAAATATTAGAGCTAGAAAGAATTTGGGAGATCTGGTTCTATCTCTTTATTCTATACAAAGGAAATGAAGGCCAAAGGAAGTTAAAGAAATTGCCCAAGATCACAATGTCAGTGGCAAAGGTAGGTCCCAAATTCACTTTAAAGTTCAGTGCTTTTTCTACTATACACTAGGCTGGATGTCTTCACTTATGCAGAACCACCACCTCTCTCACTATACTCTAAGTTCTCAAACTTTTGGTTCTCAGGTTCTCATTCTTATAAATTACGGAGAATCCCTCCCCACCCCACAAAGCTTTTATGTGCCTTATAGCTATCAATACTTAAGATACTAGAAATTAAAACATCTTAGTATTATTATGAAGAGTTTTGACTTCTCATACTCCTTGAAAAGGTTTTAGGGACTGCCAGGGTGGCTGAATCCCACTTATCTAGTGCATTCAGTGACGTGCTAGAGTCAGCTCCAAACCAGTGGTCAAGAGCTAAATTTTTAGTGTAAACATTTAGAGCTTAGAAAGCAGCAAGTGCTACAAATTTAATTTATTGCTTTGTTGACTAGGCTCTAGACCTGAGAGAGTGATGGAGAAAATGTGAATGATGCAGATTAAACTTAACAGTATATTATGGTGGTGATGCTGTTTTTTTTTTTTAAATTTAAAGTGAGTCAGTTAAACTTTTCCTAGCACACCCATGACTGCACCACACAAATGCACGTGCCGCATGTATAGTACTTACTTTTATAACCACTAAAAATCAGACTATACCTATGTATCTTGTTACTTCTTTTTAGTCCAAGACTACTCTTCCAAGATACCCAGCACCATCATGTTTTCCAAAAGGTGGCTAGGTAGCTCAGTGAATAGAGTACTGGCCCTGGAGTCAGGAGAACCTGAGTTCAAATTTGAGCTCAGACACTTAACACCTACTAGCTGTTGACCTTGGGCAAGTCACTTAACTCCAATTGCCCTGCCTTCCTCCCTCCAAAAAAAAAAGGCAAAATAAAACAAAAGGTTGTGGGACATACTTGCAACTTGTGGGTAAAATAGGGCAACACATTCATGTCCCGCTCCCATTCCTACTTGAAATCATAGTCACTCTTAAAATGATCACAACCAAGGGATTTCTTTAATCCCTAGTGTAGCCCTTCTTAGCTCTTAGTACTCAAATGGAAGACTTGTTTAAGGGAGAAGAGATGCTAATGCTTATCTCATCTTTTTTTAACTACAGGAGAGCAGAGGTTCCATGAAGAGAATGTGACTGAAAGAACTCATTACCACCACTAGTTAGAAAAAAAAATCTGAAAAACTCTTACTGCAAACACCAAAAATATAACCTTCTCCTCACTCCCCACCCCCACATAGATACAGCAGAAGGAAAAAAAAAATTGGACACAACTAAACAGAAAAGTTTAAAGAAAAAGAAATTTGGTATTTTTGCTTGGTAGAAGTAATATAATTTGTCAGCAGAAAAGATCCACACCCAGGGTCATCCTTAACAAAATTCTGATACTACTGATGCTATGCTGAACACAAAGAAAGATTTAATTGGTTCTCTGAGGTGATCTATCCATACAACTATTAATATAAGAAACAGCTCTGCTCTCCCTCCCTCCAAAAGACAGTTTTCAAGCCATGATTATCTTCTAACTCCACTGCACCTGAAATACCTTATTTCCCACACTGATTTCATTCTCATCAATTTTTTTCTTCTACCATCACAAAATAATGGCAAAGTTACCAAGAGCCTAGCTCTTTCCCAGCTACTATCTCCATAGTAGCTCCTACACCTTTTTTGGTGGACCAACTTTTTAAATGGGTAAATCTGTAGTAGCCTCCATTTCCTCATCATCAATTTGATTAAATATTTATAAAGGAAAGACAAAAAAAAATGACAGTTTCTACCCTCAAAGATTTTATGGTCTACTGGTTTACTTTCATCTGGTTCCTATTTTTAATACTACACTGAAACTACCTTAAGGTTAGATTTCTTCTTGACCAATTCTCAGTATCTTCTTAGTTCTCTATTATCTTTAACTACTATTAGCATCTCATCTTTATTATTAGTAAGCTTTTCTTCCTTAATAGTAACTATAGTTTCTTTTACTTCCTCCTTTTGTTCCCTCCCATCCTCCAATGAACTGTTAAGCAAGGCTGTCTTGGGTCAAATGTTCATATCATCTAAACATACTTCCTTCAAGTATGTACTCAAGAGGCTTCAATTACCTCCTTTAGGCAGGGAGGCTCCCAAATCTTTAACTCCAGTCCTAATCTCACAGCATCTGTACTTCTATATTTCCCATCCACAGAATAGATCACCATTCATGGTAATGTCCTACAAAACATGAAAAATAAAGCTTTTCCCTTTTCTAAGGAAATGCACTACCCCTTCTCATAAGTACTTTCACTAGTCTTGATTTTTCAGGTTCAAAGCCATGAGGTAATTTTAAAAATTCTTCCCCCTAGTTCTTCAATAAATCTTGCTTGTTTCCTCTACAGGCTCTTAAATTCATTCCTGCTATGGTCACAATCTAGATTAGTCAACATATCACTTGAATTGTTCCTATAAGCCTTCTAGACAGGATACTTACCTCCATGTTATTCTTGACTCTGATTCCTCATATATAATAGCAACCTTTTAAAAAGCAGTTTTTATCACGTCACCAATCTTCTTTTGAAATCTTATGTTACTGCCTATGCTTTCACCAGATGTGACTCACCATTACAACTGCCTCAATAGCTAGAGCCCATCTCTGTTGCCAAATCTGGTCCTCCAACCTCCAACTTGCTCCATGTCCACATCAGCACCTTTACAATTTCCTCCCTCAACTAAATAGCCAAAGCTGCTCAAAAAATGAAGTCTTCTTCACAAAACATCTTGACACTGATTCCTTCTGGATATAATCAATGTAGCAAATGCCCATCAGGAGACTGGACCCCTGATTTTGTAGGTGGCTTGCAACAGGGCAATTCAAGTCACTGGCACGGGCAGATGTTGCAAAGAAACTATGGTGTCGAGGTCTTGACAATCTTCATGGCAAGCACCAAGGCATAACGTATTTGGCTGAATGCTGCTCAGAACTCTGTGAACGTTTTCTACAGACATTCTCACTGCTTTTCAAAATTAGCACTAAATCAGGCTTTAGTCACTGACTGAACACTTGGTTCCTCTAAGGATGATGAGTAAATATTGCCAATGATAAAAAAAAAATCTATTGCTTTCAAAGGCAAGTCAGTATTTTTACAGTACTGGGCAGAACATAAGTACTGCCTTTGTAAAGTGACCTAAAAATTAGCACACTATTCTTATGTACCAAAATGATCATAACTTCCAGCAGCAATTTCCTTTAACAGTATGAGAGTAAAGATGTTATGGGAGGGAGGATTTCTACTGGAAAGTGGGGGAAGGGGAAGGAGAGTGTAGATTGCTAGTAATAATTATGGCGATACTTTAACAGAAAGACAGTGCAACTTCTTAAAAATACATCAAAATTCAGAAGGGAGACACAGCAAAACGGGGACAGTTTTGTTACTACTATGTTAAATTTAATGTTCACTTAAAAAATTGTACATAATAGTTCAGTTTCCTAAGTAGCAATTCTTTGGTTCCTTTTATTTTAAAAATGTTCATTTTTCATTTAATTCATAATAATTTTTTAAAATGCTGTCAGACCTAAATTCAGAGCATATACCTAAATCAATCTTTAGAGGCAACAAATATGGCTAAAAGGTAGATAATAGTGCAAGAACACAGCTTTGCTTTGTGAGATTATGAAGGCACATGATCTTTCTCATTCACCTAGCAAGATGCCCATCATTTGTGTGTACTGATCAAAGAAATAATCTTTACAAAGTTTGAGACAGACATTTTTGACATGCAGGTGGGAAATCTTGAAAAATCATCTCACGTATTTAGTTACAACTATGTTTTCTACTTTGTGTGAGGTACTTTTCAAATATTCTGTCTCCCTTTGGATCCTATATGTAAACTTCTTCACAAACCTTAAAGAGTCTTTATAAATACAAACTAATAATTGGATCATTAATTTGAAGGCAGGAACAATATCTATTTCCCTTGGCATTCTACAGTCCCACTACAATCTGCTGAAAATAATTTATATTCAGTGAATATTAGCTAAGAAAAACCCCCAAAAGTTAATGAGTACATATTGTTTTCAGCTAGTTTGGTATTCCACAAGCCAAATTAATAGCTGCTATTTTTCGGGGTAGAAATATCAAAGAAACACAGACTTTAATCTGCAATGCCCATCCATACCAATCTCTGTCACTTAAAAGCTCCATTTCAGACTTAACTCTTCCTACACAGTTAAGTCTCAATGTAGTCATGTAAAAGGAAAAAAAAAGGCACAGTTTTTTTGGGACATCTAGGACAATACGAAAACCTAATCAGTAGATTATACTAGGCTTTGTCAAGAAATTTATTCCTCACTCTCCCTTTGACTCATGGTATAGTTTCTGAGTAAAAAAGAAATCATTCCATTCTCAGTCTCCAACACCTTTTAACTGGCAATGCTTAAGAAATTAGTTTATGTTTCACACTTACCTTATGATGACTGTACGAAAAGAAACCAGAAAGCATGTGGTACATTTTGAAAAAAAAAAGAGAAGAGAAGGAGCACAAATAATAAAAACCTTATGGGGAAGGGATGGAGTCGAAAGATCAATTAATTGGAACTCTACTATTCAATCATTCCCAACCATTTCCTTCATCTACCTTGTATTATGGACAGTGATTAAAAGCAGATGTTAGCGGTACAGAAAAATTCAAGATAGAAAAGACACACTGTAGGACCAGATGTACAAGGAGTTTTTAAAAACATGTTATTGATTTTTATTTGAATAAAATTAATAAGTGGCTAGTTGTTTCTTTTAAAATGTCTATAATTTGAGCATCTATTAGTTAAATATTAGAAATAATTTTTAAAATTATTCAGCTCACAAAAATCTCTATTCATCATGCACCTGCTTCCCTTTATAGATTATTGGTAAAGGAAGCTGTAGGAGGTAGAAAGGGTTAAGAGTACAAACATATGCCTGCTAACAAACCATTTACCAATACAGATTCTCGTGAAAATATCCACCTCTGGACCTATAATCCAAAAAAGGTCACGGCCTAATTATCATTAGGACTGTCCTGGATTTTTAGGACAATGATTTTCCTCATAGTTCTTAGAAATAAAATTCCAAATGATGTAGGTCACTATTGATTGCCAGAAATAATCACCTCAAAGAGTCCCTTCTAGAAGAAGTCATGGTGTAAAGATGACCTGGGTTTCAGTCCTCCACATGCCTCTGCACAAACAAGCTGGGCGACCCTGGGCAAATGACTTCTCTCAATCCCCTAGGCAACCTTCTACACAGTTACAGGCAAGCTGGCCATCTGCATCAGTGGATGAATGATCAAATCACAGGTACATACAAGAGCTACTTAGGATCACACCCACTTAATTAGAAAGCATTGACAAAACTTTCCAGGGAGTTATCCCTTTGAAGACAATTTCTCTTGACTACCTTATGTGGGTGAAGAAAACATTTTTACTCTTATTTGTTTAGTACCCCATGTCAATGGAACTGGATAAAAGCATATGAGTAGACAGACAATGATGACTTCAGTGATTCAATATTTAAGTGTCTGTACTAATGAACTTAGCTTTAACTTGGAAAACTGAAGGTAACTTCATATGAATTAGGATACAAAACTGACTAACATCGAACCACCACAGGACGCCCTGAATTAGACTTCTAAAAGCTTGTTCATCTTACATGCATTATAGTTTTCAGTGTCAAAACAAACATTGGTGCTGAAAGCCTGTTTTCTGGAAGCCCAGAAAACATGTGGCAGCACATTTAGCAGTCTGTATTTTCAAGTGTTAGTTTCTTAAATTTTAATATCACAGAGAGGTAGGGCTAACTCATTTTACAGAAAGAGGAAACAATTCCACTGATTTACCCAAGGCCCAGTTGACCCCTTAACAACATGAATGAATACATTTTACAAGTATCTAATTCCAATATAGTTTTGTGTTGGCTTAAAAAACAAAGTAAACAAGTTCACAACTATATCACTTTTTTCATTGGACCAATGCAAATCTATGATGACAAAGTTTTAATTTGGATTAATATTTTCCATATGCAAGGTATTCAAACTCCAAGTCTTAGAATACTCTTAAGGGCAAGATCAAACATTTTAGAAAAAGTACAGTACAAATATAAGAAAACCAAGGCCAGGTGGTCAATTCCACCCTCTAATGTATCACAGGATGGAGCTATGATTTTGAAGATCTGTGCAATGATATCCAAGCTGTAAATATCCTTTTTAATGGGGTACAAGGCTGAAAGTGCAACAGCGAGAGATTTGAATTTCTCTAGCTAATCCACGGCTAGACAGAAACCAGGCAGATTCCTTCCTGATATCAGGAAAACCTGAGTTCTGCCTAATATCATCTTGTTCAATGGTATGACATTATTTGTCCCACCAAACACTCAGTGATATAAGTAGGTTAAAGAAGATTTGGTATTTGAGGGTTTTCTACATGACCTCAGTAGTAAGGATGGATGATTCCTGCTTAAAGTTGCTGAAGATCTTGATGGTCAGATATGTTGATTTCCAGGGGGAATAGCAAGAACTGAGCCCCTGCCCAAATGGTCTTCTTTAATTTCTTGATCTCATAATTCCTTTACAGGCTGAAGATTTAATTCCCATTCTAACAAATGGAAATATAAATCAACACTTGACTGATCATCACAATTGTTTGAAACCCATATGTTAAATATAAACAAAAATGGAAAAAAAAAACCAAAGATCATCAAGTTTTGTGTTTTATTTAAGATTTTAGTTTTAATTCTGAAGAAAGAGGTACATTTCCTTGTTTTTAGTTTTAGCGTCAGGTTATAACCATGTTTATGTTTCCTTTTTTCCTGTCCTTTCAATACTGCACAAATGTCCAGAAACTACAGGGTTAAGTAAAAGCTGCAGGCAGAGGAGGTCAAAGGTTTTGCTCCTGATGGTGATCCTATGGCCCCAATGCAGTGCTATCCCAGAGTGCCCTAGTCAGGTGAATTTAACTTAAAAAAAAAAAAAAAAGGAAAAAAGAGAGAGAGACTGATAGAGGAGACAGAAAGATTAAAAAAAAA
>CM053585.1:467012486-467044079 GCA_028646515.1 Pseudochirops corinnae
TCCATCCAGCTGCCAGGGCTGTCCCAACTCAGGCTGTCGGTGGTGGCAGTGTTGGACGTTGGTGCACTGTGGTTGGCGTTGGAGGGGGAAGAAGCATTGGGCAGTCCACCAAAGTTGATGTTAATGTTGGGTAGAAGTGCCCTTAGCCCGTCCTGCCATTCCTTCATATTTAAACTCTCTACAGAACTGTTGTTGTCTGGGAGATTTACCAACAAAAAAATGAAAGATAAAAAAAAAAAAATAAAAAGCTGAAGTTAGAAACATATGTCCTTCTTTGGTGGGCGGGGATTTTTTTTTCTTTTTTTGTATTAAGCACTTACTATGGGTTGCCCTCTCACAGGATAAAAGTGGTTGGGATTTTAAGTGATTAGGAGCTCAGAGGGGAAATAAAAGGGGAAAAGTAACCCTTTAAAGGGCAGGGAGCTGAGTTCCCTTGTGCAGCTTCTCCATGATTTTATACTTTTGTCATCAATAATTTAGAACACAATTTTGTCACAAGATGAAGGTTCACTTAGTGAAGTGTTCAGACTGCTGAGCTGTTCTTTTCTAACAAAGGACAAAAAGGTTACAAAGCTGAACATAAAGGCTTATTTCTGAGCTCATTAAAATGAAAAGTCAAGAAAGATCTAAGAACAAAAAACCATGTCAACAGAAAAAGAAAGCAATCACAAATTCTTCTAATTGTAAAACTGGAGATGCACTTTAGAGGGAGAAAGTAGCAAGGGGATATTTGAATTTGAAAAAATTCAATTCACCAAACATTTGTAAGGACCTCAACCTGTGCCAGGCACTGTGGTAGGCACTAGGGGTACAAATACCAAAAATTGAAAAAACAAAAACAGAAAACAGAAAAAATCCAAACCCCGCAAATCTCCTGCTCTCAGAGAGCTTACATTCTACTGGGGGGAGGGAGAAAGGTGTTTCTTTTTATTTCAAGGGTGAAGGGAATCAGGGCTAAGAGACTATTTATAATAGTATCAAATACCAGACTGCCTACTCTCTTCAAATGGGTTGCTCAATCAAAGTAGTGCTATGTATCTGCTCAGAACGCCAATGTCTTCTGGGCATATTTTAATTTACCATCAAATGTCTGATAATTCACAAACCAATATGAAAACTTTCTACAGAAAACTTCCATTACAGAACCTAAGAAATGAAACAGTATTTCCTAAAAAGGGATGAGTTACCAGTTTTCCAAATCTACATAGTCCAACAAGTTGGTAAGAGTTACAGTATACACAGCCTGATTGTATGCCTTCTGAACAGCAACAATAATAAACTGGCTAAAATACAAAGGACAATATCACTATTGTTTTGAAAGCAGACAAAGATACTACTAACTACAAGTTAAAATAATCTTTGAAACTGATTACAAGTCACTATGGGTGATTTTATATGGTTTTAAGTATTTATAAAACCTAGATTTTTTAAAATTTATTTTGTTTTCTACATGTAACCTATCTATAACTATTTGCAATTAAAATCTAAAAATCTACTAATCCATCCACAGTATTATACTTTCATTCTGTGGATTGTGAATTCATTTTTTGTGGGTCAAAATACCACGGAATATAAAACCCCAAGAGCATGTGAGGCCTAGGTCTGGAAGGAGGCAAGAAACAGAAGAATAAAGAAACAGAGAAATTGAGGGCTGGGTACTACATTACAACAGGCAGTTTTTGAGTTAGAGAACAAAAAGAGTTTGACAATTACCAGAAAAGGATTTCCCACCAGCAACAACCCAGTTACCAAGATTCCTTTAATGGGTCATAATCCTAATACAGACTTAACTATAAATTATGCTGGTGGCCATGTCATGTGCAGTAATGTAACTGCAGCATTCTTCCCTTCAAAGCAAGCTTTACTTAATAAAACTAAATTAAGATGTTTTTCAAATAAGACACACAAGAAATTTCCTAGTAATGAAGACTTCCCAGGAAAATTACCAAAAAACTATAATATATTATGTAGAGAAATGTTAAGAGAACTCACTGGGGTTTTATAATAATTCATCTTTGCTTCATGAGTTGAAAAATAGATGGTTATAGGTCATCCAAATGGCAATGGCACATATCAAGAAAGAATCATGCAGAAGCGAAGTGAAGGAAACCAGAGAAATGTATGATGAAAAAAGAAGGGGGTCTTTTTAGAGTAGTAATGAAAGAAAGGGATGGCCAAAACACAGACAACTCATGTGTTCCACCTGCATATATGTAATGTCACAGATCCACAGGAAAGGATTTTGCCAGAGTGGACCCCCTGCAAGTTTCACAGGAAGACATAGAGAAGAATTGAATAAGAAGAGGTGTAGATGGGTAGCAATCTACACCATTAGTTGGAGGGATTAAAGTCAATGATGAGATCACAAAATGCTTATTTTAATACTTATTTATGTGCAAGAAACTATGTAAAAGACATCATACAGGAATAGCAAAATTGGAGAATGAAATGGGTCACTCATCTGAAAAAGAACAATAGGTAAGAGATGAATAGCCTAGGTTACTTTATTGCTTTTAACAGATCCTTGGAAGGTCTCCAACATGTTGGCTGACCTCTTTGGAGGACACAGGTAAGGATATACAAAAGAAGTATATGTAAGAAGAATTGAAAGGGTTAAGATCTATACTAGCAGAGGAAGCACCCTCACAAATCCATTAAAATGCTAAAGTGATAGGAGCTCTTTCTCTTAATGGGATGTTATAAGAATAAAATCATCTAGTAGCTCAGAATGCACTTCTAAAGTACTTGTATAGTAAATCGATCCCTAATAGCCCAAGAGTTAAGGCACTTTTCCTAATATCAGGGAAGGGAAGTTTACTCACTTAACCCAATCACCTGGGCTCCTCAGTCTCCAATTAGGAATATGGAAATCAAATTTTTTTCTCTCACAGATCGACTGTATGGATTTCCTTAATTATTTATGAGCCTTAAGTGTTACTTTGTGCTCACTTCCTATCTACACAGGGATGTGGGTAAGGACCAATAAAATGTGTAAAGCATTTTGAACTTTCCATATTAAAGGTATTACGGTACAAGATAGAATAAACTTAACTTCTCAGCTTTCAACACCTCAGAATTTCTAACATTATCATGGATGTGAAAATAAAGTATTTTCTACATATCACTTACTCATTCTTTAGTTCTAACACACTATGTTTTTTATTCTTAGGCACCATGTAAACAAGTGAGTGGATCTAATTTGGAGAAGGCAAACTGGCGTGTTAAGACTGAAAAAAAAATTAAATCAACACAATATTTAATGAGTACCTATTGCATGCAAGTTCTTGTGCTAGCTGCTATTGGAATTACAGGAGTGAGAATACAAAGACATGTAAGACAAAGTTTCTGCCCTTACAGAGCTCACAATCTAGTCAAGAAAACAAGAGACACAAAAGTTGAAACATTTTTTTAAAACACAAAATTTAAACAACATTTCAACACAATATAAAGAGCTGTCTGAGAGGTAGCAGGGTACAGTGGAAAGAGTTCTGATTTGGAGTCTGGGAATGTGGTCTGAAATTCTACCATTGCCAATAATACAAAGGATCATAGGTTACTAGATCTAAAGCTAGAAAGAACTTCTGAAGGCCCAGAGACGATAAGTAATTTTCCTAAGGTAACACAGATCCTCTATGGGTTTTAGTCATATTTAAAATGAGGGGAAGGGGGTTGTAGTGGGGGTGCACTTGATGACTTCAGAGGCTTCTTTTCATCTTTAAATCTCTAATTCCATAGAATAATGATGAATTGCCAAACGAACGACACAGAGAGTCACTGCTATATCTCAACAGGAGAGGAAAATTTAGAAATATGTGTGTGGTAGGAGGGACATAAAGTGAAAAATAACTATTCACATGCATTGCTGGTATGTAAGCCTATGTTTTTAAATTGAGATTGCCCGCAATTACCCACAGACTCCAATGATCTAACTCACCAGTTGAAAACATCTGACATATCAAGCTAGTGATATTGCTAGAAATTACATATACATAAAAACACAAATTATGTTAGAGATATTAATTTGTAAGCTGTCTGTGATGTACTGCTCTCCTCGTAGAGAAAAACATAAAACAAGACAACGCCAAATGGCTTGGATGAGATCATTTAGCAAATATAAGGTACAGTCAGCAGAATGAAGGACTCCTGGTTCTTTATTAATCAGACTGACACACATAAATGATTATGGAGTAGAAACATTTCAATGAGAAAATGCAAACCTACAATTCCTATCAAGAAGTTACCACTGTTGTTAATGCAGCTGATAATCTTGGGTTACATAAAATCTTCACCTAAAGGCTGTGCATATAAAAAAACTACTACAAAATATACTCAACAGAAGATTGTGATTTACTTGGAACCAAGGGTTGGATGGCCTGTGTATTTTCTGATGACTGAATAGTGACTGATTTGTAACCTACTGTGCCCCATGAGTGGAGAACTTGGACTATGTGACCACTGTTGTGAAAACTATGTGGCCAGTTTAATGATGAGTTGTTGTGAATGTTGTATTTTAAATTTCTGTGTCAAGTTGTAACATAGTGAATACTGTACCTTGGTTTTCTGTGAATGTTTTGCTCTGACTTGTTATTGAATAAATAGAGAGTTCATTATAAAAAAAAACCCAAAAAACAAAATATACTCAACAAAGACAGAGCATTTTTGGTAGCTAAAAGAATTTTGTAAAACCTCCATTTTGAAGGCCTGTTTTGCTTTTCTCAGGTCTACATTTTCAGCCCTGTACTATATCTATAGTTAGTCTTGTTGCTTATGCTACTGGGATGCAGATTAACTCATTAATCAGGCTCGGGCTCTTCATGGACTTTTACTTCAGGTTTCCTAGTTCATACCTTCAACCTAAATTTTCAGGATATTCAGGTCTTCTTTGCTGGTTCCTATATCCACTCCTCTGTTGTGTGTCCAAAGTCCTCCTTCCTCTCTACAGTACAAAGGGTCCCACCCACAGAAATATTCCTAACCTAACCTATCTGAAGACCAGTCCCATAAAGCCTCAGTCAGTAATTCTGAATGCTAATTTAATTTCTCTATCAAGTTCACATACTTTCTTTCTGTATCTACAACTCACATAGAGACTCTATAAAAAAAGCCATTTTGTTTGTTTTTTTACCACCCATTATTACATTTATTATTTTTAATAAGTCAATTCCATTAGTATCTGAATTTTAAGAAGTCTGTCTCCTGTAAACCCACAAATGAGAAATTCCTTTAACATTGTTAAAAAAAAAAATCAGTTGATGTATAAAGACAATAAATTCCTGAACACTACGGGAGAAGTTTTTAAAAACAAACAAACAACAAATAACAAAAGAACAGCCTTGGCTGACCCTCTGAAGCTTGCTGTTCCGGGGGAGGGAAGATATACGTCCATAAGTATAAGGTGTAATGTGAAAATACGGTAAGGGAAGTATAAGGTGTAATGTGAAAATACGGTAAGGGCAGGGTGACAGAGTAATTCAGGAGGGAAAAACTACTTTGTTAGACAGAAGCAGGAAAAAATTTCATGACTTTCAATTTACTCAAAGGTAAATACTGAACAGGTAGAGTGGGAGAACAAAAGTATTCAAAGTAGAGGCAGGAGAATGAATAAAGGCATGAAGGAGGGGAAATAACAATATGTACTTGGGGAACAGGAAGCGGTTCTGTTCAGCCGAAGCACAGGATTTATGAAGGAGATAAAATGTATTAGGCTGGAAAAGTCTTCTGAGGCCACATCATGGTGGACCCTTAATGGTCAGATGATGTCCAGATAAATGAATAATCCTTGCCTTATACATTTAACCAAAACCAAAAATCTAAAAGCAATCTCTTAATAGGACTTCAGAATAGGAAGAATTAAAGAAAACCTGATTAACAAAAGAGATCTAACGGGAAGGGTGAAAGAACGACATTTACAAAATAACATAGGATTCTTTTAAATAATAATATTAACTGGTACAAAAATACGTATTTATAGAAATTTAATTTACCAACACTTTCTAGCAATGAAGCTAAACATTCTTGAATATCCAGATTATATAACAAATATGACCTAAGGAGTGAGGTCTAGGGACAGTTCGGTGGTGCAGAGAATAGAGCACTGGTGCTGGAGTCAGAAGGGCCTGAGTTCAAATCCAGCCTCAGACACGTGACACACTGACTAGCCATGTGACCTTGGGCAAGTCACTTAACCCTAACTGCCCTGCCTCCTCTTCCTTCCCCCCCCCCCCCCGCCAAAAAAAAGAAAAAGAAAAAAAAAAGGAATCAGGTCCAACAAAAGCAAACTCTCCTAAATACTTAAGGGCAAAGCTAAACAATTTAAAATTGTGGGACTTTGATAAAGTAAGAGAAAGAACCACCAGCTTATACTAATAGCAGGAAACAAAAACTGTAATTTACTTTCTTGTGCATATATCAATATTTTCTGTTAACCTATTTGTAATGAGATAGACGCCTTCATCCAGAAGTGTTCCTCCCTCCCCAAGAGCTGTCACATTGTTTTTACCTGAGAATGTCACTTCCAACTCTGCTTTATCTTTGTATGATACATCATACTGTCCTTTACAGCAGAGGTGTTATAAGATGGAGTCCTGTGGCCTCATTTGGGACACAACACTCTGGAGTGCAAGCTGAACCAGATTGAAATGTAACTGAGAAATATTTAACAAAATGCATAAAAATATAATAAAACATAATACATACTATGTTTTAGTTATTTAGTTACAAAATACTGCATTTTAAAATTACATCACTATGGGGCCCACAGGGTTCCTTATGTATGGATTAGTGGCCCCTGTTTTTATTTCAGTCTGATACCACAGCTTTAGAGTCTCAGTTTTTGTAGTTTTATCTGGTCTTTTTCCTTCCTCCTAACTCAAAACTGAATTTTAATCCATCTGAACCAGCTCAGTAAATCTCTTGCCCAAAACATTCTTCCAAAGTTTCATGAGGTATTCTTTGTCTTCTGCCAGGAGTCAGTTTTTAATCCTACAGACTTCAGTTCATAGGATCAAAGGAGTAAAAAGGGATCTTGGGCATCTAATCTAATCCCCTTCATTTTACAGATGTGGAAACTGAGGACGAGAAAGGCTAAATGATTTGCCCAAGTCTATATCCCGATTACTCCCTGACAACTACTTTCTAGATACTTTCAGGAACTCTTTGAGAATGATTACGGAAGGAATTTCACCACCAAATGCCAAAATTGCATTACTTCCGAGATAATAATGATTAAATACTTTAAAAAGCAAGATGAAAATCTAGGCTTGGAAGATATGGAAGCACTTAGATATTCTCAGCACTCTGTAATGTAAACTTTCTATTTTGTCTGGAGCATGAGTTCATGTAGTTACCCCCTGCAGTGAGATTAAAGATAGTAACTGTCCTTTATGATTCTTCTTTGGTAGGTAGGCTTCTCAACTAGTAAGAGAGCTTTCAGTTCTATACCGATAATGGAAAACTTTAGCTGTGTATAGATGCCAAAGGAGGCATCTATTAATTTAGCTTTTGAACCATAATGCTTTGTTGTTTCTGCAGCACAGTATTCTGTATGTATACTTTAAAGAGTCATTTGCATAAAGTTCTAGAAAATATTTCTGAAGGACTTTTGATAACATTTCTCCAAAGTTCTAGCAGTTATTCTATATATGAGCTTCTAAGAGCCTTACCACATCCTGGAGTATAATCTTTTCATTAAAATGTTAGATTTGTATAAGACTGGCCACAATCAGTATGGAGTAACTTTAGGATTAAATTACCAGTCAAGAAATGGAAGGCTAAAATGTGTTTCTTCTACAAAAAGTGTACACTTCTTACAAAATATAACCTCAATATGCATTCACAACAACTCAGAGATAGATGTTTCATTCCCACAAAGTATATACTGTACATTAAAACAAATGATTTAATCTGACACCTTTTCAATTAATTTCACAGCTACTTCAGAAAACCAAAACTAACCAACTGATGTTTACAAAAATCTTTTGAAGGCAAACAATTTTCAATCCAACAGATTAGTAATTGATATTTGGGGTATATCTTTACCATACTATATTAGAAGGAAAACAACAATCACCAAAAAACAGGCAGTTAAATTTTTAACAAAACAAGTTATTTATTCAATTTGTTTCTTCATCAACAAAAAAGATAATATTTAACACAATAAGAACTTACAAATCAAATAAGGAAGTATGTTAATTTTAAAATTTTGTCTACTTTAGTCATAAATATGAAATGCTTATAAAAACAAAAAATCAGACTATGTTATATATAAGAACATATTGAGATATGCAGCTAACTGCTCTCTCACGTTCCTCAATGTTTTTATACTTTGGTCAGGAAATCAGTGTTTGTGGCATTTCCTAGTTGCAAATTATTTTTCAATTAAGAATTACATTTATCTTTGAATCTATATAAGATCAGAACCTTACACATTAAGCACAATAAAATGTTCAAGGAAGAAACTTTAAAAATACTGGCAGAATCAATCACTACTCTTAAAAATCTGGGATTATAATCTCTAATGGAATTGACTGGATTTGGGTGAAAATGTGAACTGATGATATTCACTCCCTGTATGATACTGGGGCACAGTCAATTCACATCTCTGGGCTTCAGTTTCCCACACCTATAAACTGAGAGGGTTGGAATACATGACCTCTAAGCACCCTTCCAACTCCAAATCGAAATTCCTATGAATTCAGGTGCTTGTATGGCCTCTACCAATTCAATAAGGTCACTTTCTTTTGAATTACATCAACCATTCAATTAAGTAGCTTACACGTAACCCTGAAATTTATAACAGCTGGTATTTTAGAAGGATGACTGCTGAACATCCCATCATAAAACCAAGCTTCATTCTCTAGCCACTAAGGGACTGACAAAGCCTCTCAAGAAAAAAAGTTTGGAAATATTCATGATGATTTATAAAACCTTTTTAAATGCTGTATGACTATAGTCTCAAATATCACTGGAAGCTGGAGAACAATGTATAAAATGTGGGAACATCCAACAAATGAAATACAAAGTCAACAGCACACAGATATGATGACAGGGTCATACAGCAAGGATGGCAAACAGTAGACTGTCCAAATGACATTTTGGATTCCACAAAATATAAACACTTGAGTATGAGGTTGAAAACTTACAGGATGAGGCAATGGTCAAACTACTGAACAACATCGGTTACAGGTTATTTGGTGGATTTGTCCTGACACTGATGAGCAATGAAGGATCTGGATGTGAGGTGTTACACCTTAGTCCAAATGGCAGGTCTATCTTTTTCTTAAAATAGAAAGAAAAGGAGAACTACACACTACAATCTGAGATGCAGTCAATGATCCTTGCAGGAAACCTTGCTCAGCCTAGACAATCGCCTGACCAAATTTTAAGTACTTGGCCTAGGAGGAAATAAATAGCTCCTTGCACAATAACCTTTGCAAACTCAAAACTATTAAGTGACAGCAAATGTCACATTATCAAATATTATGTTCATTATATCCAGTTATAGACTAAATTCACAATGATTTCAATATGTGCGGTTAACAAAGGTGACACAGCTATCACCAGGAGAGTGTAGAGTAATGATATGGCTTCAGCAGCTTTACTGTTTTCCTTCTTTGAATAAGTGAAGGTACCTTCTTTAAAATCTCGTGGATTTATATTACTTTCCCTCGGTTAAGAAATTTCCCAGGCACTCAGTCAGCACAGATGCTGAGCTGGAAGGGACTTCAGAGATCCAACTCAAACAAAAGCAAGACTCCCCTTGATAACGTCCCTCACCAGTGGCTGCCAGATTCAGCATGGAGACACCCAGCTGATGTCCCAGTTAGTTTCCTATCTTCCTGTCCCTAATATAACAACACAAATTAATAAAATGCTTTAAAGTTTAAAAAGCACTTTCCTTGCAACATAAGGCAGGTAAGTCATGGCATTTGGGGTTCAAAGAGACCTGAAAGAAAAAATTCTACCCTCTTTCGCCCCAACTTCCCCTCCCTTCATCATCCCTATTCCACCAAGCCTCAGGTAAGGCAAAGGACTAATGTCTCTTGGCTCCAAGCTTACCATTATTTCCACTTCACCACAACTACTGATCTTGCTAGTTTCCCTTCCCAACCTGGGGGAATCTGCTAGAAGTGCATAATGTTAGAATTAGAAGAGATGGCAGAAATAATTTAGTCTAGCCTAGTGAACTCCCTCCTCATTTTATAGATGAAGAAACTGAGGCCTAAGTCTTCTTGTTCTAAAGTTTCAGCAGACATATTATCACATCTAAGGACTTTTCCATTTTTTCAAGGTTCTGACTAATATCTAACACTTCAAAGGTGGATCCTGAAATCATATTGCTTCACTTAGGCTGTCTTTCTGCCTTTTAGGTTCTCATCCATCATGTCAAAAGATACATTAAATTACAGAAATTATAAAATGCATTAAATTGTTGGTGCCACATTAACAGGATTCCCTCCCTGCCTAAAATCAAGGTTGACTGGAGTCACCTTGAGTGATATCTTACCCATTTTTTCTGTGATATAATGGCATTACAAGTATTCATCAAGTAGATTTGGAAAGGGATTCTGGTTCTGGTATGGGTTTGATTTAGATGGTCTCTGGGGTCTTTTCCAATTCTGATTCTGTAGTCACTCAGATTTTTTGGTCACTGTTGTCAAACCAGTCTGGTTAGTTTCTTACATGGTCTGTGATTATAATGACTTCCTGACAATGCAACCTCAGACCCCTTCAATTCACTATTACTAATATGTATAGACCCCTTCAATTCACTATTACTAATATGTATCTCTATCTATCTATCTTATCTATCTTATTCTATCTATCTATCTATCTATCTATCTATCTATCTGTCTAGTTACTATAATAATCAATCCAAAACTGTTTATAAACCATAAGGGTTTATATAAACCCAAGTGCCTGGATCCTGTAGGAAGCAGGGTATACACCCTTTCTACCACTTTGGCTTTCTGGAAATTTCTTCCCCATATAATCACTGTGCGTTGCTGCTTAACAGCATCTCTAATAAAAGGATTAGGTGAAACTCATTCCAACTATAGGTTAAAGTCAGATATACTTCAATTTAACTCAATGAGTTTTAGTTACTAGTACTAATTGCAGCACATGGAACCTATCGTTGATAAGTTCTCCCCCAGTTTGCCACTAGTTATACTTTTTGAGAAATGGATGGAGCTAGAGAAGGCAATGCAAACAGTGAGGGCTTTTTTAAGGTTTTACAGTGACACTAACAGTTGCACAGATAGTTTTCTGAAATTTGATGTCAGAGATGAAATAAAAATAGAAGCATGGAAATAAGGGCCATCAGTGGGTCTCTGCCCATTTCCTAGTAACCTATTTGAACCAGGGCCATCCTGAGGAATATCTGGGAAATGAGTTGGGAGGAAGAAGGAAGAAGACTTTTTACTGTTAGGGACTGTCTGGAGTTCATTGTGATGACCAGATAGATGGAGTAGGGAACCTGTGGTCTTTTAGGTCCTAGGTCTTTTGACTTAGTCCAAGTTTTACTTTTATTAAGGGGATTTATTCTGTGAAGTCTGGATTCAGTCAAAGGGCTGCCCCTGAGGACCTAGAGGGCCACATGCGAACTAGAGGCTGAAGATTCCACACCCCTAAGATAATTATTGACTGGCTGAGCTGAGTCAGGTACATCTGAATTTAAATACTTAATCTTTTCCCAAGGGCTCAGTAATCTATGTTGATGACTTCAAATCTACATAATCAGCTCTAGCCTCCCCCCGGAGAGCTAGTCCCAACATTATCAATAGCCTACTGCATATTTCAAACTAGAAGATACATAAGTATCCCAAACTCAAAAAGTTCAGAAAAGAACTCTTAACTTTTCCCTCAAACTCCTTCTTCTTCCTAAGGAACTGCTAGTTCAAATCTGGCCTCAGAGAATTCCTAGATGTATGACCCTAGGCAAAGCAAGCCACATAACCCCCTTTTCCAGCCAGAATTTCTTCAAATATGGATGACAATAACAATACCTACCTCCCACGGTTGGGAGGATCCAAGGAGACAGAACCTGTGAGGCATTCAGCACAGTGCCTGGCACATGGGCACTTAATAAATGCTTGTTTCCTTCCTTCCTTCCTTCCACACAGTAGGCATGTAACAAGTTCTTCCCTCCCTCCTTCATTCTTTCCTAACTTTCCTGTTTCTGCTGAGGACTCAGCTGTCCTTCCATCACTTAAGTGCACAGCTTTGGAGTCGTAGCTGTGTCTTAGTTCTACTTTACCCTCTTACATCTAAACAGTAGCCAGTTCTGGCGATTCAAGTTCCACCACAACCCTTACCATCTATTGCCTGTAAAGAAAGAACCATTTATTCAGCCCTCACTATGTGCTAGGCACTGTGCTTTATTGTGCTAAATGCTTTACAAATATCATCTCATTTGATAACATACCTGATCTATATGTAGCCGGTACGACTCCAGTGGGCCTCAAGTCTCTCTCCTTTCTATGGAGAACCACACAGCCACCCATGTGATATTCCTAAAGCAACAAATGGTCAAAAAGTTCTAGTGGCTTCCTACTGCCTCCAGGATCAAATATAAACTTCTCTTTTTATCAGCCTGGAAAAAGATTTAAAAGCCCTTCATAATCTGGCTCCAACATAGCTTTTCACACTTGTCTCTGCCTTTGCCCAGGATATCCCTCTTGTCTGGAATGCACCCCTTCTCATTTCCCCTTCACAGAAACCCCTAGCTTCCTTTAAGATTCTGCTAAAGTGTCACCTCCTACAAGAGGTTCTTCCTTATGCCACAACTGGTCATGTTTCCCTCCAAAATTACCTTGTATTTGATTTGTACATATTTTGTATTCATTTGTTATTTCTCTCAACAGAACGTAGACTTCTTGATATTGAGATCTACTTTAGTGGAGTTTTTTGGTCTTCATATCCCCAGCACAGAGCCTGCCATAGAGCAGATACTTAATAAATGCTTGTTGGTTGATTAAAAGGTACAGATAAGTTTTAGTTTCCTTGGGGAATAATGGAATTAATCAAGAGCAATCAACAGAACTGCTGTGTCTTGTCCCATTCATTCTTCAAGAAAAAAAGTATACCATTGCAAGATTTGGAGTCAGCGACACCTGGGTATGGATCCCACCTCTGACACCAGATGGATTACCAATGCCAAGCAATTTAACTTTGCTAAGGTTCAATTCCCTTATCTATAAAACCCATTTCACACGGTTTTGTGAGACATCAACAATATATATAAAGTACTTTGCAAACTTAAAAAAAAAAGGCAGAAAGTATAAAGGGAAACTGGGGGAGGACAGCTCACCAACAATATATCCCCCTTTATTTCTAGTACCTGATCAGCATCAGTAACTAAAATCCATTGAAGACTGAAATTTCATACCTTCTATTTATTACTCGGGCAAGTCACTTTTAACTTAAGTCTCAAGTTTCCTCTTCTGTACTCAGCATGGTGCAATACACACAAGGCCCATCCTGGAATCAAGAAACCAGGGCTCACATCCTACCTTTGACACATTCTCCCTACATGGACAGAACACAATCTCTTATGCTACTATTTCAGATGACATATAACTGCTACCTACACCAATGAAATCTCCTTGGATTACCTCCCCTCTCAAAAAAAGTGAGTAGGATGGACTACATGGCCTCTAACTTTCCTATTGCTGCTAAGGTCTATGATTCTAATGAGCTATCAGACTTCATAAATTTTGATTTCCTTATCTGTTTTATATCTTGTAAGAGCTGCTCTGCTTGACAAGTTAGATATGAAAAAGTATTATGCAATAGAGGAATACTAGCCCAGACCTGGATCAGTTTTAATTGTGCAACCTCAGTTAAGTCAAAATCTATCTGGACCTGAGTTGCTTCATGTGATCTGGAAGAGGTGAACTAGATAATATGTAAAAATAATTTTGCAGCTCTGAAATTCTATTTTCCAACTTCAGGAATCACAAAGCCTTAAAGGCTATAGGAGAAAGTCATAGGAATTCCCAAATAAATCAAGTTACTATAGCTACTGTGGGCATTACTTACTCTAATTCAACAATGGAGTAATCACATAAAATCATCAAGATTCTCTCTAATTCATAATGCATAGTACAAAATATCATGGAGAAAGGAGAGAAGGGTTGTTTAAGCCTGAACCACAAAAAGTCAATCAGGAGTACATATGAAAAGGATTGGGATAAATATAATTTGTAAGGCAAACATAGATATTAGCAACACTTTAAAGAAGCTACAATATCTTTTAGAATATCATTAGAACAGAACATTATATGATGTATATTTTTAATTGAGCTATGCATTTTTATTGTAGTTTTGCAAGCTAATACAAAGGAACCAAATAATAGTTGCCAGAAGCTCCTTGTTATAAAGTGCATGTATATGGTCTAATAAAAAGAATAAAGCAAGAGTAGCAGTAAGCTTGGAGGATGTGGAGACGTGATACAAAACTAGGGCAAAGACTACAGGGAACATATCTTGGGGGGAAGCCCCAAAGAGGATTTTGTGCTTTGGGCAGTGTCTATTTGTGGTGGGAGGAAGAAGAGACAGAGAAGATGATGAAGGTGCTACCTATTTAACTTTTTAAAAGTTAGGGATTCAGTATTAATAGTATCTAAGGTTTTTGTGCTTTAAAGAGAGGGGCTAACATGTAAGTACAGATTCATCCCTTCATTTTGGCTTACAAAGCCACTCCATATGGCATTTAACAACAAAGAGACTGGTAATCAACTAAGGGTTTTGGACTAGCACCATATCAAAGAGTCCGAATATAGTTAAAAAGTCAACTACAATCCTAGACAGTCTGGTTGAGAAACCCTGTTCCAGGGTTCACCTAAAGAAATTCTGAGGAGTTAAAAGTCCATTCTCCATACAGTTCAGAACATCTGGTGGGTTAGAATTAAGAACTATTGAGTTGAATAGCCCTTTAGTTATGACCCAAACCCAGAAAAGGCTTCCTAAAATGGCCATAAACCAGAATGAACACACTCATGTCATTTGAGAATCTGGAATTTTGCAATATGTGTATGAAATAGTATTCTTACTCCCCAGCACTAAGTGTGCTTGTAAAAATGCTAACTACAAACCATTCCTATTTGGTTTCTTTGCTTCTGCACCTGATTTCTTTTAGAAACCACCAAAACAAGTTCACTCTAACAAAGCAAGTTGCTGACACTCTCTAGTAGAAAGTCTTTGTATTCAGTGGAAGCACTAACAGTAACAAGGGCTACTTCAGACCAGTCAATCAATAAACAATAAACACTCATTAATGTATTATGTGACAGGCACCGTGCTAAGCACCGGGAATACAAAAAGAGGAACGAGACAGTCTCCGATGTGAGAGCGATTATAATCTAATGGGGGAGAAACATGCAAACAAATGTATAACAACAAGCTAAATACAGGATCAACAGGAAATAACTAACTAGATTTAAGAGGGGTCGGGAAAAGCTTCCTGTAAAATATGGGACAGGGCAGGTAGGTAGGTGGCACACTGGACAGAGTGCTGGGTCTGCAGTCAGGAGGACCTGAGTTCAAATGTGACTTCATACACTTACTAACTGTGTGACCCTGAAAAAGTCATTTAGCCCTGTTGGCCTCTGTTCCTCATCATAAAATGAGTTGGAGAAGGAAATGGAAAACCACTCCAGTATCTTTGCCAAGAAAATCCCAAATGGGGTCATGAAGAGTTGGACACAACTAAACAACAAAAAAAATATGGGATTTTAGTTGTGCCTTAAAGTAAGCCAGGGTCATCAGCAGACTGATGCTTGAGTTGAGGAGGAAGAGCATTCCAATCAAGGGAGACAGTCAGAGAATTGCCTGGCGCCAAGAGATGGAGAATCTTGTTTGTAGAACAACCATGCCAGTGTCTCTGGCTGGATCAAAGAGTAACGTGTAAGAAGACTATCTTCTTTCTCCTTTGGTCCCTTTACAAATCCCACCTTCTCTAACTTCACACTTAGACCTAATGATCAGGGTGCACCACTTACTGATATGAAAAGAACTCCCTGGATTTGCGCAGTCTTATTTCTGTTATCTATTCTCTTTCTTGTCAATCCAAGAAATATCTCCATTCTCTAGTTATTCTCTAAATCTACTTCTCTGTAAGACCTGAAATAGTTTTCATATTCAGCCCCTCTCTCTAGTATCTCTAATATCTCCCCTCATTCAGTTTTCAAAAATGTTCAGATAAAGCCTCTTAAAAACAAACTGAAAAACATGCGCTAGACTCAGATGTTCCCCCTTCCGGTTACCCAATTTTTCTCCCTAATTTCTTTTTCCAAGTTGTTTACTTGCCTTAGGGTACTTCTTACTGGCTCATTTCTAATACTATCATACATGTAGCTTCTTATGAAAGAAAGGTTTTCCTCTTTCTCCTTTACTTATTTATATTCTACTCCTACTTCATGGCCAATTAAAGTACTATCTCCACTGTGATGCTTTTTCTAATGATGCCAGCATATGATGTCTTAATTCACTGGTAGAGTCAGAAGATCTCAGTTTGAATCACAGTTCTGTTATTTATTATCTGTACAACCTGGGAAAAGTCTCTTACTTTCTCTGGATCTTAGATTCTTGATTTGCAAAATGTGTTAATTAGACTGACTTCTAAAGGTCTCTTCCAACTCTAAATCTATGTTAATATATATAATAAAGCCAAAGCCAGAAGACTAGGCAATGTTTTGCTTGGAATTAAGGTACAGAACATTATGTCATTTGTTCATTGTCACATTTGCTTATCAGAATAAAACAAAAAGTTATGGTACCTTCTGGACTATATGATGATACTTTTAACATTTTAAGACAGACTTCTGAAAGTTCTATAGCAAAAACCATAATTATATTCAGACACAGGATGTACAATTTCTACCATTGTAAAAATGGACTTGTATATCAGCAATCAGGTTCAATATGCTGAATGTAAATTAAGATATTAATAAGTCAGGATATCAACCAATGATTATTAGGTATACTTTTCATTATCTATTTATAACTGTTACCTCTCAACAAAAGTTTAAGAGAACTAAAAGAAAACTCCCTGCATTCATGGTTTTGAAGGAGAAACCTGTGCTGAGAATGTCTGCATCTATAGCACACCTGAGCGCCCTTGACATTCATGTAAGTATATAGAAGAGATAGCACCCAGGTCACCAGGAATGTTCATATTTAAGAGCACAACTTGTAGAAAACTCAACTTGCCTTTTTCTCAATATCTTTGGAGTGAACAATTTAAATGTCAGGAGAACAAACATTAGCAAGCAGATATACATTATTCAAACTTTAATGAGGTGGATGAGCCACATGACTGATCCAGTGTTGAAGGTTCCTAGGTTTACACTAGATAAGAACTGACAAGGGGCAGCTAGGTGGAAAAGTGAATAGAGCACTGGCCCTGGAGTCAGGAAGACCTGAGTTCAAATCCGGCTTCAGACACCTGACACACTTACTAGCTGTGTGATCTTGGGTAACTTAATCCCAATTGCCTTACCTACCCCCCTTCAAAAAAAAAATAATCAACTGTACTCCATATTTAAGCTGTTATGAGTATTAAAGTGTTTACAATTGCTACACGAAGCAAATGAAACAACAGCTTAAGAGTAAAGCATTCCATTCATAACACTTCTGATGGAATAATCTTGGTGACAAAGAAGTAAATAAACCACATACAAAATGACCTGCTGGCTCAGATTATCTGGCCCAGTAAGAGATGTGAAAATGGTTTGTGGAGGAGGATATGCTTCTTCACTAGTGAAGGTGAACAAGATGAAGTAATCTCAAATATATCTAGCTTTCTTTAATAATTCATTGTGTATCTGTCTTCTGAAAACAACTGTGCATCTACTTATATATTACATTGTCATTTAGTGATAATAAGTTCTATGCTAAAGCAGTATTTATTTGAATTTGATCTAAAACTGATCTTCTGGGTTTCTGAAGAAACTGTTGTATACATGAGGATAAAATCTGTTTTTACTCAAATACATTTTTAAATGGTCAAAAGGGGAAAAAATGGCAGGATCTCTTTCTGGTTTAGGAGGAGTGAAGAGTAAGAATACCTCTCAGAAATCTTTTCGTGATTTTCAGAAGAAAGGGGATGGGAAGGAAAGGTTTTTAAGTACTCAGGTATGTTAGTGAGGATTACAAAACTTGATCTTTCACTTCCTTATTCTGTGAAAGGAAAAAAAAGATCTGTTAAAAAAGGAAAACAGAGGTGGCAGAAAGATGGAGCAGTGGATAGAGAACCAGCCCAGAAGTTAGGAGGACCTGAGTTCAAATTTGGCCTCAGACACACTTACTATGTGACCTTGGGCAAGTTGCTTAATCCCAGTCCTCTCCCCTCCCCCCTTCCAAAGCAAGTAACTGGCCAGGTAGAGTAGACAGTGACTACGTGAACCAGAATGACTATCAGATGAGAGTTGACAACAAACTAACAGCTGTCTGAAGAAGCTCGCCCACTAAAAGACTCAGACTGTTGCCAGTAGCAGCAGAACACTGAAAAGTAGCAAATACTACTAGAAGGAATCTGGGAATAAAGCCCAATGTTCTTATTAGCACTGTAAGTGAAAGAAAACAGAATGTTTGGAGAGAGAGAGAGAAAAAAGAGAAGAGAGAGAGGGAGAGGAAGATAAAGAAGAAAAGGGGAGGAGAAAAGAAGAAAGGAGAAAAGGAGGGGAAAAGGAGGAGAAAAGAATAAGAAGGGAAGGAGGGAGAAGACAGGAGAGACAGAACCAAAATCAGATTAAGCAGTAAAGACTAAAATTTAATAAGGTACCTAGATACTCTTTGATTTCTATAGAGCTGAACCTTGTAAGTCAGAACTTAAAATGAAGGCAACGTGCTTTATCATCCCCAAAAGCTTTTGAAAACCAACCAAGGTCTCACTGACTTCAACATGCATTTAACAATGTAAAATAATGAAATGTGCACATTTTAAAATCGAATTTTTATCAACTGAACAACAGCATGATTACTTTGTTGGATTTAATCCCACTGTAGTCACTATGACATAGTGATCCACCCACAGTGACACCAACCTATGCCCACTAATTAGAATTAAATCCAATTTGCTTTCAATATGAGTTCTAAAATTACTTGTTCTTTAAGTAGTCCTTAGTCTTATGCAGAAACATACCTAACATTCCCCATTCTGTGCAATTAATCAAAATCCCTAATACCTACTCAACTGATATAATTTTGCACGCTTCCCAGTCTGAACATTTCTAGTTTACTTTCATTATTTTTGTCTAATAATCCTTACTATTAACAATCTTTACTACAGTCATATAACCACATTGTATAAGGATTGAAGATTCACTGTAGAGATACTACCTCATATACCAGGAACAACATTAGGGAATGCATGCTTTTAAAAAGTACTAAAAAGCTATTTTGAATCTTAAAAATAGTTTCTTAATCTCCTACAACACTGAAAATTTTTTCCAAAATGTGTAAAACAGAAAAGGTTTCTAAGAAAAAACCAGACTTAAAAATATAACCAAAAACAACGAATTCTAATACCATCTTTTGGAAAACTGAATGATACTGCCAAGTTTTACTTGCTCTTTGACATGAACTGCCTTCTGAGGATCTCAAAATTTTCATATTCCATATTCCCACTTTTGGAAATCAGTAAATAGGCAGTTACTATCATCCTAGTGTGCTCCTAGAACTACAGCAATCTATCTAAACTGTATTCCTATACAGTACAACAAATTTATTTGCCAGAGCCAAATAATAACACTCATCAGCAAAAACAAAATTATGACTAAGCTCTACTAAGGCCTAATGGAAAAATATTTTAGCACCCAGAAGATAACATACTAGTTGAAGGAAGCAGTGGTATGAAATAAAGTTTATACTATTTTGATGTTTACTTATTTTAGAGATGCTAATAGAATAGAACTTTAAGAGTAAATTTTTTGTATGTTTTATTCATCACACAAAAAGACAAGAAATTCCTTAAGATATACTTGTTAAATGCAATATCAATAAGGAATTATGCTAAAGAAAGATGAGCACAGTCGTCCTAATACACTGATGGTAGAGAGGCACACATTAATTAAATCACTACTAGTAGAGTTTTGATATGATCCAGTCATTCTAGAAAGCAAGTGGAATTATGGAGGAAAAAAATATATACCCTATAAAAGACAGAAAGGGTCTTCTATATACCAAAATATTCACGGCAACACTTCTTGTGGTGCAAAAAACTAGAAACAAAGTAGGTACCCATCAACTGGGGAATGATTAAACAAGGTAGAGCATATGAAATAATGAAATATTATGGCACTCTAAGAGATGAACACTATGATGAATATAGAAAAGCATGGGAAGACTTACATGAACTGATGCAGAGTGGAACAGTGAAAATTTGGAAAACAACATATACATATGGACTACACCAAAGTAAATAGAGAACAAAAATATTCAAACTAAATGCTGTCTAATTATAATAATCAAGCTTAGCCACAGAGGAAAGTTGAGAAAATGTACCTCCCTCTCCTTCATTGCTGATACTGGGGGAATATGAGTGTGGAATGTTGCATCTGCTGTCAAACACAGTCAATGTGTTGGTTAGTTTTGCTGAACAGCTTTTTTTCCCCTCTTTTTAAATTCTTTGTTCCAAGGGACAGTTTGCTGGAAACGACATATTCAAAAATGAATGTAATATAAAAACAAAAAGTATCAATAAAAATATAAAATAAGTTTTGAAAAAAATAAAAATAAAAAGGAATCATGCAAAAATCCAAAGGTAAACACTCCAAAGCCTATTTTTCTGTTGTCAGGCCACAGTAGTTTCAAAGGCTGTAGGCAATATCATAATGAGAAGGAAGAGGTTGATAGTGGAATGGTCAAAAGGTTCATGTTTTCTTCCCCTCTGGAAAAATTAGTCATAGTCTACCCAGAGGTGATTAGATCTGTTAAGGTTATTTTAAAAAACTATACCTATACATGTGTAACAACATGAATTTAGTGTAAAATAGTGTAAATTAAAAAAATACAAAGTATTTAAAAAGTAGTTAGAACTTTATATACACTTTTGAATCTTAATATATACTATGTTACATGAAAGGCATCCCATCCTCAAAAAACTTGACATTTTATGTCCAGAAAAAGGAAAACAAAAGCTATCTTTATAAATGCTTAAATACTAAAAAATTAAAAAACAAAAAACCTTTAAGAAATATTAGATTAAAAAAAGTGAAGTGAGGTTTACAGAAGGTAAGAAAATTTCAATAGCCAAGAAGATCCTGAAATACTGCAAATATTTTAAAAATAATGTGAATATATTTACTATTAGAAAAGGTTGATTTATTTTACCTTCAAAAAACACTAAGACAATAGTAAAATGCTATGAAGATTCAACTTGACTGAAATTTATATAACTTCTTCTAGGTTATATAGATCTATACAAAGCACATGCTTAGTTCTCTTAATTATAATACATGACTCTTTTTTTTTACTGTCAATTACTTATTTCACATGTGAATCTACATAATATTAAATTATCAAATAACCTTGCCCCAATTAAACAAACAAGATTCTAAGAGAATTGTCCTTCCACCCAGAACTTTAAAGAAATTCACTGGAGAAATAAAGCTCACACTTCTTCTTATTTATTTAGTGCCTTCTTCTGGGAAAAACAGAATATTTAAAATTAACTTCTGTAGATTTTATTCATCACACACACAAATATACAATAAGTGTACACTGAAGATGCTACAACAGCAAAGAAAAAATTATTTCAATTCTCAGAACAATACATGCCTTGGCTTCTGATGGGCAAATTATGTATCACATGAGCTGTTGCAAGTAGCGAGTCTGGGACCAAAGGAAAGGTCTGCCTATCTATATGATTTAGGTAAGCTCTGTGTTATCAGCCTAAATGCATAGGATCATGGATTCAAGGCAGGAAGAGATCTTTGAGGCCGAACTCTTCAGTTTACTGAAGCCCCAAAAGGTAAAATGAAGTGCACCTGGTCACAGAAGAGGTAAGGAGAGGAGCCAGGCCCTAAACACAGGTCCAGGAGGCTATATTACTAACTTTCCTCCAGGTGCCTCACAAGGACAAGTTGAGCGCAGGAATACAAGAGCAATGTGGAAAGAAAAATGAAAATCTGTCACCACACTTTAAAAAACTGAATGGACTCACATTTGTGAAGAGTAACCCAACTTTCTAAGAATAAGAACACTTCTGTTTTTAAATCTTAGGTATGTTACATCTGCTAACTTCCTTCTAACAATTTACTTAGAAAAATTTGTCCAGCATTTCTTCAAAACAAAAGATCCCTAAACTAAAAATACTACATATATAATCTAAGAAATACACTGCCAAAATACTCATTTTGTCTCACCTTCTTAACTCTTTATTATCTGGCTTCTGACCTTACTATTCTACTGTGCTCTCCAAAGTAACTAACAATCTCCTAACTACCAAATCTAATGGTCTTTTCAAAATCCTCATCATCCTTGACCTCTCTGTAGCTCTGACACTGGCAATACCCCCTTCTCCTACATATTTTCTTCTCCCTAGGTTTTCATGACACTACTCTCCTGGTTCTCCTCCCACCTGTCTGCCCCTTCTCAGTCTACTTCACTGGATTTTCATTCAGGTCCCTCCCGTTAACCAGGAAGGCAACACAGGGCTCTGCCCTGGGCTTCTTCTCTTTTCCTATAATATTCCACTTGGTGATCTCATTAGCTCCATGGATTTAATTATCATCTTTATGCTGATGATTCTCATATCTATCTACTTATCCAGCCCTAACATCTCTACTGACATCTAGTCTCACATCTACCACTGCCTAATGGACATCTTGAACTGGATGGCCTTCAAACAGCTTAAACTCAACATGTCACTAGGTGGTACAATAGATAGTGCACTGAGACTGAACTTAGGAAGACCCAGAGTTCAAATTCAGCCTCACACACTTAATAGCTGTATGATCCTGGGCAAGTCTCTCAACCTCTGTCTGCCTTAGTTTCTTCAACTGTAAGATGGGGATAATACTAAAACATAACTCATAGGGTTTTTCAGAGGATCAAATGAGTTAATATTCTAAAGCACTTAGCATGGTGCTTGACACACAGTAGGTGCTTAGTGTAGGCTTATTCCCTCCTCTCCCTCCCTTTCCTCCTAAATCCTCTCCTTTTCCTAACTTCCCTATCACTGTTGAAGGTGCCACCATCCTCCCAGTCACCAGGGCTTGCAATCTAGGTGTCATCCATGATTGCTCAATTACTCTCAATCTCTACCCACCCAATATCCAATCTGTTGCCAAGGCCTATCATTTTACCAACTTCAACTCGGGGCATTTTCACTGGCTCTCTCCCATGACTGGAATGCTCTCCTTTGTCATCTTTACCTCCTGGCTTCCTTCAAGTCCCAACTAAAATCTCACCTTCTATAGGAAGCCATTATTTCTAATGCCTTCTTTCTGTTGATTATTTCCATTTTATCCTGAATGTAGTTTATTTGTACATGTCTATAGACTATCTTCTGCCTTTCTCTAGTGCTTGGCACAGTGTCTGGCACACTGTAAGTGATTAATAAACGTTTACTGAATGACTGAAATAGCTTCACTTTAATTAAGGAAATAAGACAAATCAAATACTTCAAAATATTTTCAGCTGGAATTAGAAAAAAATCTTATTTGTATAAAGGCTCTATTCCAGAAACTGCTCTCTCCATGTCATTCTTTTAAAATGTCTCACCTTTGTTTCATTTTTATTTTAGCATTTTAAACTTTAATAAATGATAAATACATTGGCATGATGATATATGTATTTGTGACATGTTAGGTCACTTTGAATGGGGAAACCATGTTTTTCTCCATACAACTCCACAGAATAAATATTCTCTACAGTATCTAGCAAATGGTTCAGGCTGCCAGTTACATGTATCTTTTTCATTCTAAGTAGTATCTAATAACAGTAAAGCATACTGAAACATCTTATGCTACTTCTTATGAATTTCTATTTATTCATATATTTGAGGATCCACATCTATACAAGGTAATTTGCTGGTCCCTGTAGAAAATTCTAAAAATAAATCCTTAAAACTGTTTCTACCCTCCAGGATCTTACAATCTTATTCAAATGCAATTTCTATCATTTAATAATATTGTTTCTATGGCTCAAATGAAAAAAAGAAAAAACACCAAGACACTAGAAAAGTAACTCAACACAGAACTGTAAACCCTTATCGAATTAGAAGAGTTCAAGATAACCTAGACAACCTGCCCATTTTATAAATAGAAACTAAGAAAAATACATGCCATTTTTTTTTCACTTGAACATACACAAAAAAACATTTATTTTCCATTCTTTACAGCTTCTCTTTGGTAGGGAGACAATACCACCACAGAGATCTAGATAGAGACTTGTTAGGATAAACATACAACAGGGGTTTAACAAGATAAACTAACATATGCTATTTTGAGGCATAAGGAACATGACAGCCCTTCAGCCAAACAATTCAAAAAACAAACCACAAATACTTTAGTATTATAAAATTTATTCTAGATGTCAGAATCTTAATAAAAATAGCTTTTAATGAGAAAAATTATTTAAGAGTTCTTCATGGCCTAGCATGAAACTCACTCCACATGCCAAGTAAGCATGCTCGATCAGCTGAAAGAAACTTGAATATTTCAGGACACTTAAAAAGTGAAATAACATCATGCCTCCCATGGAGATGGGCTAAAAGAACATCAGTGACTTAGAATATTGGTCTGAGAAATTATAGGAACTGGTGAGTTAACTTTGGGCTTCTGAAGTTGTTTTTTTTTTCCCCATCTGTTAACACAAAATAACTTATATATATTAATTAAATACATGAACATTCTTCACAGAATAACTAATTTAACTAGGAGGGGCCACAATGCTTCATACTAGACCAGCGGTTCTCAACCTGTAGGTTGCGACCCCTTTGGAGGGTGAATGGGGTCGCCTAAGACCATCAAAAAACACATATTTCCAATAGTCTTAGGAACTGAGACACCACTCCTCTATCTGTCCCCAGGCGGGTCCGCCTACATACAGATACACCCACATACAAGTATTAAAGGATAGCGCAACATTGAGAACCACTGTACTGGACCTACACTAAATGAAGACTCCAAATCAATAGGTACAACTACAGAACTCATTAACCAACAATTCTATTCTTTTGTGGCAAGGATTAATGTAAACTCGGTGAGCAAAGGCAATTATGTACCAATCAAAAGCAAAAACACAAAGTAAAAAAGCTGACTAGTATATTTCTACTTAAGTCCTTTATTACATTTAGCCCAAACTCCTCTGACTGCCTGCAAGGCCTTCCATAATACTGTCCTAACCTACTTAGGCAGACTAGAAAAGAAGGTATATATAGAGTAATAGGAAGCAGACATAATTACTCATTATCTCTTAAACACATCTTATATATTATTGTCATTTTCTTCATTTCATTCTTCATATATGATAGCTTTCCTTTTCACCTGTGTTTATATATAAATCTTATCTTTCAAGGTCAAGATCTCACTGAGGTTTTCTATACCTACTATACACTTGGATGATCCTTCCCTTTTCTAAATTTCTATTACACACTTATGAATACTATACAGATCATCACAATTTTTCAGAGTTCTTTCAGCCTCTCAAATAACTGTCATTTTTACCCCAAAGGAGATTACAGTCAATAACAATAACTAAGGTTTTTTCCTCACAACCCTGTGATGTAGATAAACTAAGTATTATTATCCTATTTGGTACATGAAGAAACAAAAACATAGGTTAAGTGACTTGGTCATTTAACTTGGTCAAGGTTTCTGGCTTGAAGACCACCACACCATGCTGTTATAGTTTATATTCCCAACAAATATTAGCAGAATGATGACTATACAGCAGGAGCTTAATAAATTTTGTTGATTTTTTTTTTTAGTTTTCCTTTTATATACCACATGTGTAGAAATATAATTTTAAAAAATTATATGGCACCAACTACTGCTATAAACAAATTAAAAGAGCAATGTCTACTACGCAGAAGGCACTATTGGGTACAGTTCCATTCAGGTCAGTCAATCTTTTAAAATAACAAAGCTACAGACTGTACCTTCCATCCCAGTTAGTTGTCCTGTATTTTTTATTGGTTATTAGGAGAACTGTGCAAGAGTACTTGAAATGATTATCATAAATACATTACTTCTAAAAAAAATCTGATGTACATGTCCTAGTGATGGCATGTCAGCAGCAACACATTCATCTTCAGAGCTAAATGGCACACTTTTGTCAATGCAATGTGGAAAATCTTAAAGACCCTGAGGGAAATCATGTAGAAAAGTAATATATCATCAGACAAACTCAAGGGAAGAAAGTCCTCATGGGAAAGAAACTCTGGAACCCAATTAAGGAACACTATTAAAAACAACATGAATACTTTAGAACTCAAAGGCAGGGAGTTTAAAATGTTCCAAGTGATTTTCTATAACCTATAATTGAGTCTGTTAAAGAGAGCAGCACTGGACCAAGACCCCGTTGGATATCAAACTTAGAGGAGCATAAAATATTCTCCTATTAAGAAAATCTTGGAACACTAAATGTTCAAATGTCTTGACCAGATCAATTTTTCCCTTGCAGACTAGAATTTTTTTTCACATATCTAAAGTATCTTTGGAACATTAATACTCAGAAGTTCACAAAACATGAACTACTTTGTTAATATGCAGTAGAAGTTTGATATATGTTTGTATGTATCAAAATAAACAATCTACCCAAAGTTGTTGACAAGTGGCTCTATCCTTCATGCTCTCACTAATTACCATCATTACACACTTTAGCACAAGTTGTTAAGAAAGTAAAATCAGCACCTGTTCTCTGATGCTCAATTCTATAGTACCGTAATTCCAGAATCTTTCCTTTTTCACATATATAGCAAACTCAAACCCAGCAAGACAGCTGTACAAAAACTAAAAACTATCCAATATGCAATAGAATTGTTCAAAAATAATAATTAAGATTATAATACTCCACCATCCTTATAAAGCTCAATGTTACAAGGCAAAGCATCCAATTAAACTTTTTCAAGATTATTAAAAATAACAAATATTTCCACAGAAATTCTCAGGAAATCTAGTTCTAGTAATTGATTATTCCCTCCCTCCTCACCCAAGAACCTGAAGGCATTAGGCATGTGCAAATTCATGGAGGCTTCAAATGAACCTACCTGCTATAGGGATCCCTCCCAGACCTGTGCTGTGTTGTGGCGGGAGATTCAAGTCCAAGAAATTACTATTTGAGGTGGGGTTTGCTGTGTGGTTCAAGTGCATGATGCTATTTCGTGGAAAGGCCATCCAAGGATAGCGGGCTGCCTGGCCTGGAAAACTGAATGAATTATAAACCGCCCGGTGTTGCTGAAATTGAGGGAACCTCTGTGGCAAGACTGAAAAGGTGCTACTGAGAGAGTTGGCATTTGTGGGTGCAGCAGGATGCAGAAATCCAGGGCCTGGCCCTTTGGCGGTTGTAGTGTGTGAGGAAGGGTTCTGAAGAGATGTGGGCGAAAGGGAAGGTTGATCTTGGACTGACAGTTCCTTCTCAATCAGGTCTGCTAAGGCTTTGCGAGTGATGTCAAAGGGGTCAAACCCCAAGTCATCCTCTTGCTGTTTAGAGGAACCAAAGCCAAATGCTGCTTGCCAGTCTGTAGAGGATGACACTGGGATTGTTTCTGTCAGGAAGGAAAAATTATAGTTAAGAATATGATGTAGATAAATCCATACTTTAATTTTCTCTGGAGTAGTATATATGTGGGCCTATGTAAGAAACTTGTCAAATATAATATGTTGTTGCTGTTTAGACATGTCCGACTCTTCGTGACCCTATTTGGGGTTTTCTTGGCAAAGACATTGGAGTGGTTTTGCCATTTCCTTCTCCAGATCATTTCACAGATGAGGAAACAGAGGCAAACAGGATTAAATGACTTGTTCAGGGTCACACATTAAGTATCTAAGGCCAGTTTTGAACTCACAAAGATGAGTTTTCCTGACTCCAGACCCAGCATTCTATCTACTCTACCACCTAGCTGCCCAAATATATCAAGAGATAAAAAACTAAATATTTCTGATATCCTGTGCTTTTATATGAGAGCTTTACTCACATGTAGACACTTTGTTTTTAAGAATTAAAGCATAACAAATGGATAAGTTTGTTGTAGAACTGAGTAAAAAAAAGCATTCAAATCTTAATCACTGCCCTCCATAATCAAAACCCAGAATGGGTTACTGAAATTCCCCTCCTTTTTCCCCTCCCCTCCCTCCTCTCAGTTCAGAAAGTAAAGATTAAATGAAGTTAACAGTTGGTAAAGATAATAGGGTAAAAAACATTCTGATGCATGGTATATACAATGCAAGGGATACAGGTACATAATTTAATAACTGTGATGTCAGTTTATATTACTCTCTATTTGTACTTAAATGGCATGCCTTATGGATTTTCATGAATGCTACTGACATATTATTGTATGAAATCTTTCCCAAGAGAAACGATCTGAAGTGGACATAAAAATCAGTATAAATGGAGAATACCATATTTAATGTCTAGTTCTCAACCATCTACCTCTGTGCTACTGAAAAAAAGTGAAAAGCAACACTGTAGAAACTGAATTTTGATTTTAAAATAAGTGTTTCCAATACTTTAACAGTTCTTTTGGCTTTAAAGTCTTTTAAAATCTTTAAAGACTTAAACTAAAATTTCTAGTTCAAAAAAAACCCAGGGATCAAGCCTATGTACTTAAGGGTTTCACGATACTACAATGTTGGGAGACTGAAGCATTCGTACCTGATGTGAAGAGGCTCTGTGGTTCTGGTGCTGTTGGCCAGTCATTAGAAGTCTGTGGGGAGCTGGGGAAAGGGGGTAGCCCGCTAGGGATAGGGTTTGGGTGCCGGAAGTTGTCCGAGAATAGTGACTGTGACTCTGTTACTGCCCCTTCAAAAGGGGACCTTGCACTGTGATTAGATGAACTGATGGGGATGACTGGATTAGGTTTTGATAAACCAGGAGGTGGTGACGGCGTATCACTATTAGATATCTAAACAGAGAAACAAAATAGGAAGAAAAGTGAATCTTTAACTCACATATAACAGCTATCAGAGCAAATGGGGGGAATAGAATTTTATATGGCACCTACTATGCGCCAGGTACCACACTAAGCACTTTACAAATATTATACTACTTGATTCTCACAGCAACTTTGGGGTGGGAAGTGCTGCCATGATCCTCATTTTAAAGATGAGGGAACTGGGGCAAACAGAGATTAAGTGACTTGCGTAGAGTCACACAGCTGAGAAGTGACTGGGGCTGGATTTGAATTCAGATCTTCTTGACTCCAGGCCCACTAACCCCTCTACCAAGTCACCAAGCTGCCTATGTTAATCATGTTTCATGTGAACATATACTTGAAAAATAGCCACTGTCAATCATTTTAAATAAGTGATTACTTACAAATTATTAACCTAATATTAGGTAGATAGCAGAGAGACAGATAGAATGCCTCACACAGAGGTCACGTATAAACATATCTAGAATACTAGCCAAAAGAAAGAAAAAAAAGAAAGACACACAAAAAAATTCCTCTAAGCAATCAAAGTAGATGCCAAAAAAAAAAAAAAAAAATCCAAGCTCATGAAATTTACATAATGAAGAAACCTTCAAGAAATAAATCAAATTTAAAATTGGGCATAATTCTAGCACGATTCTAATTCTTGCTTTGGTCATCTCCCCCACAACTTATAGCAATTATGAAAAAGCCAATTAGCAAGTGGCAGAGAATTTGTTAGAGGCTCATGCATTATCAGAAAGGGAATAACTTTAAAAAATAGACAATAACTCAAATAACTAGAGGTTTATATATCTCAATGGTCCCTGAGGACACGACAGTATCAAAGCATAACATAATAATGGATATTTTAAAAAGATGGCCATTGATTCATCAAGAGGTTCAATTATATTTGCTACATTCTGTTTTAAGAAGGCAAGTAAATATATGATATATTTTTAAAATAATTTCATAAAAAAAGAGTTAAGTAAACTTTTAGGGCTATAAGTGAAAAGAATCAATTATATGGAAAACTGATTCCCGTAGAATATACCTCTTTCCTCAATGTCAGAAAAAGGAGACACTACTTGACCAAAATCTTACCTGTTGGGAATTGTCACCATTCCCTATACTGAGGGAATCTGAAGGTTTGTCAATGGGGCTGTAGGGAACACAAAGCAAAAAATTCAAGTAAACTCATGCCCCTAACAAAATATACAGAGAACAACCTATTATGTAATGACAATCAAATACTTACTCAATACCTACTATGTGCAAGGAACTGTGCTAGGCTCTGAGGAATTTAAAAAGAAAAAATAGGGTGCTGGCTCTGACAGAGCTTACAATCTAAACAGAAAAATTCAAACTGCTCAAAGTAGATAATACAACAAACCTCCCTTTGTTATAATGAAATTTCCTTTCGTGTATAACTTTTATTAGATGGCAAATGAGATATCTTTAAAGCATCAAAATCTGTGATAACAAAAACTAAATTATGAAGTAAAGACAATACTTAAATCAGATGCTAGTCTGATTTGTTCATCTAGAGCAAAATCTACCAGGAGAGTTTTATTTATATAGATAAAAGCATGCTGCCTTATGGTATCCCAAAGCAGCAACTTCTCAGTTTTAAAAGATAATAAAAACGGACTATCAGTTGAAAAATTCTCCTGATGAATTTAACAGCAAAAAAGATACTTTAAAGATTTTAATATTGCAACCACAAGAATTCAGGGTCCACAGAAATAAATGAAGAGCCAAATAACTGAAAAGACTTTCAGTATTCAGGGTTGTGTCAGAACCAGTATAGGAAAATATTTTCAAAATTAGAGATTTAAAGCAATACGAATATAGACTTTAAAAAAAAAACAGAATCGGAATAAAATAAAAGGAAATTTATTAGGGAAAGCAAAGTAAGAAAGAAAATTGAGGAGTACTTTGAAGAAAAAAACCTTTTCAGAATAGATATGTTCACTGAGGCTAAAACAAATCAATCTTGATCAGCAGAACTATTTGGTACTCGACAAAAAACAGAAAAAGAAAAAACTAAACCAATGAAACAGAAAGAAGAAGCCAAGACTAGACCAAATACACACAAAAGGTTTAGTGTTTGATAAGCCCGTGGAAAATAAAAACTGGGGAAAGGATTCATTATTTAATTAATATTGGGGAAATTTGAGATGTCAGATTGTAATTTATAGTCTCACCTTATACTAACTACAATAGTTTTCTGATGGATAATATACATAAAAGTCAACTATAAAATATAAGCAAAGGTAATAAAATAGTACAAATGATTTCAAGTATAAGTGTGAGATAAATTTTTACCTAATATTCAAACTGAAGAAATATTAGGGAAGAAAGTAGATAAACTTATCTACATTAAAATTTCTATACAACAGCAACAAGAAGTAACCAAGATAAGAATAAAGCAACAGTTTTAGTATTTGCAACAAGTGGAACAGATAACAACTAAACATAGACAATATACAAGGATTGATACAGATGTTTAT
>CM053585.1:467053135-467084836 GCA_028646515.1 Pseudochirops corinnae
TATTATTATTATTGGGTTTTTTTTTGCTTTTTGGAGAGGGGAAGGAAGGGCAATTGGGGTTAAGAGACTTGCCCAAGATCACACGGCTAGTGTTAAGTGTAGGAGGTTGGATTTGAACTCAGGGCCTCCCAACTTCAGGATCAGTGCTCTATTCACTGCACCACCTAGATGCCTCCAAGTTTCCAAATTCTTTTGGTTTATTTGCTCGTTTCTAAATTTTCTGAGATATCAGGCACTCTGAGAATACTATATTATGATTTATCCCCTGTATGCCCACGCCAGGTCTGTCATTTGGGCATGAATATAACTGGGAAAAGGGAGGAGAGTTTTTTTGAGCTTGTATTTTCCATTCTCTGCTATAGTAAATTTGCTATTGGGTGATTCTATAAATTAATTTCTTATTATCTGTTGTTTTCATCCGGTTAATTTTCTGTACCATTTCCCATTTAACGTCTTTTAATTCTACCTTCATTTCTTCCTATGATTTTCTACAAAAAAAACCCCAAACTTTCTTCAAGTTATTCTTTTGTTTGGTTCTCTGAATTGCCTATCTGTCAAAATTTTTAACTTTATTTGAATGTGTTACTTATCCATTTGCTGAACTGTCTTGAGATCTTACATGCTCCTCCAGTCCGTTCCCCCCCCCCCCCCCCCGCCCTGTTGCTTTTGGCATTTTAGTTACTTCAGTTTTGCCCTTTCATATTTTAAAAAATGTTTATATTGCACTTTGTAACTGCTATTTTGGTTAATGTCTTGTGTTAATTTCTTCTAATAGGTATCTATAGTTTCTTGTAGCATGTGTGAAGAGTCTACTTCTGATCCTCTCACACTGCCATCTTGGATAAATTCCATAAGAAAAAATGATTTGGCAACAGTATGAAAGACCATTTGGAATGAGGACGATTGAGAAATATGAAGCTAGATTAGGAGTCTATCTCAACAATCCAGATGGGTAGTACAAGGGCCTATGCTAAGATATACCTCATAACCACCAATTTAGCAAAAACAAAGCAAAATAACAAAATAACGCCACAGACAGCTGACCTAGGGCAAGGTTTTTTGAGCCTTCCAGAGCTTTAGTATCTTCATCATTAAAATAAGAGGATTAGAATTTGATATTATCTAAAATGTTTTCTAGTTAAAAATTTGTTTATATCAAGTTGATTGTGAACAAACAGGCCCATACACTGTTGCTGGAAGTGGGAATTAGTAGCACCTTTCTGTTAAACAATCTGGCGGTATACTGCAACATTAATAAAAATAATCATACTCACTGACCCAATAATCTTAATACTGGAAATACATCCTAACGACATTATAGTTAACACTATTAATATTTCTGAACATATAAATTAAAAAAAATAATTTGGAAAAAACAGAAAAATACACAATGGCCAACATTTGAGGAAAGACTAAATAAACTGACATAGCAATGTAATGTGACAGAGTAGCATAAAGTCTTCAGCTCAAGGATTGGTAATTTCTTTGATTATCCGTTCTACTAATAGAGATCTTAATCCCTCTATAGCTTAGACATAGGTCTTTAAAAGTTGTTGTGGCCTAAAAATTCATCACTCTCCAGTTAAGGTGATGATGAGATTCTCTGATTTTAGCTAAGGTGGTGTCTGAAATTTAAGACAATGTTTATCGTTGGTACCATACTTAAAAACTACCTAGCTTGGTAAAACCTGTCGGTTTAAATGCTCTTCTTGTATAGCCTTTGAGAAGCAAAGATAATCTCTACTCTATGAAAAAGAAAAAGGAAGAGAATTTTATAAGAGAATAATACAATTAGGTAGCTAGGTAACTCAGTGGATAGAACACCGAACCTGGAGACAGGAAAACCTAACCGCAGACACTCACTAGCTATGTGACAATGGGCAAGTCACTTAACCACTGTTTGCCTTAACCCATTGGAGAAAGAATTAGCAAACCACTCCAGTATCGTCGCCAAGAAAGCCCATAAAGAGCATTAGCATGCTCTGATCCACTTGGTGACAAAGAGTCAAACACAACTGAACAACAACAAAGCAATTAAACGCAGTGTAAACAAACGTCTGTCTAAATTTTTCAGTGCCTTCTATGTGGCCTAGCACACAATCAAATTTTTTGAAAAATTTCCATGAGTACTTGTTTTCCCACTGAGTTCTCTTGATGCAAATATATATATACACACACACAGGTATATGCGTGTGTGTGTGTGTGCGTGCATGCATGGTTTAGTTTAATACTGTAACTATAACTTATTTCCTTAGTTGGCACTGTCATATGCTGATAAAGGATAATAAAATCAAGCACTATTACTTCTTTAAAATTCTTTCAAGGCTACTAAATTTTCCTTTATGAATTTCACTGTCTAATTATTAGGCATACACACACACACACACACACACACAAATGCATGTGCCAATATGAAAATGTGTGTGTGTGTGCATGCGTGTGTGTGCATGTGTGTGTGTGTATATACACACACACACACACACACGCACACACACACATTTATTCAATACTGATATACTTTCATTTTGAATAGCACCTTTTAGGATAACAGAACATTCTTTTCTGATACTTTCTGGTCCGAATTCAACTTTGTCCAATGTTATTAGTACAACTTCTAATTGTAGTAGAATGCTAAATTTTAAAGACATTTTTTATTGCTAATCTATTTTGATCCTTCTGAATTAGATTTGCTTCTTATGAGGGATACGTTGTTGAGTTCTCCTTTTTAATTCATTTATGAACACATTCCATCGATCATTTGTATTTTATAATTATTACTTTGCCTTTTTTTTCAATCAGTATAATGCAGTAAAAAAATTGTATGTTTTTAAGGAATATGGAAAAGCTTATAAAATAATACAATGTGGGAAAAAATCATACCAGAACATCAATCTAAGGAGGAGTATACAAAAGAAAAAATTATGAGTACTGAAATGAAAGGACAGAACATGGAAAGGAATCAAAGAACTAGTAAAGAACTCATGTCAATGTTGAAGAGGTAAGTTTAATTAGTTAGAAGTGTAAGTTTTATTTTTTAACGATTTAAATTCACAATAAACTACTCATTAAAAAAAGATTAGAAAAATTAGGTACAACACATAAGGCAAATAAATAAAACATATCTGAAAGGTGTCCCCAAATTCTTAGTACAATTTTAAGCTTTTAACTTGGGAAGTATAAATGCTACAAACTTATTTAAAAAATTTGAAAGATTATTTAAAATTTTAAGATATTGATGTTCCTTATTAAAATTCAACACAGCCACCACCTTGTTCTATGTACAATGCTCTACTCAATTTTTGAACTTTGGAAAAACTTTCATCAGCTCTGTTCTGTGACTCAAAGGATTGCATTTGTAATGTTAAGCTTAAGATCATTCAATAATGAAACCTTGATGCATATACAAGAAGAGTTTTGACAGGACATCACAAACAAAGTCTAAGGAAGACAAATCAAGAGAGTAGAGTGACCCTCCTCTACTGATCCACTGGTCTTAGAAAGTGTCACACATACAACGTATAATGACAAGGTCCCCTTGTTTTGTTAAAATTAAAATTTTAAATGTATTAAAAATGTATTCACCCAACTAAAGTATAAGAGAAATTTAAATAAACCTTCAAATGATGTTTTTTGTTAATTTGTAGCATGTATACTTCTAAAGTTATTAAAGTTTAAAACCAAATTAAGATTTTGGGACACATTTTATACTATGGAATGTAAAAACATTACATTGGGTCTGTTCTCACAGTATTTTAGCAGAAAAATTGAAATTCGAGCATATAGAACAAAGGTAGTGACCTAGCAATGGGTTTGATGGCAACGCAGGCTCAAATTCTCTTTTTAAAGCAAGTCTAACAAGTAGAAAATAAAATCCCCACACAAATAGCCCAATGCTGACTAAGAAGGAGAGGTTCGGCTTAAAATTAAAAAAAGTATCTATCAATACGGTGTCTGGCACAGACAGGTGCTTAATAAATGTTTATTGACTGGATGATTAATAGTCAACACTGCTTCTTCTAACCATGTACTAGGATAAATAACAATTCTTGTTTCTAAAAGTTATTCTCTACTCTCTGAAATTAGAACTGTCAAAATATAATCAAAGTGATTGTTCAAACTGAGTGAACATTTTATCACTTAGCCTACTCACAGGATCACAGTTCATAAATTTAAGAACTGGAAGGAACCCTAGCCATCTTCTAAGGCAATGGTGTCAAACTCAAATAGAAATGGAGGCCACTAAATCATATATAAGGATCCCTATGGTTGTATATTGACTTTAAAAAAACATATTAACATTGTCTGTGTTCTACTATATTTCTATTTATTGTTAAATATTTCCCAATTGTGTTTTATTCTGGTACAGATGAAATTGCCTCTGTGTTTGATACTTCTGATCTATGTTACTAGATGTCAACCACAGCTCTCGCTCAAACAGAATTCCAGTTTCCATCCTTGGGCCATGCTGCTAATATTGGTGAGAGCTCACCATATCTAGCTGACTCTAACCATCTGAACACTATTCACTAACATCTTGCTATTCTGCCTTCCATGTATCCCCCTTCTCCCTTTTCACTTCTTACTCTGGGAATAGTAACCAAATCACCATAACTACTGTCTCTGGAAAGGGCATGTCAATTACACTGTGACTCTATTAGCCATTCCTGGGACTTCAAAACACCCAAAACACCCTTCCCTACTCACCATCTTCCTATTAGGTGTTGTCTGACTTACTAGGATGTGAGCTCCTTGAGAGCAGAAACTATCTCCTATATCTGAATATCGAGTGTGTATCATATACATTAAGTATATAATACTTCTTTCATTCATTCATTTATCTATCCATCAAGTCTAATCCTCCTCACTTTACAGATGAAGAAGCTGAGGACCATAGTGGTTAAGTAACTTGCCCAAGATCTTATAGGAAGTAAATGGCAGAGAAAGGATTCAAACTCAGGGCTGATGACTGCAAGCTCAGCACCTCAAGTTCCATATTGTTTTCATTGTCCCACAATGCTCACTCACACAATAGCTATGCCTGCTGGTACCAGAGAGTAGAAGTGATGTCTTCTATTACAATCCATAGTCACCCATACCTATAAATGTGAGAAGTGGTCAGGATCTAAAATCATGAATATCCAATCCTATGTTACCACTCTTATCAGCCTATAGTTACTGAAAGTCTATTATATGTCAGATATTGTGGAGGATAAAAACAAGCCTAAAAGGAAGGTTATCTTACAATGTAGTTTAAAAGACTACACATACACATGAAAAAAAAATGTTCCTTTAAGTGGCAAATAAGTGACAAAAACAAAATATATCAGAGTTCAGAGGAGTCAGAGATCACTTCCAGCTGGGATGGTTAGGGAAGCCTTCAGAAAAGTCAGGATAAGAACTGAATCATGAAGGAAAGACAGGATTTAGTCAGGCAGGGAGGAAGAGTGACAGTATTGCAAATGGATAGGATAGTTAGGTGCATGGAGGGTTATGGGATGCTGCAAGTAAGAAGCATGAAAAATGGGGCAGAGGCAGGAAGGGTATCTTTAGAGGACAGTAAGTAGAATAGCTGAGCTAGAGCCAAGAGCTGTTGCTAAGGAATTATGTAGGTTGAGTCAGATTGTGAAAGCCTTGAATCCCAGGACAGGAAATTCACACTTCATGCTCTAGGGAACAGGGCACTATGAAAGTTTTTTGAACAAGGAAGCAACAATAAAAATGGCACTATGGAAAGACTAACCCAGGATAGATTATAGCAGGATGGAGATTGGAAGTAAGGTTACTGGGAGGCTAGTATATTTAAATGATATGGGACATGACACTAATTATGGAAAGGAATATTGGCAAAAGATACAAAAAGAAGTTCAATTTCATAAGCTGACTTTTCGATACCAATCATCATTTAAGAACTTCAAGTTATAATTATATGAATACATATCATTGTCAACACAACAAAAATCTGCTTCAGGATATAAACAAATTGTAGAATTGGAGGAGGGGGGAGTTGTTTGGGCTATAAACACCTATATTACAGAGAGAATAACCAGGAAAACTCACATAGCTTAAGCCATTATTTGTCCTATCCTTTGTTTATATGGCAATGAATGACTTTTCTTATGTGTAGAGACTTTTAGAAACAACTCATCAGTGATCAGCAGTATTTGAGAATTTTATGTGATAAAGCTGAACAAAATATTTAAGTCACTATCCTTCACACTGTGGAAAAAATCAGGATTGTTACAAAACATGGGAAGAGTATTATATTATTCTACCTATTCTCAGTGGAGTAATTAGTTGAAACTTTAATAAGTTGGCCAGCCAGAGGAATTATGAATGAAAATTCTGAGCAATAAAAACAAGTTACTGGCTCCTTTTTGTACGTAAACTGTAAAATGTCAATGAGTTTTAAATGGCTATTAACATGTTATCTTTGTAAATACAGGAATCCTGGAACAGGTCCAAGACTGTTGGAAAAATCAAGGGGCTTTAAATTGTATGAAACCAGATAATAAACAGGATCAATTCCACAGAATTTAAATATTCGAAACAAAACCATAAAGCTTTTCCACAACAACTTTCTTTCTCACCTCTTATGAAATTATTTATATTTTGAGGGAAAAATTGAATATGAAATCTGTTTTGTGTAATTCCTAGCAAAGGATGCTTAATGATCATTGATCATACTATGACAACAGTGGCACAAAATGGTAATGTACGAGATCCATTAACTAATGGGCAAAACGTATAGAGGGAAACAGTAAAATCACATAGAACTAATTTTGTTCTTTTTAGATAAGTATAGAGGAAAGTATTATCTATTTATAGTATATATCAAATGAACCAAGACCTGATCTAAAGTAGGAGAAAGTATTTATACTTTTGAAAGAAATAGGAAGGTCTGTTGTTGTTTAATCATTTCAGTTGTGTCCCATGAACCATTTGGGATTTTCCTGGCAAAGATACTGGAGTGGTTTATCATTTCCTTCTCCAGATCATTTTACAGATGAGAAATTGAAGCAAACTGGGTTGAGTGACTTGCCCAGGGTCACACAGCTAGCACCTGTCTGAGGTAAAATTTGAACTCAGGTCTTCTTGATTTCAGGCCCAGCACTCTATCTACTCCACCACCTAGCTACCCCTTAGGAAGGTCTGTAGGACCACCTAAAATTATTGAGAGACAAAGAAGAGAAAATAAGAACATCCTTCCATTCCTGATAAGGATTAGCATTAGGACAAAAAAAAAAAAAAAGAAGAATAGCTCTACTCAGCTGAAGAGCACTGAAAATGCTAAGATTAACAGGAATTTTGATTCCATGGTAAAAATGGAACTAAAGCAGGAATTCTTAATTTGGCTTGGGGCAGTTTTTGCTTCAGAATATGTTACCAGAAAGACTATATAAATGAAAAAATTATTCTTTACATTTTATGATTTTAAATAAAAAACCATAAACACCTGCAGAAAAAAGTGATTCACATCACACCTCACATTTATAGTGTTTTAAGGTTTACAAAACTCATTCCCTCTACAACCACCCAATGAGGAAAGTAATTAAGGACATCACAGGGGTCCAAAGTGCCTAACAAGTAAGTCACTGAACTGAGAGATGAAAAATAGGCTTGTACTTTGGCTCAGGTGGAGAAATTTTTTTTTAAATCCATTACAGTGGTTTGGTATCTTAGCTCATATGGATCCTACTGTTCCTTCTTTGTAATTTTTCCCATAAACCTTGCTACTAAGCTGTGAGGGAATACCAGAAATACTCTTTGACTCATTTTCCGTAAGGTCTAAATTCTTAGCATAGGATTCTTAGTCACTGCAATCAAAAATCTTCTTTCCCTTTTCTCACTTCCCAGCTACTAGCAATAGCTGCTGCTACTACAAATGTATAACAAAAATTTACTTTTGTATAGATTTGTACAGTTTGCAAAGAGTTTTCCTCACAAGAGTCCTGAGAGGTTGTTTGTTTTGAGAGTAAGCTCAGAGATTTTTTGAAAATAAAATTTTTATTTCTATCTTCAGTTTTTATATTGCCTACATTTCAATCAATCCATTAGCAAGCATTAACCAAGAGTCTAATATGTATTAAGCACTATGCTAAGTGCTGGGGATACAAAAGAAAGGTGAAAACAAAAACAGTCCCTTGCCTCAAGCTTATATTCTGATGTCAGAAACAACAGGCTTCAATCAAAACACACAAGACTAATACAAAGCAGATGGAAGGTAACCTGAGAGTTGGAGGTTGGGAGGGAAAGCATTCTAACTAGGGAGAACAACCAGTGCAGCAAAGGCAGGGAACAGAGAGTAGGCCCAAGGAGCCAGATCCCAATCAAAAAGCTGGAGGTCAGCAGAATATAACAAGACTGGGAGGGCAGAAAGAGGTCAGGCTGGGAAGAGGATTATATGTTAAACACTGAAGGCAACAGGGGGTCGGTGAAGTCAGAGTGGGAAAAGAAGAAAGATGACTATGGGCAGAAAGACTATGGGCAGAAAGATTATGGGCAGACCTACGCTTTAGGAAATTTGCTTTGGCAGCAAAATGGAAGACAGATTAGAGCAGAGAGATACCTTAAGGAAGGAGAGTAGAAAATTATTATAATAGTTCAGATGAGAAGTGATCAGGAGTACAAATTAGGGTGGTGGTCGTAAGTATAGAGAAAGGCATATTTGAAGAGATATTGGGGAGAAAGAAATTAGGAGACTTAGCAACTGACTGAATGTAGTGTGTGAGAGACTGTGAACTTAGGTGACTAAAAGGATATTAGTACCACCCTTGACAGCAACAGATCAAAGTGGAATAAGGTGGGGAGGGGGGAGGGATGAGGGTGGGGGAAATAAGGAAAGAAAGATAAGTTGTTTTGGATGTGAGGATTCAGCAATGCCTACAGAACAGTGAGTTTGAAATGTTCAATTGGCAGCTGTAGATATATAGATATCTCTACGTTTAGAGATGTATATCTATACATATACATCTATACATACAGAGATATAAGCATATCTATATATAAAAATAGATGTGATCTGGGAACCATGTGCATAGAGATGATATTTGAATCGATGGGAGCTGGTGACCAAGTGAGAAAGTATACATAGAAAAGAGGGCTCAAGACAGAGCTTTGAAGTATACCAACAATTAATGGTTTAAGCTCAAACAAAAGAGGCAAAGCAGAGATAACCAGATAAGTAGTAACAGTAGTAGTAGCAGAATCAAGAAAAAAAAAAATCACAAAAAACCAGTAAGGAGAGCGTGATATTCAGAAGGAAAAGGTGGATGACAGTATCAAATGCTGCAGAGACATCAACATAGATAAGGATGAAGGAAAAAGCCATTAGAATAGGTAATTTTAAAATCATAGTTAGCTTTTGAGAGAACAGTTTCAACTGAATGATTTTAAAAGATAAACTGCAGAGGCTCTGAAAAGTTCAAGAGAAGAAGAAGTAAAGACTCTGTAAACAGCTATTTCAAGGAGTTTAACAAGCACAGAAAGAGACAGAGGCAGAGAGAGATAGGGAGAGGGATAAGAGACAGAGATGGGTACCTGGCGTAGTAGGATCCAGTGAAGGTTTTTTTAAGATGGAGGAGACATGGGTTCATAGGCAGCAAGAAAGGTAGAGTCAATATTAGGAAGAGAGTAGGGATGATGGTGGAACAATATGATGGAGAAGACAAGAAGGGATGGGATCATGGATACATGTAGTGCATTAACTATGTACAGCAGAAAGGACACCTCAGTATCAGACACTGGAGTGAAGACATAGTGGGAGATGATGTGAGATGGGAAGGGAAAAAGAAGCTCTCCATCAATGGCTTTTTTTTTCACTGAAGTGTGAGGCAAGGCACTCAGTGGAGATGGTGAGAAAAGAAGCATTTAGGAGACTTAAGGAGAGAAAAAAAGTTTTCAAACAGTTGCTGTGGGGAATGGTATAGGCTACTAATTAGGATGTAACAGCAGTACTATAGCAAGGTACCAGATGAGATTAGAGAGCATAGTGAGGTACCACCTCACACCTCTCACAGTAGCTAATACAACAAAAAAAGAAAATGTTGGATGTTGGAGGGGATGTGGAAAACTGTTTCACTGATGACAGGCCCTGGAGTCAGGAGGACCTGAGTTCAAATCCCACCTCAGACACTTAACACTTACTAGATGTGTGACCTCGCACAAGTCACTTAAACCCACATACCCTCCAAAATGACCAAAAAATTCAAACAAACTGTGCATACCCTTTGTCCAGTAATACCACTGTTCAGTCTATATTCCAAAGATATCCAAAAAAGGGGAAAAGGACTTATTTTCACAAAAATATTTATAGCAGTTCTTTTAGTGGTGGCTAGGAATTGGAAATCAAAGGGATGCCTATCAATTGGGGAATGGCTAAACAAGCTGTGTGACAAGCAGGATGATTTCAGAAAAACCTAGCAAGACTTACATGAACTGACACATAGTGAAAAGAACTAGGAGAATACTGTACACAGTGACAGCAATATTGTTCAATGAAGAACTGTGAATGACTTGACTATTCTCAACAATACAATGATCCAAGATAATTGCAAAAAACTAATGATGAAGTATGCTGCCTACCTCCAGAGAAAGAACTGATACTGACTGAATACAGACTGAAGCATATTTTTTACTTTCATTTTTTTCTTTCACCTGAGTCTTCTTATACAAAATGACTTACACGGAAATGGTTTACCTAATTGCACATGTATAACCTATATCTGACTGCTTACCATCTCATCAAGTGGGGAGCGAAGGGAGAGAGAGAGGCACAGAATTTGAAACTTAAAACTTTAAATAAAAATGTTTAAATTTTTTTTTAAAGAGGGAATAGAGAGCATAAATATATTCTGAACCTTGTTTAGTTCCCTTCAGCAGCACATGAATAAGAGTGAAGAAATGATAGCAAGGTGTGATCAGCACTAAAACAAGGGAGCAAGGGATTCAAGAGTAGAACACAGTATAGAGAGGAACTGGTTTGCCAAAAGTTTAAGACTGGGAAGTATACCTGAGTGTAGCCAGAGTAAGGCAATGGCATGGGAAACGTACTGTTGGATGAAGGAATCTAATAGTGAGGGGAAAGAGGCATTAGGGGAAATCAGGCATAGGAATGGAAAGGTTAAAGATGATGATGAGATGGAGGAAATTCAGAGTTCTTGAGCCTAAAAGCAGAACTCCTGTGGGTGACTGCAAAATTAAGGTTATGATTATCCCTAAGAATAAGTGAGGTACAGAGAAGGAGAATGAGAAACTGGAAAGGTAAAGTATTGGAAGGATTATCAAAAATGTAAGATGAAGTCCCCTAGAATGAGGGAATGAGTTGGAATGAAGATCATGAGCCAAACATTGAACCTGATAAGAAAGAAGAGAAAATATCTTTGGGGTCAGTAGATATCTGCCTATGCCAGAATACAGATTAGGTGATAAATTTTGATTAAATGAACAAAAACAGTGGGGGATGATGGCATTAAACAGAGAATGAAAGTAGCAATTAGGGAAAAAGTATACTCATACATGCCAGTGAGCCCAGGCATATGAATAATAGTGCATGTAATCTGTCCTGGAAAAAGTGGCAAGATGAGAAATCATAAGGAGGAAGTCAGTTCTCAGTAAGAGCCAAAAGATAGGAGTGAGAAGGATAAGGGGTTAAGATGAAGGCAAGTTGGATCAAATAAAGTTTCCCACTTCATTCTATGACTCTCTGGAAGGGGACAGGAATAACCTGGATAAAGAAGGAAAAAAAGTAGTTTTAAAAGTAATTTTTCTTACAGATCAGGAATATTCTATTTATCTAACCACTCTCCCCATTTGAAGGACATTTACTTTGTTTCCAGTTCTTTGTTATCACAAAAACAGTTGCTGTTTTAAATATTTTAGCATAGATGAGACCTTCCTTTTTGTGACTGTCCACTTTAGACCAAATGCCTAACCTTAAAGTTTTGGGTTTTGTTTTGTCTTGTTTAAATATTACCAGCAAAACCTAACAGAACTAACAGTTCAACCACTCACTAAGGAGCTTTACTAGTGACAGCAGTATTAATAAAAAATTATGGTAAGGATTGCATTTGTGATGAATAAAATAGAATATGATGGTCTAAAAATAAACAGAAGCTTGTTGTGAACTCAGGACAAAAAAATAATTTTTCAGTTATGTTGGAGTAAAAGACTAAAGAAAAGGATGTTAGAGGCAAATAGGCCAAAATTCAAATAAAAAGATGAGGTAAAACTAATCCTAATTTTGATTCTATTTGCCCTATCACAGAAGATCTGTGAAGTGCAATATGCAACAAAAAATGGTTAATGAGAAGCTGAAATCCAAAATATGTAAGGCAACAGTGAGAGCTCTTAGCCGATGTCAGTGTTTTCTTACCAGATAGCTATGCTACAAGATAGAACAGACAGAACTGTTGAGTTTCTGTCAATAAACTTTTAAAGATAATAGAAAACAAGAAAAAATTCCAAAATACTGCAAAAAGCAAATTTTATTCTGACTTTCCAAACCCCTCCTCAAAAAGGGGGGGGGGGTGGAAAGAGAGAAAGAGAAAGAAGAGGGTGGAATCTACAAACCATTGACAAGTAAGCATAGTTTTTATTTCTGAAAATTTCTGGAATAAACTAAAGGGGAAATCTATCACCAAGAGCCAGCATAACTTTACCAAGAATAAATCATGCTAAACTAACCTCATTTCCTATCTTGATGAGATATTTAGAATAGAGACCTTGTAAATAGCTTGGATATAGTTTACCTGAATTTTTCTTTTTTAAAAAGATTTTAATTGATAGATTCTTTTAAAACATCATAATAGCTCCAGAATATTTCAAATTGAACCCCTCACAATGTACAAACTCAAGAATTAAGTAAAATCTAAGATAGTATCTGAGAGTACCTGGTACTTTATATTTTGGTAGATATCCGTTTGTTAAGAGAAAGAACAGATGCATGTTTTTGTAATTTAATACAAACACTGTCAAATGTGTTTTATCTGAATTTTGGTGCTGTTTCAAATTGTCTTCATTTATTTTTTTTAATCAGCAAGTTTCTAAAAATTTATCTCTTGCTCCGATACTCTTCCAATAAGTAAATTAAAAATAAAATTCTTGAAAAATAAAGTTTTCAATATCAGCTACAGAATGTGGTAAATATATATACCTATATATCCATATTAATAGTGTGCAAAAATGTATGTTCCTTCTTGCTTTTTAAGTTGACATCTCTTCTTCATTCTTTGGGACTCTTTAATTCTTGTGTTGCTCTGAGTTCTAACAACCTTCAAAATCTTTTTTTTTCCTACAATTTTAATCAGTGTATAAACTATTCTTTTGGTTCTATTAACTTCATTCTGCATCAATGCATAGAGGCCTTTCTAGTTTCCTCTGAAACTGCTCATTTTATCATTTCATATGGCACAATAATATTCCATTACATTCATACACCATAATTTGCTCAGCACTCCCCAAAAGAAGGGCATTCTCCCCCCCCCCCCCCGTTTCCACTTTCTGGCTACCACAAAAAGAGAGTTGCTATAAATAATTTTGCATATAAAATCTTTTCCCCAATTTAGATTCTAAGGGGGTATGGACCTGGTGGTCACAGAGTTTGGTCAAAAAGGGCATGCAGAATATGGTAACTTTCTGGGCATTGTTCCAAATTGCTTTCCAGAATAACTGGCCCAGGAATTAAGCAAGGATATCTCTACCACTGGAGCCCCAGCATACCTTTCCCCCCACAGAGTCCACCTCCAACATTTAGCTTTCTCCTTTTTGTCACCTTGCCAATTTGACAGGCGTGAGGAAGAACCTAAAAGTTACTTTAATCTTCACTTCTCTATTAGTGGTTTAGAATATATTTTTTTCATGACTGTTGATAGCTTGGGAATTTTTTTCCCTTTGAAAACTGCCTTCCTATATTTTGACCACTTGAATACTTGCTCTTAGATTTATATATCTTGGATGTGAGACCTTTGTCAAAGAATTCCACTGCAACAATCTCCTCCCCCGCCCAGTTTTCTGTTTCCCTTCTAATTTTTACAGATCAAAATTGTTCATCCTATTTTGTGTAATCCTATCACTTCTTTAGTCATGATCTACTTGGATCTGTGGGAAAACAGATACATTCATGTCTTATTGGTGGAGTTGTCTTACTTAATTCCTTGGACAGCTATCCTGGAAAGCAATTTGAAAGTATATCCAATTTGGAACTATCTATTTGATACTGTATCAAATAGTTCTTTGTTCATGTTGTATCCACATCCTACATTTTTTTTTCTGAAATGTTCACATTCAGTGTTCCTTATATAACAGTACTATTTCATTACACTCACATACAATAATTAGTTTGCCATTCCCCAATCAATAAATAGTAAGTTTACTTAAAAATAATGCTATAATGAATACTTTCCCAAAGGTTATACAGAGTTTTGTAAAAATTCTTGAAAAATGACCAATTATATTCTAAAATGGTTGGATAAAAATCATAGTTCCATTAGCTGTTGATTAGTTTTTCTGCTTCACAATATCCCTGCCAAATGAATTGGCAAAGATGGAAATAGAGGTGGGGGAGTGGCACAAAGAATTTAACCATTTAGAAATTTAGAATCAGATTAAGATATACTTTTTAATTCAATTTCCACCAAAATGCTATCTGGTTGAATATGGTTTATTATCAACTACCCCATTCTTAGATTAAAAAAGCTTTGCCTGCAGTACAAATTTCCTTCCAATTGTTATTTCTCTATTCTGCTGGTTAATTTTAAAACTTGTATGCTCTATCAGTTAATTTTGATAAATGCATCTTTATAAAGAGTTGGAGATCTGGTAATAGCATCCTCCACCAACCCCATCCTTGGCATTCTTAGGATTTGATTAATCTATGAATTTTGTCAACATTTTGCCCTTTGTATCTGATTAGCATAAATTTGAATCCATAGATGAATTTGGATAGGAAACCCATTTTTTTTTTAAGAAAAACTTATCAAGAACACTGAACCTCTCTTATATTATGATATTCTTTTCTTGCTGTGAAAATGTGCCATGTATTGTCTTAGCAGATTAAGTCCCATGTAGCATGATGAATTTTGTCATGTTAGTTACATTTCTCTCCTTTTAGTTCTTCTTTTTAGTTGTTGGTTAACAAACAGAAGTGCTGGTAATTTGAGGGAATTTATTTCATATCCTGTAACTGCTGATCAATACTGTTGGTTCTCTAGAGTTTCCTGACAATCACTCACAAAAAGATAATATTCGAAAAGTTTGTGTTGCATAAAGATGATTTGTTCTTTAAATGCTTGACACAATTCACTTGTAAATCTTTCTGGACCTAGAACTGTTTTTTGCCCACACACAAGTTCATATATGGCTTGTTCAAATTCTCTTTTGTAGACCCTTAAAGCTATTTTGTTAGCTTTAGGATTTTATATTGGGGAGTAATTTATCTCTTCCCAGTTTTATTATCCCATAACTGAGTATAATATTTCATTATATTTGTAATCCCATAGATGTGGTACAACCTCGATGCAAGCCATCCATGCCTTCTCATCTTCTATAATTCGTGTCTGTCTTTCCAAAAATCCCCACCAGAGTGTCCAGGGTCTTGCCAATGTACCAGAGATCTTCCCCTAGATCTGCTGACATTATACTGATAATAATGGAGTATAACAGCTTTGGTTATCCCTTACTCTTTGGTGTATGACTGACTCAACTGCTTTTCAGTTCCTGCATTTCTTTGATGACATCTTTAACACTGCTTCTCCCGTGCAGTTCTTCCTTAAAACATGCTGCAGCCTGACAACCCGATTACCCTTTGGGTGACTTGAAACTTTAATTCTTCAGGCACTTTGATATTTCATGATTTAGATTGATACAGTCAATGAAAGAATAGTATTCTTTAAAATGGTCTTTGTTTCATGGAGAAGCTTGGGGTCACTAGAAGAACTGTATAATTTCTCAGATGGAATCATCCCAAACTCGTCTAGCTACTATCCAACTTAAATGGGCATCATTTATGATAATTTTCTTTATTTCCTCTCCATAAGTTACAAGACCCCCTTTTTTCATTTTCTGAGGTAGGTTTTTTGGCAGGGTGGAGGTGGAATTTGACTTTGACCACTATCTCTAAAAATCAGATAAAACCTTACCAATGGTATTTCTTTAAAAATCAAGACTATTATTCTTTTTTTAAATCAAATTTTATTAGTTTGATTTTATTTTGAAATTCTAGTCCCTAAAAATCCTTGGCAAAAAAAGGAGGCTGGACATTATATTTCAAGACATCATAAGTGAAACTATCCATATCTATAAAACCAGAGGACAAAGTAAAACTAGAAAGAATACACTGATCACCTGATAAAAGGAACCCGACAAGGAAAAGGCCCAGGAATATCACAGCCAAAATCCTGAGCTCTCACATCAAAGAAAAAATACTGCAAGCATCCAGAAAGAAGCAGTTTGTATACAAGGAAATACAGTCAGGATTATACAAGACCCGACAACTTCTACTAAAAAAAAACAAAGGATGTCTTAGAATACAATATTCTAAAATGCAAAAGATATAGGGTTGCAATTATATAGATCATTAATGTAATAGGACTTTCAAGTGTTCTTGATTTAAAAATTTAAAAAACCATTAAAGCTGAAAAGGAACTCTGAAATACAAACATGAATCTAGAGAAACCTAGGAAGTAAAATTTATTTGGAAAGACCTGTATGATAATGCAGTGCTAACATTCTAATAGAGAGAGGTCTGCTTTCAGAACATTAAAGACTTGAAAGGATAATGAGACAAAGGAGGCTATGAGGAAGGACTAATTCTGTTTTGAGTATGTGAATAGGGTAAAGAAAAGGGAGGGTAAAAAGGCAAAATACATTAGCACAGAAAGGAGGAAAAAGGGGTAGAACTTGCCATTTCTCATAACTGGGTATGAGAAAGTATAGAAAAATGAAGTAATGAGTAGGTGGCATGGACATCAGTTGAACCTCACTTATCTGAAACTGAAAAAGGAAATTGAACATACACATAAACAGTCTAAAACTCAACAAAACAAGTGAGGATAGGAAGGAGTGAGTTAAGAAAGAATAATATTGAGAAGGGAATAATCACAAGAAAACAAACTTACTGATCTTGAATTGGGGAATGTCTAAACAAATAAATGTATGGAACAGAATATTATTGCATTATAAGAAATGAAAAAAGAAATTATTTCAGAGATTCCTAGATAATATAAATTAATATGGGGGGAAGTGAGGAGATTCAGGAGAACTATTTGTACAAGTACACAACACTGTAAAGAAAAACAACTCTGAAAGACTTTAAGAATTCTGATCAAAGCAATGACCAACTATTTCTCCACAGGTCTCCCATCTTTACTGAAAGATGTCACACACTTTCTGCCAGGTAGCCACTATATTTATTTGCTTTGCTTGACTATGATTATTTGTTACAAGAGAATTTTTCCCCCTTTCTCTTATTTTGTGAAATTCAGGAAACTTGGGAAAGGATAAATAACAGTGATGCACAGCACTCCCCAAAGGGAGCCACTGTAATATTTTTTTAAATGCACAAATAGAGAAAAAAGCACAGACATGAGGAACAGTTTTGAAATTAATGTGTAGAATTTATTATATTTTTAAAAAGCAGTGTGGAGATTGCCGGCCTCATATACAATCTTTGTGTGTGTGTGTGTGTGTGTGTGTGTGTGTGTTCTGCTGTGAAAATGGAAATAATTTCCGTTTTTCATATTTAAATTCAGAATAAAACAGTATCATTAAAATCAAATGAATCTCAAAAAAAATAAACTTCTGCAGCTAAGTCTCATGTGCCTGAGGCTTCCCGTTATAATAATGTAAAGGAAAGGGTCCAAGCTGAAACTTCCTATACAGTAGGAGATAATAATAACAATAGCATTTATAAAGTACTTCAAAGTTTGCGAAACACTTTATAAACAGTATCTCATGTGACACAATAATACTATGAGGTAAGTACTATTATTATCTTAATTTTACAAATAACTTAAGAGAAGTTAAATGACTTGCCTAAGGTCACACAATTTTTCTAAGTATATGAAGCAGGATTTGAACTCAGATCTTCCTGACTCCAAGTTCAATGTTCTATCCACTATCCCTAGCTACACCAACATGTCTAAAGATTAAGTGGATAAATTAAAAAATTCAAACACTAATGGTGCTCATCATATCTTATACTATTTCAACATCCCAACAACTGGGTTTAGTAAATGCTCTTTAAAGTAGAAGTTCAATAAATCTCACAGAACGGTCAAATGACAGAACAGTGAACCAGAGCACCGCCCGGGCTCAATGCCCAGCGTCGCCGCCTCACAGCCAGGTGATCCAGCACAAGTTATAAGCTGTTTCCTCATCTGTAAAGATAGCTGTAATGGTCACGTGCACTCACAAATGCTATGAGAATCAAGCACGATAATGCATACAGAAACGCTTTGAGAAACAGTGCGATGCTACATGAGTGTGAGGCGCTAATATTTCTACCAGTGACCCGCTCTTAAGGCCTTTTCCAGTTTCTACAGACTTCATTTTCAACCTGATAACAAGCTGTTAAAAAAAGAAGCAGCATTTGATGATTTAAAAAAAGCATAAAAGCTACGAGTAAACAATATAAAAATGTTGATAGGGAGATACCTTGACAACCTGCAGCAACTTTTCTAAGCCTATTTCTTCATCTGTAAAGTGGGAAAAGTAACACTTATATTACCTATGCTTGAAGACTGGAGTGAGGCTCGAAAGAGATGATGCACATAAAAGCACCACGTAATAGAAAAGATGCGGACAACAGTAATATCACTTTAACCAACAGATGAGGACCTATTTATCTTCAAACCATTATCCATGATGCTAACTTAATTTTAACTACTTATCAAAACCACTGGCAGGGTCTTTCCTGGTCCCCCAGACAGATCCTTCTTCTATACGGTTTACCTTCCATCAACTCTACACAGACCTGGCATGTTACCTACGTTACCCAAAACCAGCTACTTTCATGACTTTACTATCTCGTTCCACCACCACTCTATTTCAGTCACTCAAGCTAAAAACCTTGAAATTCATCTTTGACTGATTCTTCTCTTTCATCTACCCATTACCTACTCACAACTTTTTCCCCCGTTTGGAAAATGCCTCATAGTTACTCCTTCATTCAACCCTGCAAATATATATGTTGTTATAAGACTGTCGCTCAGTTATCAGTGGTGCCCAAGTCTCAAACTCCTTTCCGTAATTTTCAAGGTCCTTTATGATTTAGGCTAAGCAACCCTATTACCTATCACTACCTAACACAAACCCTCTTTTCTCACTAGTCCAACCTTCTACCTGACCTATGAATATGCTAGTCTCGTTCCTACCTGCACTCAAGACGTATTCATCCAATCACTTGTTTCTCACCTTGCAAGCCCTCCTTTCTTCCCTTAAAGATATCTAAATACTAAGGACCTTCAAGATTCAGCACAAGTTCTACCTTCTCCACAAACTGATCCACTGCTCCACTCCTCACTGATCTCCTGCACCTCTGAACTGTTGCTATATGAAGAACCTATGCAATCTGGCATTAATTTTACCTTATAATGCTGATGCATTGTTATGCTGTTTACTCCTACTCCTGATTATTATCATGTTTAATCCAGAACTAAACTGTTTCAGTCTTCCATATCCTTCTCAAAATGGGGAGCATAGGGTCAAACAGGTAGACTGACAGAAAGTGAAGGGGAGGAAAAAAAATTATGTGACGGAAAAGATGAAAAGGTGGGAAACTGAAAGATGACTGAACCATCCATTCATTAATTCAACCCTGATTTATTGAAATGCTGCCATTTGTACTATATACCAAAAACTTAACAGTTACACAGTCCTTGTCCTTAGGAATTTCACACTCTCTGAGGAGAAACAGATATTCAAAACTGCAATGCAAAAGAGAATATAAGAACAAAAGAAAAGTACAAGTAACTAAGAAAAGTTCAGGAAGGAAAGAAGATTACTGGCACAGAAGGTTCAAGGGAAAATTCATGAAGAAAGTGGTGGTATTTCACAGACTTTTAATAATGAAAGGAATCTCAACAGAGAATGAGGGGAAAGAAGAAATGGAACAAAATGACTAATGAGATAAGACAAGCAATCAATGAATAGGTATGAGGGATCTAATTTGATAGAAGCATAAGGCATAATGGGAATAACAAAAGGTGCAGCAAATTGGCAAAAATGACAAAAGATGGGAATAGTCAATGCTGAAGGGGACTAGAAAGACTAGGACACTAATGCATTATTGGTGCAGTTGTTTAAAAAAAGAAAAAAAAAAAAGGCTCCATACACACCAAAATATTTAAAGCAGTATATTTTGTAGCTGGTTCATTGTCTTCCCTCATGTTCAAAGAAAACCCCAAAAAATGACATTTCTGTCTCAGTGTGTCCAACTATAACTGATCAGACCAATGTGAGCTGGGAAGGCTCTCCATTTGTAGTGGAGATCTCTGCATCTGTGCATGTCACATTCCTTTTGATTTACTGCAATTCTGCTTTGCTCATGCAGCACAGTTCCAACTTTGATGTGGGCACATCATGCCAGGTAGTCCTACGCCAGTATCTCCCATGTCTTACAACAGATGAATAGATTCTAAAAGTTTTGAGCAGCTAGTTGGTGCAGTAGATAGAGTATCAGCCTTGGAGTCAAGAAGACTCATCTTCCAGAGCTCAAATCTAGTCTCAAACACTTATATTAGCTGTATGATCCTAAGTCACTTAACTCTGTTTGCCTCAGTACATTTTGTAGTAGCAAAGAACCGGATACTCAATTATTGTGTAATGGTCAAAAAAATTGTAGCATATGAACTGGATGTCCTGAAGACATCTCAAATTCAACATGTGCAAAACTAAATATAAAAAAATTAATGTACTGTAAGAAGCGATAAATATGATGGATGCAGGTAAGAGTAGAAAGATTTACCTGAATCCATGCAAAGTGAAGCAAGCAGAGTCAAGAAAAGAACATACAGAATGAGTACAACAATGTAAATGGAAAAAATCACCACCACCCAACAAATGAAAATGAATGTTTCACAAATACAAAGAATAAGGTGGGCCCAAAGGAAGATGTGTAATAAGACACTCCACTTACATACTCCTGTGTATAGGTAAGGGGTACATGGATATGGAATACTGCATATATTACAAGAAAATGTCAATATATCGACTGGTTTTGCTCAATCTATTTTCTCTTCTTTTTCTTCTTGTGTTAAAAAAAATCCTTATATAAGAGACGGCACATTTTGGGAGGAGAAAGACGGGAAATCTGAACACTATTAAAACAAAAATAGCAAAGACGGGAGAATGAAGAGAACAGACTAAACACCAACTAATAATCTGATTCCACATAAGACCCTAACTTTGTCATGGTCCTTCCTTCCAGGGCAAATCTGGCATGGCATTTTGCTCCTTTTATCTTCAAAACTTAAACTCATTGGCAAGTTCACAAAAAAGAAAGGCAAATTATGGAAAATACTAACGTAACACAGAAAAAATATATGCCAACAACTGAGCATGGCAGGGGAATAGAGAAAGGATACTTATATTGACAACGCTAACGCCGCTGTGAGTTACTCCTCCAACAGCTTTTAAACTGAAACCACACACATATCTCCTTCTCCTCATCGGCATCCTTCAATTTTCCATGGAGCAGAGCTGGTATAACATGTCAAAACTCCGAAACAAAAAATAATAGGAAGAAAAGCACACTCCTTGTCCCAGAATTAATCTAAATAATTTATTTCTTTTTCTTGCATTTATGAGTTATGGCTCTGTATCTGAGAAGCTAATAGATCCATTTCTTTCATTCAACTATTTGTATGTCAACCATACTGTTTAAGAACTCCAGTGTCCTAGAACCTGGATGAAGACGCTTAGAATTAATGGTAGGACTGTGATGCCTGAACAAAGAAGAGACTGCAGAGCTCTTATATATTTGTTCCAGGAAGAGGAGAGGGAAGGGCAGGGGAGAGGAGGGGAAAAGAAAAAGGGAAAGGATGAGAAGGGGGAAAAAGGGAAGGAAAAGAAAAGGGAAAAAAAAGAAAAGAAAAAAAAAAAAGAAAATCATACCAGACTGAATAAATCTAATGAGAAACTACTGAGACTTTCATCAGAGAATAACACAAAAAGACAGATGCTGGTAGGCAATAGAAAAGGGAAATGCATGCAAAGCCAGCACTAGAAAAAATAAACAAGCCCAGTCTCTTGGCATGACTAGGACACACATGGCCTGCAGGCTTCTGTATTGGGAGGCAACAAAAATGGAGTAAAGTCCCTGAAGAAAGTGCCGGGGAAGTCAGAGAGCTACAGGGTGGCCAGAAAGTGCCAGTGGGCAACCTCAGAAATCATGGGCAACCGTGTGATAGAGGTCAGACTCTAATGGCCAAGGGACTCATGTGTTCTACTACTGTGTTCTGAGATGTCATTGTAAGGCTTGGAGGCAGAATACTCTGAACTCAAAGATCCAGGAAAATCACAACCTCCAGAGATGGAGGTCAGTGCAGAAACCCAAAGGACCTAAGAGGGGCCCAATAAATCACCCAACAGCAAAAGCACGGAGGGGAGACTGGTCCTGGCACAAAGCCTCAATTCAGGAACTAAAACTGGAAAAAATGAATAAATCAGAGGAAACACTAATCACTACAATAATTATTACAGATCTAGAGATTCCAAAAAGAAGCCAGAAACTATAAATGTGAGCAATGAGTGTATAAATTTAAAGGAAAAATGACTCTTCCACGAGGACAATAAAACCTAGAAAAAATAAAATTACAGATAAAAAAATTAAATAAAAACTTCAAAAGAATTAAAAGAACAAATGGCTAAACATAGAAAGTGATAAACTTTATCCAAAATTATCTGAAAATCAGAAATATCTAGCAGATATCAGTGAGAAAGAAAGAAATACTCTAATGAAAGAAAACTATTAGGAAAAAACAGAACATATTTCATATCAAAAACAAGTGATCTGGGGGAAAAAAAGTCAAGGAAAGATAAGGAAAGAACCACTGGACTTCTGAAAATGATTGGGTTTTTTTTATTACAAGTCTGAATACTATATTTCAAGACATCATAAATGAAAACTGCCCACATCAATTAAAACCAGAAGGCTAAGCCAAGATAAAAACAAACACTGATTACTGTTTGATTAGGGAAAAAAAAAAAGACTTTAAGTCAAGATGGCTGCCTAAATAAGCGACCGGTCAACCAGCTCCATATACCCATTCAAGAAAAAGCCTTAAGTTCCCATCAAACAAAATAATGATTAAGAAAACCAATGAGGAACTACAATGACATATTCTATCCCAAAACTACACAGAAAGCAAGCCAGGTCCCCTGAAGACAGTAGAAGACATTTGTAGCCTACAACACTCTTTGTCTGAGGAAGCAAGAGCAAATGATTACCCCAGTAAAGCATTAAGGTGCTCAGAAAGCTGAACAGTAATTGGAAAGCAACAGTGTGGTCAGCAACAAGCTCAGGCCTGCATAACACCTAAGCTCCCACATCCAAGGCCTCCCCAAACACTCTCTTGCAAAGCTTGAAGGACCCTGAAGACCAGAGATCTGAACTTCAAAAAGCCCCAAGAGGAAAAGGTCCACACAGGGATCCAGAACAAGATGAAAAAGGGCTGACTGTCCTACATAAGAGCATGGGGGGAAATAAGGGGTACCTGGGGGGGGGGGGGGTGTATGAACCTGGTCTTGGCACAAAGTTTCAGTTCAGAAATAAATGTCTCAGATGAGTGAATAAAATATGATCTAGTATCCAAAAAAGTTGTTAATCTAACTAGATGACAACTATAAACAGAAATTCAAAGGAAAAAATGATTTTATACCAGGACTACAGGAATACCGAGAAGAAAATGAGATTAAAAAAAAAAATAATAGCTCTAAAGTAAAAAATTAGGAGACTAAGTAGCTTAGAAAAAGAAAGTGGGGTAAATGTCAGCCAAGAAGAGTGTTCCTAAAATACTATAACAGACCAAACAGAAATCCATGACTCCAGGAAACAGCAAGAAATAGCAGAACAAAATCAGGACTGGAAAAAAAAAAAAAAAGATGTCAGATATCACAAAACAACTGTCCTGGAAAATAGATCAGAGACATAATTTTAAAATCACTGGATTCCCTAAAAAAGAAGATTAAAAAAAATTCACAACATTTTAAAAAATTTTAAGTGAAACTGCCCACATCTATTAGAATTCAAATGTGAAGATAGGAATCCTAAAAGTCTCAGAAATATCAACCAAAATCTTAAACTCCCATATCAAAGGAAAAAAAATACTACAAGCACTCAGAAACAAGCAATTCAAATACCAAGGATCTACAGTCAGCATCACAGAAGACGTAGCAGCTTCGATTAAAAACCAGAGGAGATCTGGGAGTACAATATTCCAAAAATGTCAAAGGAGATAGGTTTGCAACCAAGAAAAACTTACCCTGCAAAGCTGAGTATAATCTTACAGAGGGAAAATGGAATTTTAACAGACTTTAAAGCATCTCTATTGAAAAAAAAAAACTCTACTGAGAGTAAGACTTTCAAAATATAAACACAAGAGTCCAGAGAAAGGTAAGATGTAATGTTAATATTCAGATGATTTTCAAAAGGTAATGAGAAGAATGAATAAGAATAACAGAATTCCTAGGGGTGATATGGTTTTGTTCTGGGGATTTAAAAAGGGAAAAACACAGGAGCACAGAAGAAGAAGCATATTATTAGAGAAGAGGGGAAGACGTATAACTTGCTAATTTTTATAATTAAAGCAAACAAGACAAATATGAAGTGGCAGAGGGAAGAGACATCAAATGGCCTTCATTTATCTGAAATGGATAAAGAAAAGCTGAACACGAACACACACACACACACACACACACACACATACACACACACAATTAGGTACAGAAATATATCAAATTCAACATGGAAACAAGTGTGGGGACAAGTAGCTGGGAAACTGGAGGAGAATAGCCGCAAATAAAACAAGCTTACAGATCCTAAATGAGGGATGGTGGATAGAGGATGGGAGATGGGGAGGAAGGGCATGGGAGGAGATGAGGAAGAATTATACTACAATGGAGTTCCTATCAAATGAGGAATGACCGAACAAATTGCAGTAAATGAATGGGATATTATTGTGTCAAAAGAAATGATGAGAGATGATGTTAGCAAATCCTGGGTAGTATGAACTGATGCAGAATAAAATGAGCAAAAACAATTTACACAAGGATGACAACAATGTAAGAAAAACAACTTCAAGAGAATTAAGAACTCTGTTCAATGCAATAACTAACCATATCTCCAGAGGATCTAGGGTGACACAGGTAGCCCTTCTCCTGACAGAAAGGTGATAGTCACAAGGTGCACAAAGAGGCATATATTTTTGTATTCAGCCACAGTGTAGATTCATTTTGCTTGATTATGCTAACTTATTACAAGGGTTTTTTCTTTCATTCACCCAACTTCTAATTGGAGTAAGGGATTTAGGAAAAAGGGTAGTCAGTAATAGTGATGCCCTCCCCCAAAGGGTCATTATAAACATTTTTTACAATGCACAGAAGAGAACAGAAGGAAGTTCAGAAGGAAGCACAGACAAGCAGGACAGTTTTGAAAGTAACGTGTGGAATTTATTATATACTTTTTTTTAAAAGCAAGCTGTATGAAATGGAGATTCACGGTTTCATATACAATCCTCTTTTCATGTTCTACTGTCTATATTGAAATGCTCTTTTGGGGGTGTTTAAATTCAGAATAAAAAAATAAAATTATTTTTTTAAAAATCTAATGGTAGATTGTCACAGTGGGGGCTCCCACACAGATGATATCCCTGAATCCTAACTTAGATAATTCATAGCAGGAACAATCAGCAGCAGCTGGATCACAGGATCAGGGCAGCAGTGAAGAGAGGCACATCATGAAGCTGCGGTGATATTTCCCTGTCCTGATATGATCACAGGTTGGGCCAGAAGTAGATGTCATTTAGAAGCAGCATCAAGGAAGAAAGTGCTACAGAAGAAAATCCATTTTGTCAGTCTTACTGACAATTGTGACAGCATTCACTCACCTGATTCCCGGTTTTTTATTACTCAAAGTATTTTTAAGCTTATCACTACTCAACAGTTAAGTACCACTCTACGAAACTATATTTTCAATATGCAAGACATATGTACATAAATTCTAAGCTAGAAATACATAATTTGAATTAAAATGGAATTACAAAGTTATGCAAAAATCTAGGAGGAAAAACCTTTCTATAGTAATTTCATTCTTGTCCTAAGTACTTCAAGTGGCAATATTCATAAAAGAATAATAATAATACATGTTTAATATATTTTTTAAATAGGGTAAGGAAGGGGAAGAGGAAGGTGAAAAGGAGGAAAAGGTCAAAGGGAGAAAAATATAACCATCCAGCTTATTATTCTTGGACTAATTTTTATTCATGTTTGATATAAATATAAATTTCTCATAATTACAAGATAGTATGAATGCTCTGCCCTGAGATCTATAATACATAGCAATACCACGCTGATACAGTTGCATTAACCTTTAATATCCAAAGATAATAACTTAACAATGACTTCATAATCTAACTTTAAAGTACAAGAAAAGTATTCTGATAATCCATATGTTGGTCAGAGATATATCTGAACAAAGGCTTTCAGGTACTAATATATATATGGGGCAATAAAACTAAGTTTCTGAGTTGGACACTGAAATGTCAACAATTTTAACTCTGGTAACATGTATTAAAAAACTCAGTATCCTTGAATTACAAGAAATTTTGCTTATTTATAATGAAGACTAACAAAATTTTGAAGTGATATACCTGCTGAAATAGAATACAGACCTGACTACTGAAACTTAAGATTATTTCAGGCTATAGTACAACCCAAAGGAAGGTCTTATAGATTAATACTAGTTTATGATGGTCTAAAGCCATATACAGTGGTATGCACCAAAATAAAATGAATGTCATCCAATTCATGGTAAATTCTACTAGTTTGTATGAACACTGAAGTTATACAAATCCACCTACAACCCTGTGATAAAAACAATATTTTCCCTAAGGCAAATGAGATTCTGAAATACAAGATCTCCTTATCCATGGAGAATAAGTTCTACAGATTGCCAAGAATGAATCTTTGAAATTTTTATGTATACATATATATGTGTCTGTATACATACACACACACACGCACACATATATGGCAAGCAGAAAACTGTGATCTATATATAGAAATATCTATAGATACAGAAATGTATCTATCACAGTTTTCAACTTGCTCTCCTAAAACTCAAACTCTTCCACAGAATTCTCAATTCTTGTGATTGGATAAAGGATAAAGCCTCAATTAGGTGCTCATCATGTTCTGAACACCTGCCAATCTTCCTTTCTTTTTAATAGAGAGGGTGATACTGCACACCAGCCAGTAAGAGGAAGGGGCTGTAGTGGCAGGACGTAGTAAGACCATCACACATTTGAAACAGCCAATCCTAAATCAGCAAATCAGGAAGGTTTCTTGAATAGCTAAAGAATTCTGCATGGAAAGGACAAATGTTAGGCCTGTCACAAAGTACTGTGGCTTAGAAAGCATAGAATAAAAATCAGGTACTTAGGCATATACCTCTGCAGTGGTGTCACTTTGTTCTTATTCTTGTCAATGGAACCCGTAGATAGCTGAAGAAAATTGGGGTTTAATTTATATAATTCTTGAAGTAGCTTCTGTTCATACTCTTGGTGTTTACCCGCCTGGTGGAAAAAGAAAACAGAACTGCAATGGCATTCATATATTAGCTGCAATGAAATACTCCATCTCTCCCCTGGAAGCTTAAAGACACCAATGATACAAAATGAAAAGGATTCTTCCAACCAAAGACAAACTTTCTAGGTTAAAACAATCTCCCCCCTATTAAATGTACATGGCATATGGCAAAAAGGCAAAACAAAAGAAATATTAATTTATTTGGAAGGCATTCAGTATGTAGAAAATAACTTTAAGACTTAGGAAACCAAATTTAAGCATTGTTTAGTCAAAGTTCTTTAAGGTAAAAACAAAAGGTATTCTCCAACAGCCTAATTATTTAGCATTTTTTCAGATATTTAAACAGCATTATTCAGCATCAAATTAATGAAAAATGAAGTAAAAATTCATCAAATAGCACTTTATCCTCTCATCTGCCCTGTCTCACTCAACAAGTCCCAAATGAAAATCATTTTAAATTCAGTTCCAGATAGCATGATTAATTCTCCAAGAACGCAAAAACTTGGGAGTAGCAGAAGGAGGTATAGGGCACAAGGAGAAGAGAAAATTTACAGAGAATTTAACTCAGACAATTAGAGACAAATAGTAAAAGTTTACAGTACTTGTTTTACTATTTGTACACATAGTCTGTCTGGATATAGGTTATTTTAAGTATTTTGCACAAAGCTGATTACTGCTTAATTTTGTTCAGCCTGATAACGACAAGCTCTAATAAATAACTGAGCCAAAACTAAAGAGTAATGCCATTTACTTGAGTACAATTACATATATTTTTTGCAATGTCATTCTTTGTTCTGAGGTGCCGTAAGTCACACATATATATTTTCCATTCACATTTGCCTATCCACTCTATTTAGAATAAAATATTGAATTTCCTATCATGAGATAAAGAAAGAGCTCTTCCAATCTTTGTTACGATAGTTACATAATAAGTTACTATTTTATATTAAGGAAATATCTTAACAAGAAAAACACCTCTGGACTCATGTTTATACTACTTCCAAACAGGTTAAGAAGGCTCTGAGGAAGGAAGACCGACTCTATAAAGCATTCACTGTTTCTAGTGGTACAAACTCTAAAAATTTTAAAACCTTTGAAAATTTTCCATTCACAAGGAAAATGACTTGATAAACTTCCTTTAAATAGTTATTGCAAATTGTTTATGAAAAGACCTCAGCAGGGGCAGCCCATATAACACATATTAAATCTCATTACTACATGGCAGTGGCCAAAATATGTTGTTTCCAAAAAAACCCCAAACATTTCAAACGAGCAAATTTGCTGGAGTCATTTGGTATTTACTTATATTACGATGCAGTACAGGTCCTCTTTGCTGCCATCCAAGACAACTTTGCTCAGGAGTCATTTTAATATTGCTTCTAGATCCCAAAGACAATATAATAAGGAGATTGTACTGTATTTTTTTTATAAAGGAATTTAAACTATAGCAATTCCAAAGTCAAAGAAAGTAAACTTTTCCCAATGAAAATTAGCAATGCACTCTTCATTCTAATTAGACTTGCTCTAGGTTGATGTGAAGAATGAAAGGTAGCAATGAATGCCCCCCACCTTCTAAAAGAGAAGTATTCCTGCAAAAGTCCACAGCCACAAATCTGAAGTCCTCATCTACAATAGGGAAGTACAGCATTATATTTTGGTATAATCCTCATGTAATATGATGTCTTTTCAACATTTTCACTTCTAAACAATATTTATACTATAAATTGAAAGGAGACAGGAGAGGAGGAAAAGTGAAAGAACATAGGACATTAAGCATTCAATTCACTTTTTCACAGGCTACTAATTCAACGAACACTTGAAGAAAGAACATAACTCTCTAAAACATCATCATTTCCCTGTCTTGGTGGGATATATTTTCTAGGATACCATGTAAAAAATACAGATAAGAAAAAACTCAACTAATGGGCATAACACCCTATTTCGATTACATTTTGCTGATAACATTACTCTCAACATAATATCTTTTTTTTTTAAAAAAGCTCTCCACTTTTGAAGGAAGGGATTTAACAAAAAAATAAAAACTAAGTGGTGCTCTGTCTGCAAAGCTGGCAATTCATACTGCTTTACTACCTGCATTTCCTCTTTTGTGAAGCTAGCTGCTTCATCCCCCAATTCGTGTAGATACATGCAGTCAGGTTTTGGACACTGCATATTCTTTAGGAAGTAACTGCAGTATTTTGTTGTACCTAGAGAAGCCTGTGGGTAAAAAGAAGAAAAAAATTTGAAGATAACAAAAATATTACTTACTTTTAAAAAGGACAATAATACAAGTTAAGAAACATATGCCAGTGTAGATTTCAGAAAGCATTCCATAAGAAATCTGGTTTGAGAGAGAACTGATGAACTTCAAGTGCAAACTGAAGTATAATTTTCTCAGTTTATTTTTCTTTTCTTTTTTCTTTTTTTAAAAATATGGCTAGTATGGATATTTGTTTTGCATGTTTTGACATATATAACTGATATATTGTTTGCCTATTCAGTGGAGGAATGGGTAGGAGGGAGGAAGAGAATGTGGAACTCAAAATTTAAAAAGAAAAGAATGTAAAAAATAAATAATGGTGGGGAAGGGGGAGGGTGGAGATCTGGTTTATATTTATTCTAACAAAAAAAGTTTCCTGTGAAAATTAGCAATTGCCTAAATAGATTAACCTTGTTAGACAATAACATTAATGAATTACAACAGATGCATTGCCTTGAAATTTAATATGTAAAATCTGTCCAGTAAACAAACTGTATTTTGGCCAAAAAAAAAAAAAAGTCATCAAAAATAAATTATATTACCTTGAGTGTTCTGCCATCTACTACTACATTGTTGACACACTGTATGGCTCTGAGAGCATCTTCTGACCGGATATAGGTGACGTAAGCACTGGCGCTTGGACCCTAAAGTGAAAACATCCCATCTCACTGTCATAAATACTAAATCAAGGTAATAACAAAAAGCTTCTATTAAAATAACAATAAAGAATTCAGAATAATGTTATCTCAACAACTTTCAATAATGAATGTGAATTTCAGCCAAAAGAAAGCAAAGAGCCCATCTGAAAGCAATCCAATAAGTTAGTAGGGTCAGAAACTTTGAACTCTTAGCTTTCAAGCTCAATCCCTTAATTTTATAGATGAGTAACCCAAAACCTAAAAAGATTAAATGACCTGCCTAAGGCCACACCAGAAGCAAAGTTAGGATATGAACCTAGAGCCTTCAATTGCAAATCAAGTACTGGTTTCCCTCCAACACATTACCTCTTCTGTTTAATGTAATACGCCTACCTTTAACTAGATTATGATCTATATAGGAATTTGAGATAATAGCATTTCATCTGGAAAAAATAAATTAAGGTCATAGGGCTTGATTTTTTTAAGTTTTAAAATTTTCAAATATAGTCAAAACTGCTCTTATGCCACATCAAATTTTACATAGCTTTGACTATAATTTCCAACCTTCCCTCCCTCCATATAACCACATAAAACAAAAACACATGAGGGATGGTTAGTCTTACCTTAAAGATGAAAATTAAGGTTATCTGACCTAATGTCAAATATCATTAAAATGACTTTATTAAAATTTCAATGTTTGAAGACTATGCCACTTGGAAAAAGTATTCTAAGCTAATTTAAATAGAAAGACTGAACTCCCATCTCTAAATCTTTTTCTCATTATCTTGGCAGTTACTCAATAGAAAAGGAAATCCTTAGATGTGAGTTCCATTAAGGTACAAATAATTTCCTTTGGGACACCAATAGAGGGTGCTATTCAACTAACATCTCTTAATCACAAGATCCATTCATTCCCAAACTAATAATTCAAAAGAGAAATAAATTTTAATAATGAACTACCTCCTTTTAAAAACAGAATGACTAATAACCTATGTTATGACAAGA
>CM053585.1:467085336-467154932 GCA_028646515.1 Pseudochirops corinnae
ACACACACACACACACACACACATATATTTACATGCAACTGGGAAATAAGATATACAGGCACTGGGGTAAGGAGATCCATCTTGCCCTACCAGAAAGTTGGAGGGGGAATGGGGGAGGATATAGAAGAGAGCAAATTGGGGGAGGGGGTATTCAGTGGGATCGCTGTTTTGGGGTGGTGGGTAGGAGAAATATGGGGAGAAAATTTGTAATTCAAAATCTTGTGGAAATGAATGATTTAAACTAAAAATAAACATTAAATTTAATTTAAAAAAAAGAAAACAGACAATAAAAAAAAAGAAAAGGGTGACATCTTGCTTGTACCTATTTATGTATATTTCATCTCCCCCATTAGCCTGGGAGTTTCCTGGGAGTAGGGGATGTTCTTGTTTTCTCTTTGCATCCCCAGCAAAGTATCTGTCACACAGGAAATATTCAATATAGGCTTGTTATGTCACTTCCTCAGACAGATCTTGTGGAAGGTCATACATTTCCCAAATCATCCCCTATTTAAAAAGAAGAGAAAGCAGAAGGGAGATACTGTATACATAACCAATTTACAATGAATAACCATTTACAAACACAAATTGCATCAAGAAAATTATGTACCCTGTGCATGTGTGTACATAATATACACACCATAACATATGTATTAACTTGGCAAGCATCCTGAACTCTGTGTGTGTGTGTGTGTGTGTGTGTGTGTGTGTGTGATGAGGTTTGTGATGTGTGAAACATTGTCCCAACTAGTGGCTTCACAGCAGCTTTCTTTTTGGTTGTGGGGGTGGGGTGGGGTGGTGATGGTAAATTTTTATTGGCTTCTCCCAGTGGAAAGAAGAGACACATTGCAGGCTGAATTTGGCTGGATAGAGGCATGCATATTTCTGTCTCAATTTTTCCGCTTTTTGTTTAGTCTTTGCAAATGTCTTGAGTTGGAACCATTTCTCTAAGATTTTGCTAAAGACTGAGAGAGAATTTTTGATCGGTGGAAGCAGAGGGTCAACAGGGAAAAAAAGAACAGGACCTTTGTCTCAACATATGTAACATTCTTTTGCTGGTTTGCCTAAGACTGCTTAGTAACATTGTGATACATATTTAGAAAGAGTTGCACAGTGAAGTTTCCAATAATGTGTTCCTCGCTAAAAAAAACAAAAACAAAAACAAACCATTGGTATGAAAACAGGTTATTTGTTTCTTCAAGACATCTATTGCAAAATTGTGAAAAAGATGCTTCCTATTGTGGAGTAAATATGTCTGAATATACTGGAGAATATAAGTTTTCCTTCTTTTTCTTTTTCCTTTCTTCTTTCTCCCTTTCTTCCCTCCCTCTCCTTCCTTCCTTCCTTCCTTCCTCCCTTCCTTCCTTCGTTCCTTCCTTCCTTCCTTCCTTCCTTTTCCTGGCATTTCAAAAGCTGGGATTAAGAACTAAATACAAATACTATTACTAAGTCTGTATCCCGAAGAGATCCTAAAAAGGAGAAAGGTCCTATTTGTACAAAAATATTTATAGCAGCTCTTTGTTGTAGTGGAAAAGAACTATAAATTGAGAGGATGCCCATCATTTACTATCTCAGGGAGGGGTGAAGTAAGGGAGGGAGAGAAAATTTGGAACTCAAAATTTTTAATTTATAGTTTATTTATTTTTAGTTTTCAATATTTATTTCCACAAGATCTAGATTTAGATTTAAATTAAAAATTTCTCCCCATTTCTCCCCTATCTGTACCCCAAGATGGCAAGCATACTGAATACCCTGTCCCCCAATGTGCCCTCTCTTACGCCCCCCCCATGGCTCTCCTTACTTTCTTATAGGGCAAGGTGGATGGAATTCAACAGTTTTTTTTTAAAATGAATGTTAAAAATTGTCTTTACATATATTAGGGGGGAAATAAAATATTATTTATAAATAAATGAAAGTCCAGAAGACAGATCAGCTTTAACTAGGAAGGAAAAAAAAAAGAACCAAACACAAAGGATGATTAATTTTCTGGGTAAAGTGAAGTACACATGCATGCATCCTGATGTGCTTAACCACAAAAGATGTTAAGAGAATAGCTTCCTCAATTCATAGGTATTGCAGGATGATTGACACTGAAGTGTCCATGCACACTGCAGGACCAATGGAGGCTATTTTCCAGGGTGAGGTAAGAAGGCAAAGATTGGAACCAAGTAATTCTCCAGTGTGCTTCCTATTTCTGTTACTTTCCTCAGGGACAAGAGCACTTTGTATACTTAAAGCACATATACTAGGAATTCCTCCTTAGCCAGTAGCCACATTACTAGTGTGTGTAATGTGTGTGTGTTGAGGGGGTGGTGTCAGATGAATATAGGAAGTTCATTCTTTCCTCTACACCCAAAAGAAGAGTACACAGTTAGCTCCCACTAGAGCACAAACCAATTGCACTCAGGAGACAAAATCATCATTGATTTATGTCTAGTGAGTGCTAAATGGAATATGTGCAAGAAGCCACATGATATTCTAAGAAGCAAGATACACAGTCAGTTGTTTCTCTCCAGAATCTTATGATCTGTAATGGACAATGATTTTAACAAGCAAATAACAATATTGACAGTCACACAGGACATTTCAATTTTTTATAAACTTTCTACTTTTTCAAAGCACATCTAATTTTTTGGGGGAAAAAAGCTAGATTCAGTCAATAAACATTTGTTAAGTGTGCACAGCTCACTCAGATGCTTTGATGCCACTGTGCTGTGTGGAAGGGGGATATGGATTACAAGACTTCCAGGGGCCCATTCCAGGCCTCATTCTACAAAGAATTCAGAGTATGAGCCATAGATGATGGACCAACAAGCACTAGAATGCAAATGTGATCCTGGTTCCTTTTAATGTTAGTGATTTGCCTCTAAGATGACCTCAAATGTATGCTATATATGTTCTGTTTGTACATAGTTTTCTTACTCAACAGACTGTTAAGTTCCTTGAGGGCAAATTTTTAATTTTCTTTGTATCCCCAGCATTTAGCATACTACATAGCACATGATAAATGAATGTTGATTTAACTTGTCATTGTCTTTTATGTTATCATAGTTACCTTGCTCTTCCATTTATTAGTTGCCTGATTCTGGGCAAGTCATAACCTCTCTTACCCTCAGTTTCCTCATCTGTAAGATGGGGGTAATAATGCTCATATGACCTTTCTTACAGAATTATTTTGAGGAAGGAACTTTGTAAAACTTTAATATGCCATAGAAATGTGACATTACTATTTCCTAATTTTAGGGAACATTAGGAATGCTTTCCATATTTGGCAATTGTGGCATCATTAGCTATAACCTAATAATGATCTTATTAAGCTACAACTGGAGTCAAACTATCCCAAAAGGCAATTAAACATTTGCTTGGTAGCTTCTGAGGTAACCTATACTTATTGGTCTTATTTAGAGGTACAGGAAGGGTGGATGAATGGAGTCAAACAGTGGCCTGCCATCTTTGGAATCTTCACCTACTCTGGAATTATGAGGGTTTGTCTGGTCTGTTTGATAAAGATCATGTAGTCCTGGTTATCAGCCAAGCTTCAGTGAGTTCAACACTTCCTTCCATTTGCCCCAGTTTGTCTTTATGGATGCAGATGCATCCATAGGTGGCAGGCAGAGACTAGGAAATACCAGACTGTCAGCTGGCATTTCATTAAGAGAGCAAGTCTCTAGGGAAACCATCTGACGGAATCTTTTTGGTCTTATATTCATTTCATTCATGCTACACAGGCCCAGTCACCATCTAATTTTTCTAGGACACATGCTTACATTTCATGATTTCTTCTCTATCACCACTGCAGAAGTCCAATATATTTCCATTCTGTTTCAGCATCATTTTCATTAGTCTTCATTCAATTTGATTTAACAAATGTTTATGAAATACTGACTATGAACACAGCACTGAACTAGGCCCTGGGAAACATGAAAAAATTAGATAAGACACAGTGCAATATGGTCTCACAGTGGGATATGACATCTAGATAAATAATGGTAATATAAAACAATCCCAGAAAAAATATAAATGATAGATACAAAAGAAGTGCTATCAGTAAGTGGGGAAACTTGGAGCAACTAGGAGAGGCAATGCCCTGAAGTGGATCCTATCACCTCCTTTTAATGCATTAGGGGTGACAAACATCGATGGTAGGTTTTCTTTTGTTTTGTTTTCAGAGCTCTTACCTGTAATTTCTGTGTCTAGGCTAGTAGCTTGAAAATATCTGCTGGGGATGCTGTGTGAAGGAGATGCAGGAGGCTATAGACCGGGGAAGAGTGCACTTAGGGTGGAGCAGCCAGTGGTTGTCTGGTAGCTTGCTATTTCAATTATTCTTGCTAATGCAGGTGTAAAGCTTAGTTGTTTTTATGTGCCCGTGGACAAAACCCTGGTCTAATTATGGTTCTTTGTTTTATTCTTGTGTTTACAGATTTAAATTGTGAGACCAAATGTGGAGGTGGGAGGAGGATTTAGAAGTGGGGAAAATGTCTCTTTGGTGCTCTCACCTTTCTCTGTTTGGGCTCTTTTACACACATGTCCTCCTCTCTACCCCACCTCACCCAGCATTCCTTGCTTTCCCAGGTGCCCAGCATTCTCATGCTGCCCTGGGTGCTCCTGTACCAAGGAAATAGATTTGACATACTAAGATGTGGGTAACAATATAGTACCTCCTGAAAGGTATCTGAATTTGGTTATGAGGCTCCAATTGAGATAATGTTTTGCAAGCTTTGAGGTACTATAGAAATGTCTGCTATTATTAGTATTAATATTAAAAGAAAAGCCTGGAGAGGGAAGTACTTTACCCAAAGCTATAACTATTTAATGAAAGCATTTAAAGCAGTGTGGCATCTCGTAGGAAAGAGAAATCTGGGCAGGTGGTACTTGATCACTGAAGTCTCTCAAATCACCCACTATAGATGTGACTTCCTACTTAACCTATTCCATTCCCAGTCTTGGTTAAGATGCATCCTTAGCTTTGGCAACAAATGAAGAAGGGAGGTAAAGTAAGAACTTCCAACATAGTGGTAGGAGGGAAAGGGCATTGTTTTTAGAATCAGATCCAGGCAGAAGGTGTGGTTCTTTCTTGCTAGCTTTATAACTTTGGGTCAATCACTTGAGCCTCAGTTTTCTAAATTGTAAAGTAGGTTAAAAAAAAAAGTAAAAAAAATTAAAAGGGGCGGCTAGGTGGCACAGTGAATAGAGCACCTGTCCTGGAGTCAGGAGGACCTGAGTTCAAATCCAGCCTCAGCCACTTGACACACTTACTAGCTGTGTGACCTTGGGCAAGTCACTTAACCCCAATTGCCCTGGCTTCCCCCACTCCAAAAGAGCAAAAAAAAAAAAAAAGTAAATTGTAAAGTAGGATTTAAATCACTAGGTTTGGAAGTGGTAATGTGTCATAGTGGAAAGGACCTACATTTGAATGTTGGCCCACCACTGTGAACTTGGCCTTGGTTTTCTCATCCTTATTTTCTAGTATTTATACTCCCTTCTTTACAGGATTGTTGTGAAGATAAAATGAAACAATATATGCAAGTACTTTACAATTGCAATGTACTATAAAAATGTAACTATTTAGCATGTACTACAACTGCAAGACTTTATTTCAACATGATTTGTTACTGTAGGAGGTTGGTCAGATTTATTAGGCTTAACTGGCTGGGCACCCTTGGTTGGAACTCTGATTTTTAGCTTATCATTTGAGGACTTTTGTGAAGTGGAGCTACCAGTTGGTGTTAGCCTACTTTTGGTCCCTTCCTCCTCACATTGCCCCGCCCCCCCCCCCCCCATCCTTTTCTGAGCACAAGTCAGAAGCCAGAGATTGAGAATGTCCATTGATTTCTGGAGGGAAGATGTTTGTGAAATTGGTATAGTGCCCCAGGGACTGACCAACCGCACCTGCCTGAGTCTGAGATGATAGCCTCTATATCCAAGTGATGGTAGTAGCTAAGATAGTGGAGGAGTAGCAAGAGGGACTAGACCTCACATTGAAGAGCCAGTGAAGGAGGCATGGAGTATTTGAACCATATTTCTTCAGGATAGGGGAATCACGAGGCTCATTAGTGGAAGGACTTGAACCTCAGAGAGAAAAGGGGGTCTCCCAAATCGTAGCCTCTATAGCTACCTCAAAGTTTGAGAGTTCAAGGACTAAGCCTTCTAGAGACAGAAGTCTAATTCTTGGCCATTGCTAATTTCTGGAGGAGAATTATACACGTGGCCTTCAAATCTGAGAGAGAGCAAGGTACTAATGCCATAGAATGGACTTGCCCCCACTGTTACCATGAATCTGAGGCCCTGAGGAAAAGGTAGAGCTCACTAGAAAGGAAAAACTACATTGATCATTTATAAGCTATTGTGAATGCTTTATGCATTTCTTGTATTTTCTTTGGCATGAAATAAAAACTGTACTACACTCGATATGCATTTATTTTGACTGCTTGCATGGGAGCTGATGTTTCTTTTACCTGCATCTGACACTGTCTGAGGGCCATGTCTGTGATATTTTGCCTCCAGGGTACTCTAGTACCCTTAAGAGGTTGAGGAATTTCTCTTCTCTGCCATTGGCTTGAGCACCTACCAATTGTGTTCACTCTCTTTTTAGGATCCAAATGATTAGCACCCCAGTTTCCTTTAACCACTTAATACTGTACTACTTTTACAAAGGGATATTTACTTCAAAGACATAGCAAGAAAAAACAAAAATATTTCCCTTAACACTTTGAAGGCATAATCCCGACACCACACAGACATACTACTTTGGTCTCTGGGAAGAAAAGGGGAACTGAGCTTATAGTTTAATTCTCTTCCAAAATGGTATTAATCCTACCAAGTTCAAGGCCAAAGCCCCAATGGACTAGTGTCTCTGAACACTTGCTCCTTAGGGCTTCTCTGATGGGCTGGGTATAGCACTTGATCTGGATTGCTGAATTCCCAGGTCCCTGTGGATAAACATATATACATATGTGTGTATATGTATGGATATGTTATATACATGAAAGTATATCACACATTGATACTTCTCTCTCCCTCCCTCTCTCTCTTTCTCTCACTCGCTCTCTCTCTCTGTCTCTCTCTGTCTCTCTCTCTCTCTTCCTTTCTCTGTCTCTCTCTCTCTTTCTCTCTCTTCATCTACGTGTGTGTGTGTGTGTGTGTGTGTGTGTGTGTATTTGTTGGGAATTCTCCACATTTGATGCTGGGAATTTCAGTTACCAGGACAGAGAATACCTGGATTTCTACTTTTACTAACTCTTGAAAGTACTAAACTCCAAAAGTCTCTGATTAGTAACCTGATTGGAACAATTTTTATCACTTATTAGGGCCTTCTCCCTCTCTCTTTTCACAATCTTATTCTTGCATCTTTCCCCAAACATTTCTACTTTTTTTTGTTCAATAAGAGTTATATTTTCCTGCTGAATCCTTACATTTGATATTTCTTTTGTATTTCATGCTTTTGCATTTGGGCCAATGTGCTTCTGATATTTAGTTTCTACTCTTGAGCCATATTTATTTCTTATCTGCATCCATTTACTTAATAGCACTGATAATTACCCATCCTGGAGGGTCAGCCTACACCCCAATGAATGAGAGATTTACCTCACTTTATCCTTTCCTAGTCATCTGAAATAATATCCTTTTAGGCACAGAGGCACCAGTGAAACATAACTAAGTTTGCCATGGGGACGAAGGAAGATATCTATTCAGGAGATCTGGCATACGTCTTCCAAGAAGCAGATTATATTTTCCCAAGTTACTAAAAATGAAATCAGCCTTTGTTTTCCTGAATGTTACTATAGAAAAAAATTCTAGGTTAGAAATTAAGGTATTTTGTGGCCTAGAAACCATGTCATCTATTAACAGACAATTTTTCCAAGTTCTCCTATTATAGAAGTTGCAGATATTGTAGTTCCATAAGGATTTATTGTTACCATGTGCCAAGTACTGTGTTAAATGCTAGGAATACAGAGATAAAAACGAAACAGTTCCTGCCTTCAAGGAGCTTATATTCTACTGAGGCAGGGAACACATGTACACAAATAGATAATATGAGATACATAAAAAGTAAAATCAAAGTAATTTGGGATGGGAAGGGGTGGCACTGGCTATTATTGGCATCAGGAAAGGCTAGCCCCTGAACAGAGCCTTCAAGGTAGCTAAAAATTCCAAGCAGAAGTGAGGAGACAAAGCACTCAAGCCTTTGCAAAAACACACAGAAAAGCTGGAAGTGAGATGTCATGGAAGTAGAACAGCAGGTAGTTATTGCATTGAATTCCACTTTGGCTGGAACACAGAATGTGTGAGGGGGAGTAATGTGAAATCATTTGGAAAGACTGGTTGGAGTTAGATTGTCAAGGTCTTAAAATGGGAAACAAAGGGCTTTCTGCCTTATCCTTGAGGCAGCAGGGAGTCACTGAAATTCCCGGAATAGGAAATTGACATGATCATAACTGTGCTTTAGGCATATCCATTTTTCAGCTCTTTGGAGGATAGACTAGAGGCAGAGAGACCAATTAGGTTACCAGTGTTTCAGATGTCTTGGCTTTTGTTCTGTATTCCCACTCACCCCCTCCTACCCAGCTGCATTCATTTTGGACTTCTTTGATTTCTAGTTACACTCATTTTGGATTTCTTTGATTTCTCTACTATGCCCTCAGTAAACTCATCCCTGGGAAATTTTGTCATCTTGCAAGATTCAATCAACTTTGGTATTCATACCTCATCAGTACTTTCTGACCCTCTGGTTGGAGTGTAGAGCCATGAACTCAACTCCCATTAAAGGAGGGAAGACTGGAAAGACATTTCCTCATTTTCCCACCTGGCTGCTGGGAAATGTACTAATTTTTACCTTCTTTGACTTTTCTACCATGTTCTCTACACTGGGTACTCCCTCTCCCACTTTTTCAGTTTTCTTTTGTGGGTTGTCTTCTTCTGTTAAATTGTAAGCTCCTAGAAGGCAGAGACTACTTTTCTTTTTTTGTATTTGCATCCTCTGAAAATGATGCCTGGCATAAAGTAGGTGCTTAATGAATGTTTACTAACTATTGGCCCTTCCTCCAATCCTACTGCCATCCTACTAAGACACTCTTTTCTTTGTGGTACCTTAATATTTTCTTAGTGAGCTTACAATACTGATTATAAACGTTTTTGAAAAAGCACAGGCAGCATTGGCTCAGAGTCGAAAAAGGTAAATTCCTATAGCCTTTATTTGCTCTTATTTGCAAAGGAAGAAAAAGAACCACCTGGAAAAAAAAAATCTGTCATTGAGAAAAACCACATAATAAATAGTCTGGGAAGCTTCTAACAAATAAGTCATGCAAGGCAAACTTGATTGATTTTTTGAGAGAATTATAAGGTCTATAGATGGAGGGAAGGACCTTATCTAGATAGTAGCAGGTTCACTCTTAAAACCTCTTTGAATAACAGAGGAACATAGTCAAAGCATTGGGTATGGAAATACCTTTTGGCACAGCTCACAGAATATATAACATCATAAAAAGACTGGTTTCTGGGAGGTACCAAAGAAGTAGTTTAGGGGAAATCCAGATGTGTGATGATTAGGACTTTGACAAGGGATCCATGGAAACAGAGATTAATTAATTGAATCAAGTGATGTTGCAGAAAAGTAGAGCTTTATGAGTGGGCTGAGAAGTAGCAAATGAATTGAGTTTCAATGAAAGTAAGTACAAGGTAATGAATTCAGTGAACAATAATATGAATTGTATTTACAGGATGATGGGATGTCTGATCCATGTATAGCTAACTGCTGTTCACTGTCTAGCAGAAGGGGGTGAGGGCAAGACTACCTCTCACACCCCAGAATACATGCTGGTAGAAATTAGAATGTTAAACTGTCTTCTCCAAGATTTGTTGTACCCCCCCACTTAGTTCCCACACCCCCACATCTCTCATCAGGGCTTTATTGGGACCACTGGTGTGCCCAGGTACACAGTGGCCTGTGCTGTTGAAAATAGAAAAAGAAGAAAACAGAAAAAAAAAAGAAAAAAGAAAAAGAAGGATAATATTTGACAGATAAATGTAATTTGAGACATCTTCTTCCTGGGGGAATCATGCATAGCATATCTTGCCTAATCCTACAGGGTCCTAGATCCAGACTCTCAATTATAACCTTAGAAAAATTCACAGGGATCACAGAACCATAGATTTAGAGCTAAAAGTAACCCTAGGGATCATCTAATCCACCCCTCTGGTTTTACAGATGAGAAAACTGAAACCCAGAGAATTTAAATGACTTATCCAAAGTCATACAGATAGTTAACAGAGCTAGGATTTGAGTGCAATTCTTCTAACTCCAAGACTACTGTTTTTTTCTACTGTATCACAGCACCTTGCAAAAATTATACATTGATGGAAGTCAGTGTGATAAAGTTGCCATGTGATATTTCCTTTAAAATGAGGGTATCTTGGTAGCTAATTTTTAAGGTATCTTCCAGATTTTACATTCTCTAATTATGTGAAAAATACTGGGCATCATCAAGAAGGTTATTAGAAATGAATCTGAAAACAATATTGTATCCTCATACAAAACCATAGTGCAGTTGTACCTCAAGAAAGATATAATGGAACTGGAGACAGTCCAGAGAAGGGAAAATAAATTGATTAAGGAAATGGGGAGGGAGGAGAGGAGTGACTGCTATTTGAGAACAGATTAAAAAGAACAGGATTCTTCAGGCTAGAAAACTGAAAGAAGATTTGACAGAAGTCTACAAAATAATGAATAATATAAAAAGGATGAACATGAACTTGTTTGTTCAATCTTAGTAGGCTAGAATTAGAAGTACTTCCTTGAAGCTTGAGAGAGTTAAGTTTAGGAAAAATAATAGGTATATAATAATGATAGCTAGCATCTATGTAGTACTTTAAGGTTTGCAAAATACTTTACAAATATAATTTCATTTTATCCTCAGAATAACCCTGGGAGGTAGGTGCTATTATTATCTCCTTTACAGATGACAAATAAAATGAAATACTGCTTGCTTTACATAGGAGGTAGTCGAATTATGGGACTATCTCAAAAGTTGATAGAATCTAAGAAATACAGATAATTTTGTAAGGGTTTAGGGAAATTAATAGATAATTAATCATACTGCATTATTAAGGAGAATCCAGTTATTTTGGTATGTTCGAAGTCTTGTGAAGTTGGGTCAGAGGACTACCATGCCCACTTACAAAGTTGCCCTTGGAGCTTCTATCATGGGAAGAATTTCAGGCTGGATGTAACATAAATCTGATCCACTACGGTAATTCCTTGGCAGCTTGACTGAATGTAAAGGAAGGAGAGAAAGGCTTAAAATATACAGAAGTTTAGAGCAGGTGCTGTCCATGGTGATGGAGAAAATCTTTGTCACATTGGGTCAATGCAGGAGGTTCAAAGGATTTGGAGAAGGAAGGGAATTTAGAAAGTACCTAATCTAACCTCAATATTTCACAGAGAAGGAAAGTGATGTCTAGAGAGGTGAAATAATTTAGCATTATAAAATCACAGTTGAGAACTGGAAGAAACTTTTGATATCACCTCATTTAACCCCCTCATTTTAGAAATAAACTGAATTCACAGAAGAAATAAATGACAGAGCTGGGACTTGAACACAGGTTTTCTGATTCCAAATCCAATGTGCTTTCCATTATACCAAGGTAATCATCTCACAAATATCAGAAAATCACAGAATCTTAATTGAAAAGTACCTAGGAGGCCTGAGAGTATAGATAAATGTGAAAATATATACAACTGGTCAGATTCAATTTTTGCTTAAAGACCTCTTTTGAAGACAGAACCACTGCTTTCCAAGACAGAGTATTCCATTGGTAGATAACTTTCATTATTAAGGAGTTTTTCCTTATATCATGCCTAAATTTGCCTCTCAGGAACTTTTCAGTCATTGCTCCTACTTCTGTCTTTTGGCAAAGGAGAACAAGTTTAATTCCTCTTACACTTGACAGTCTTTCATATACTTAAAGAGAATTCTCATGTCTTCTTCTTCCCTATCTCATGTCTTCTCTTCTCTAGGACAAACATCTGCAGTTACTTTAAACCACCCTTATATGATATGCTATATAGAGCCAAACTGGACTTCTAATTTTTCTTTGCAACTGAACATTATTTCTCTCATTCCTGTGTATTTACACACAGGAGTTCCAATTCCTGGAAGGTAGTCTCTCAGAACATGGAAGAAAGATTACTTTATTCCAGGTTTACTTTACTTCCTCCTTGAAGCTTTCTCTAATCCCCTCTATCCTTAGCGCTCCCTCCCTTCTCAGATTACATTAAATTTACTTATCTAAGTACCTATTATGCCCTAGCAGAATGTAAGCATTTTAAGAGAGAGAGTTTTTTCACTTTTGTCTTTGTGTTCTCCTCCCTTTCCACTCCCCAGCCATCAAGGGTCTAGCATGTAGACAATAAATGTCTAGTTGAGTTGAGTCCATCCACATGCAAAATAGCTTTAATAACATAAAGGTCACAATAAAAAGACAACATTCTGGTCAAATACTACAGATAATGCTGTATCATAATATCAGAGTTTAAACACATATCTTTATTGGTGATGAAGGGTAAACTACAAATGTGGAAAGTGACATCATGGTGATGAGGTACTGGCTCTGGGAGCCCCCTTGAGCTCTCCTTGAATCTTTGAGGTACAGACTCTGGGAAATCCCTTGAAGTCTGATTAAATCTTCCCACTTGATGAGGCATTTGCAGAGGCCATAAGTTTTTCATTGTGGCTGGGCCCAAACCTCTGTTACTAGCCTAGCCCTCCATGGTCCATCTACTTCCCACCCTTGAGCCTATCAAAATATCAATCCATCCTTGCATTGACCTCATTAACTCCTCCTGAAGACCCTCCCAAACTCCTTCCTGGAGTCTGATCTCATTGACTCCTCCTGAAGACCCTTCCCAAACTCCTCCTCTAGACCACCCCTAGATTCCTCCATACATAAGACCCCATCTTCCCTCCATGTAGTATGAGAGTGCCATAAAATGACTTAGCATAGACTTACTCTGTCATAGACTCATTCTGTCCTGCTTGCCCAATGCAAGCATCACAGATACCTAGGCTCCTTAAGAGTCTACCCCATATGGTGAACTATTAATAAACTTTACTTTTCTTTGACTGAGAAGACTTGAGTCGAATTCTTTCGGCAGGTATGTTGATATGTTGGTATCTTGGGGTCTCAAGCACCCCTAGCCCTCTTTATGGGTAACCTCTTCAATGGTGCTAGGGTAGGTGGTTTTTAAAAACTCTTTGCCGGGAATGTACTTTGTGGGTGAGGGTGGAATGGAGGAGGTCTCCTTTGTGAGAATATATATTCAACAGATATTATCCTATAGATTTGTCATCACAAGCCCACTTTTCCAGGATAAAGCATTTCCTTTCAGTAGCCACTTATCAATATTTTTCATGTTTTGTATTTATAGATATTCTTTAGCAAGAACATTTTATTTTTTGACTGAAGCTATGATTTCATTGGTAAAGGAAATTTAGGACAAGGAGATACCATAGCAGATGACTACCTATTCTTATAGACTTAAAGTGCCAGTGTAACTGATAGGTTAAGTGATTTGCCCAAGGTCACACAGTAAAAAACGTGTCAGAAGAGAGTTTTAAACTCTAGGTCTTCCTGCCTCTGAGGCTAGATCTCACTCCAATGAATGAATGAATGATGCTTAACAATACAATGCTTAACAAGTATTTTTTTTTTTTTTGCTTTTTTTTTTTGGAGGGGGAAGTCAGGGCAATTGGGGTTAAGTGACTTGCCCAAAGTCACAGGGCTAGTAAGTGTTAAGTGTCTGAGTCACATTTGAACTCGGGTCCTCCTGACTCCAGGGCCAGTGCTCTATTCACTGTGCCATTTAGCCACCCTTTAACAAGTGTTTCTTATGCAATTACTTTTGCCAGGAACTATTCACAGAACAACTATATTCCACTGCTACTCAAGAACACTCATCTATTAGAAATTAGTTACAAAATGCACAATCTGGAACCTTAAATAAATGAAAAATTACTACAAAAATTGTAAATAATTCACCATGGTTTCTGAAGTAATTTGTATATTTTCAGGGCAAATTTTATTAGGAGTTCTTAAATGACTGGCATTGTCTATTTTCATTCTCACTTATTATACTCACTAATCACATTAGTATGAGTGAGTCATTTATTAATGTGCCTTATCACTTAGTTGTCTTTTTGTGGTAAACTACCTTCTTTTTTCCAAATAATTTTATTACTTTAAAAAAGCATTGTTATACTTTTCTTTCATTCATCTTAATAAAAATCCCAATCAATCCCTTCTTCTCCACCAGAGGGATGTGGATGGTGGGGGGGGGGGTAAGGGAGAGAATAAGCCTTTATTAAGCACCTACTACATACCACACCCAGGGCTAAGTACTCTACAAAGATTATCTCATTTGATCCTGAAGTACATTCCTGGAAAAGGGTTCAGAAGTCACTTAGTAGCTAGGTGTCTGCTTTAACTCTGCTAGTACCAATATTTTCTGCTGTATTTCATCAGAATTTTATTGTCTTCTAATTGTTTACTTTATTTATATTATTGTAGTTATTGTGCATATTGCACTTTTTGGATCTGCTTTATTTGGATCTACTTATGGATCTGTTATATTCAAGTTTTCACCCATTTCTCTGAATTTTTTATATCTATCATTGCTTACAGTGCAGTAATATTCCACTGCAGTCATATACCACATATACCATAATCTATTTAACCATTTCTCAATTCTTGGGCACGTGTTTTACTTTTATTTTTTGTTATTGAAATCACCTCCTTCATTTTTTCAATTCCTTCTCAAATCCTACTCAAAACTTCCAGAAATGATGATCCCAAAATTGGCCAAATATAACAGAATCTTATAGATGAATGAGGGTGTGGTGATCTCTCCAGAAATCTTCAAAAATAGGATTGTTAAGTACCTGTAAAATACTTACGAAAAATTTTAAAATGAATGTATTAAGTGAAGACAAAGTGTTCTTTAGGTACTCTAACATTAGAGGAAGGAAGGGAGGTGGAAGGGAATTGCATTTAACCCCTGAAATTGTGTTTCATCTGATGTTGTTGTTCGGTTGTTTCACTTGTGTCTCAACCTCATTTGAGATTTTCTGGGCAAACATATGAGAGTGATTTATCATTTCCTTCTCCAGTTCATTTTACAGAGTAGGAAACTGAGACAAGTAGTGACTTGCCCAGATCACACAGCCAGTGAGTGTATGAAACCAGATCTGAATTTAGCAAGATGAGTCTTCCTCACTCCAGACCCTGTACTCTATCTACTGTGCCACCTAGGCACCTTTCAGCTGATATTCAATACTGTAAACATTAAAAATGATTAATAATAATGATTACATGAACAGATAACACTACATGATATGGTAAATTGTCAGCAAATTTCGGATTAGACTTCATCCGCATGCTCACAAACTACAAAACTAGTTGAAGACAGACAGTTGATACAAATAAAGACTTAACTGTTAGAATTGTGCAAAAGTAGAATTAAGGAAAGTGGGTTTCCTTTTGATTTAAGAAATGATGGCTAGGAGATCACTTGTTAGGGAGTTGAATCAATGATTTGGGGTCAGATGCAGTTTGGATTAGTAACCTGTAATACCACCTCTGACATTCTATCTGAGTCCTGTGACCCTAGAGAGAAAATAAAGAACATACAAAGAAGTTCAGAAACTAAAATACTGGACAAGGTGGAACAAAATTCAACTTGAATAAATTTAAATGACACATCCACATGCACAAAGACACTAATCCTACCTCATCCAATGACAGATAAGAAAAAAAAAATGGGGGGTAAACATTTAAGGACAATAATGAATAGCAAAGAAAAATTCCCTCATTGGTTCTATTAACTTCCTTGATGTGCCTAAAGGACATCATTTAGTTTATAATTTTTTTTATAGGAATTGTGATTTCATTGAGGTAGGAAACTTCCAACGAGGAAATGCCTTCTGACAATACAGAGTAGCTCCTGTATGTGCATCCAGCACTGCCTGGAACACTGAGAGATCAATTATTTGCCTGGAGTCAAAGGTTAGACTTGAACTCCAATTTTTCTAACTCTGAGGTTGGTTCCCTATTCTCTATACTAAAGTGCCTCTCAGTTTTGAATAAAGATTATATTTCTGTAGAAAAAAGAATGTATCAGAAGACTCTCTCCATTCTGCTAGCTAAGGGTTACAAATTATCCATTTTAAAAGTTACTAGGTTAGATTTAACAAACAGTTATTGAGTACCTTCCATATGCAAGGCACTGTCCTAGGCACTAGGGATACAAAGACAAAAATCAATCAATCCCTGCCATCAAGGAGATTATATTTTATTGGGTCTAAAAATTCTACTGCTTTTTGCTGGATTTAAATCCTATGTTCTTATTTTCATCAACAAGAATATTATACTGAATGAGATTCTATGAAAAAAGGTAGAACTGAAAGAGAAAATTATAAAAAGGGACTACAGATAGAGTCCCCCTCCCTCCATGTATATGGTAGATCAAACAAGGAGAAAACAAACAAATAAAGAATGGAAGAAGGGGAAGCACTTTTGTTGACTATTAAAAGGAACATTTTCATTTTAAGGGTGACAAAACTCAGAGATGGGTTTGAAATTCCTCTCTGGAGATTAGTAAGAGAATAGATAACACCTGTTCTTGATTATTTACACCAGGGATTTGGAACCTTTTTTTTTTTTTTTTTTTTTTTTTGTTGGTAGCATGGTCCCCCTTCCAGGGTAATGTTTTTTCAATGAATAAAATAAAATACTTACTATTACATAGGAAACCAATTATATTGAAATACATTTATCAAAGTATTAAAAACAAAGTTCACAGACCCCATGTTAAGAACCTCTGATTTAGACATTCAGAGGATTTCAGATGATCAGCATTCCAGGCTCATTATTCTATGATTCTGTGATTAAGCTGTTCTGTTAAAAGTATAGTTTATTAGATGTTTTAGTCTTTATCATGATGGCATTTTTGTTTTTAAATAATGATAAACATGTTTATTTCATGAATGGAAGACATGGAGAAGAGTCACACAGGATGGGCAGGCATGGATTGGTCATGATCTGTGTCCTGGGGAAAGAACCCAGATCAAAGTTACAGATACGTTAGAGTCTGAGAGAATAGGAAATACTTCATAAATATTAATAGGTATTCTAACCAATTCATATTTGCATACTTCTACCATTTTTGAAATTAATTTACACTCTAAACCCCCCTCTCTCAATTTTGGAGGTAGCTAAGGAATAACAGCATAAAAATTATGATCCTAACCTTAATTTGCTCCTTTTAGTCCATACCTTCTATTTCAGTATTTCCTTGCCTGCTCAATTACAATTTCAATGCCTCTCCTCCAATCCATAGAGCAACAGAATTTAGAACTGGAAAGGTCCTTTGAAATGGCTAATTCTATCATGGATAAGACAAAATTTACTTGTTATGATCTACAGGAAGAGACTGAGTACTTTTCCATTTTAATGATACATTCTTTTGAGTAATAAACAATTATTGTGCATCTATAATATGCCAGCAAAACAGAACTCTGAAAGGACAACACAGTCTTTGCATTATTAAAATGGATGGTCCCTTTTTAACTTTGACTTTATAGAGGGTTGTTGGTAATGTTTTTAGCAAAGCTAGCATTGCCTGTACGTGCCACTGATAGGACAGTGAAGAAAGAAGAAAGGGAAGGAGAGAACGGAGAGGAAAATGGAACCAGAAAAGAGAAAAGGAAATAGAAAAGAGAATTTCACTTCAATAATGTTGCTGAGTCCTTTCTTTGAGCAAAGCAAGGTGCTAGGCCTTGAGTAGGATAAATAGATAAATAAGACACAATGAGAACTTGTTCTCCATGGGGTATGTAGTACTGTAAAAAGAGGCAGCTGATGATGCCATGTACTATTAATACTTGACCATGTCTCATTTTCCCAAATAGAATTTAAGCTCCTGGAAGACAAGAAGACATTTTATATACATATGTAATAAAAAGAGAGGCAGTGTAGAAGTCAGGAAGACCTGGATTCAAGTCCTTACTCCTCTCCTTGTGGTCTCAAATAAGCTACTTAATTTCACAGTGCCCCCAGGCAACTTTCTAAGGTTCTAAATTGCTAGCCTAAATTTGCTCTAATTGGTAGAGGGACTATCCTCAAGGGCATTCCCTCCACCAATAAAAGCACAGATTTGGAGGGGGGGGGAAAAAGGAGAGTGTGAAAATGCATAAGAAGGAAAGTGCAAAGAGAATTCCAAATAGGGAAAGCACACTTTTGGCTGGGGAAATCAGCGAAGGAAAGTTGAAAGGACTGGTCTTTTCCCCCGTCTTTATAGCCTTCCCACTTGATTAAAGTGTTCGTCAAATTGACGAAGGGTGGGCAGGAGGATTTCACTAGGTGTAGAAGTCACTAGTACATTTCTCTTACTTTACTGATTGAAGCAAAAAGGAAAATAGGTTGAGTGTTAAAGGAGGATGTTCTTTCAACACGATACTCACTTTGTGGTAAAAAAAAAAAATTGGTACTTTTAACCACTAATCATACACACACAACTTTAGCATATATATATTAAAAAAAAACAAACTTTCAAAGTACTTTCCAAACGTTGCATCAGTCAACAAGTATTTATTGTGCATCTACTAATTATATCTTACATATTTGTATGCCTTCTTACGGAAGCTCTTTTCAACTTTTCAAAAACTTTTTCTCACTTATTCTTTTGACGATGGTAATATTCTCCTTTGAGGGATATAAATTGATACAGTTTGCCCATCTGTAAAGAAAAGGGGTGGGATTAAATTATCTCTGATATCTCTCCTATCTCTGAAATTCTATAATTCTGTGCCTCTTTTTTGTTGAGAACGGAGTGGGAATAAAACGCCAGTTTCAGCCTTCGCGAACCTGTCAAAGTAGCGTCACTATTTACAGAAGGGGGAGCCTGAGAGAGCCAGGCAAGACTTGCCTAGGCGGAAGCTGATTGGGAACTTGAAACTATTGCTTTGCCACGGACCAGTATCTAGTACCACAAAGGGCAAGCAGAAGAGACTGCTGAACCTTCATTTCAGGGTGCTGGAATCACAAACGGTAGGAGCGTTTGAATTAGATACTTTTTGAGACAGGAGGACTTTTACGAAGCTAGCCATTTTTGCAGCTTCCTGGGCAGGTTGGGGGGAGAGGGGAAAAGATGAGCAAAAGAGCGGAGCGGCAATAGTTTGACCAGAAGCAGAGTCTGGTCCACGGCGGGTCCGCCACCCCACCCTTGGCAAAGTGAGCTCTCGCGTGCTAGCACGTCAACTCATATTTCTGCATGTGCAGCTATTAAGCTCTGGAAGAATCCGAACGAGAACATTTTGTATTTTGTCACTATCGCTAAAAATGAGGAAACGTTGACTATAGCTTAGGTGTAAAGGGGGAGACATCTTTTAATTGTTACTATTTATTCGCTCACGCTCTGTACGCATAAATTCAGCTCTAGAGGTAATCCTGCTCAGCTGGGACCTGGCATCATAGACCACCGCTAGTGCTCGATTTTTAATGTTAGTTTCTCTCTTGGTCCCGATTTCGCCTGTAATCCTCCCATTTTCTGGGATGAATGAGCGGGGGAGGCTATATCTCTTCTCCCAGTTTTGTCAACTTGCTCCTGGATGCCACGGGCAACCCTTATTCTCTGCATTTCAGCAGGGAAAAAAAAAACACAGCAGTAACGAAGAACCAGAAACAAATGACACCGGAGCGCTACACACTCGCGGGGAGGGTAGGGAAGGGCCAGGGCAGTCAGCAGTTTAGGAAGCCACGTGAGATCTGCCCAACACTCCACCCGCTCTGCCTCCGAAGAAGGAAAAGAAGAGAGGGAGGAGAACTTCAATTCCCGGCTTGCAACTGGACGGTTGCTTCCGAAGCACTACAACTCCCGGCGTGCAGCTAGACGAGTCGGAGCCACCTCCTTCTCCTCCCGCGGTTCCCCCCTTCCCCCCTCCCCGGCTGGATCCGTGTGCGCATGCGCAAGAGAGGCTGGAGCAGTCTTACCCTAATGTAAGATGGTGGCCCGTCCGGCTGTGGAACCCACGGAAAGCCGAGAGTCCCCCTCTCAGCCATAAAGGTCGGACTTAGAGGAGCCATCCAGCCCGGTCCCGACGAGGCCTCCCCCGGCAGCCGCTCAGCAGTCGCTTGCGAGGACGCGCCAGCCCGTGGGCTCGGGAGGAGGAGAAAGCGAGGTGCGGAAGGCGGGTGGGTGTCTGCGGGGCTGGGCTTAGGGGGAGCCGGAGGCTGGCCGGCTACGAGAGCGCGGAGGCTTCGTGGGGACTGTGCAGGCCGCACCGCCCCCCCACCCCCCAACACATACCCCACCCCCTGCCTCTTCTTCACCCTCCTCCTCCTCGTCTTCCTCCTCGTCCTCCTCCTTCTCTTCCTCCCCCTTCGGTTCAGCAGCCACCACCAGGAAAAGGGAGCGAGGCGGCGGCAACAGCAGCAGCAAGAGGAGGAGGCTGGGGCGAACTGAGCCTCCTTAGAAAGCCTCTTCCACGGGGGAGCCTGTCTAGCTCCTCCCCCCCCCCCCCCTTTCTCCCCTGCCTTCTTTTTGGGACAGACGACTAGGGGCTGATACTGCATGTTTCCCCAAACTCCCTCTGCCTTTGGTCTCAGCCCTTCCCGAGCCCTCGGGCCCCCATCCCTGTAACTAACATCACCTCCCCTCTCACTCCTATTGCTTGCTGCACATTAATTCCACGGTCAAGGCTGCTACTTGTTATTTGCCCCACTGCCGTCACTCCGAACGTGGACCCCTTACCTCTTTTGACGCCCTGGAGCTGCTGCTTTCAACCAACACACGGGTACACCTGCCCCGGGATAACTGCTGCTGCTGCCCATTAACAACCTTTCTAGGACTCCTCTCCTGGCCCGTGTTACCCTTTAAGCACTTATTTCATTTTAATCTAGTCCCTTAACTATTTTAAAGCTGCTGGTCATTCACCTCCCCCACCTCTTTTCTCCATAACCCGGCTGCTCTTATGTCTCCCTATCTCTTTAGTTAAAGTCTTTAAATCTCTATTTCCTGAAGGGAGGGTGCCCCATGTTTGGCCATGCTTACTGGGACTTTTAGAGAGTAAAAGAACTGGGGATTTGAATGACAGTGTAAGCAAGAAATACCACTTTGGGAAATTTTAAACAGATTGCTTAAATTTTAAATTTAGTAAAACAGTCTTTTCATTTTACTTTCAATTATCCATGTGTGCATTAGCTGCTTTTACCAGTCTCTGACAAATCTTCACTTTAGACTGCTGTCCTATCTAGCGTGCTTCTGATTTGTTTCTCCTTTAGCCACTTGGTATATCCTCAGATTATGTAAATTATTCAAAATATTACCCCAAATGATACAAAAGAAGGTAACTGTGGCACACACAAGCATTGCCAGGCTAAATATAAATGATTTTTGGATTACTACTTTGGATTTTTCCATGCTTCTGTTCCCTTCCATAATTGACAGCTGACTAGGTGACTGGAAGTCTGGAAATAATGGTTAAATCTGTCACTTATCTAGTTCATTTAGGATTTGGATGGAAATTTTCTCTGTAGTTAAGATTAGATTTAGTTAGTAGTTGTATTTTTTTGGAGGGGGAATTAATAAGAACTCTTTCTTTTAACTTCCAATATGGCAGTTATCTGAACAGAATACTTTTTCTTGAAAAATCTAACATTTGTTTATTTTGTTTGTGTTTAACCTGACGGTGGGGCTAGGTTAAGAGAAATGATAAAACTATCCATGCACTGGTGCTGGTTGCTCTGTCAGTGAAACTGACTTAGTGGAAAGGACAGGTAGATTGGAGGGAGTGTGATTAGCTCCTATAAAAGTGCTTTTAGAAAAACAAAAATGGAAAGTAAAAAATAATATAAGGACTTTGCATTTTAGATGAGTTTGCTGTAGTCATACAGAATTAACAGAAAAATCAAAATAGTCTGTGATGTGGTCTTCTATATTTAAGTGGTATCCTTAGGAAATACGTTGGAAGGTATGATGTCCATCAGTTAGTATATCTTTTACTTTCAAAAGTACTTCACAAGCAAACAACTAGTGAGTTTGCTTTACATCCAAATCTCTGTGTGATGTTGGTTTCAATTTAATTTTAAAAGGCAGATCCTGACAACCCTGTATTCATCACAATATTCTGAGCTCTGGCATTTGTGGCAAAAAATGAAGTGAAAAGTTAGACTAAGCTAATCTTTTTCTTAACCTCTTTTTTCTTTTCAACCCCTCAGGCTCCTAATTTGTCTCCACCCTCTATCATTAAAATACCGATGAAAGTTAATGGAGAAACTATTATATCTTGCAGTTTCCTTGAAATAATGGTTAGTTTTGGGGTAGGGTCATGACAATAAAATTGATCATCAGTATTGAAGTCAAGCATATTGTTTGCATCAGGTTTATTCCTGATAGTGCAATAGAAAGCTTTCCAGTTCATAAACAAACCTTATACACTGACAGGTTTAAAAATGTCAGTCAAGTTTGACTGAATGAAATCCAAATAGTTTCTTCCAGGAGAATGTTACTTTTGCATGGCAAGAGGTGGGTAATAATTTGGCTGCTTTCTTTTTAAAGGCTTTTCCCTTTGATTCTCCATTAAATATATTCTTTAAGAATTTGATGATAAATTATTATCTTCCTCCACTTTGTTTTTCTTGCCTATAAATATACAAATTCTCAGTTTTAGTGTTCTACATTTAAAGTGAGTTTCTTTTGGATAGCTAAGGACTGGAATATCTCATTTTGTTTGGGAATAGTAAATTGGATTTCTAAAACATCATCTTATAGTTTATTTTCAGGCATTACAGCTTCATATTTGTCATGGTTTTCTTTGAACAGTTGGGGCATGTTCTGTCAGTGCAGGAATTCTTACTAGTTCTGACCTTGACATGAATAGATTATTTCAAAAAAAGTTGCATGATAAACATAAATAATTTAAAGTAGGGTAGTTTAAAAAATTTAGGTTTACATACTTCTTCCAACTAAAACTTCTAGCTCTAGAGGTTGAGACAAATACAGTTTCATAGTGAAACTTAAAGGAAAATGAAATTGCTTCCTTATATCCTTCAATTTCAGAAGGATGTAAACCAAATTAGAATGTTTGTACTGGTGGTAACATGCAAACATTTTTGTGTAAAATAAATAACTTATTGCCTAATAGTGAACTACCTGAATGGTCAAATTTTGATATGAAATTGGTGGTGGATAACTTCTTTGTACTGGTACAGGTAATACAGTTTCTTTAAAGGCATATTCATCCCCTTCCCCCCAACCCCAAATGACAGTTTTAAAAGAATGAGAAGCTTCATTGTGCAGTGGATTGAGCATCAGGTAGTAGAAAAGAGATCTGAACCCAGTCAGGAGACATTCCCTGGGTTTGTAACCTTTAGATACTAGTTATATGATCAGGGTCTAAAATGATCACTTAAATTTCTCAAGTTCAACTTCATCTTTAATCTGGTGCTGATACCTCCTGTAGTTCCTGCCCCACAAAGTTGTGGTGAGGCTCAAATGAGAAAATATAAATGAAGTGATTTCCAAACATAAAATAACAGCTGTTTTTACGAATGCAGTTTTATGTGGCTATGTTTTTGTTTTACTGATTTAAAGCTACTGAAACTCATTTTCATAATTTTAAAAAAGAGACTGTTAGGGTACAGTGATTTTTTTTTTCACAAGCCAAAAACTTGACTTCAGACTCCAAATAAGATTCAGTTAACTTTTATCAGTAAAGGACTTTTTTTGAGGAAAGTGACAGATAGAATCCAACTTCAGTGATTAAAGATTATTGAATGTAGGGAATTGGGTTACATGGATATTTCTACAGTTCCTTACACATCATAACTGAAATGCAGTATATAATTTGCCCAAAGGATTTCTTCTTCTAGGCTAGACTCAAGTGCTTTTTACCACACAGGAAGAACATGTACTGGAAAAAGCTTAGTTAACATTCTAAAATTGTAAAAATTATGAGAGCTTGGTAATGTTTGGAAAAAATTTGTGTGCTAATCCCCATTTTGATTTTATAAAGCTTAGTAATGTGTTTGATTCTTCATCTTCACATAAAAGATCCTGATATTGGAGCTTTATCTTCTGTTTCATTTTTCTTTTAATTTGTAAAAAATGCAAAAAAATTGCAAAGGCTGCAAATGTGTTACTGTTAAGCATATTGGTTTATACAGAAATTTCATAGGCTTCTGAAAAGAACTTGTCCAAAACTTTGTTCAAAGGCCTTTAATTTTTTACATGTGTATTTTTAAACATGTGTATTTCTCACAAAATGATGAAATCATGTCAATTTTTGCAACTGTAGTAGATTGAAACAGATCTTGACAGACATTCATTTTTCACAGTGTTTTGGTAGGGCAGGGAGAAGAGGTTCAAAATGAAAATCATAAAAGAAATAAGGTTTAAACACTGTGGTACCACTTATAGAAATTTTTCCTGTAAGGGAATCATCTATCACTGGTGAATCTTTTTGTAACTTAGAAAAGCCCTATTAGTTTACTTGGTGAGAAAACTTTACTTTGGGGCAGGAGATTATATCTTTTGAGCATCAGTTCAGAACTATTTGTATGGGCAACTTACTTTTGAAGGTTAATTTATGGTTATTAGGTTGCTATTTTTCCTTTTTTTTAAAAAAATAAAAAATTACTATAGAATTCAGATTTTAAGTACATTAGATGACTTGCGGTGATGGTGGTTTATATCTTCTGTATCATATTGATAAGATTGAAGCCTTGCTTTATTATAGATGTAGTAATAATTTGGAAGCTAATCTTTTCTTTAGCAATTCTTAAGCTTCTTGAAGGGAAGGGGAAGGATGGATTATTTTTGTCTTTGTATGCTCAATGCATACCATAGCACCTGGCACATAGTTGGGCACTTAATAAATGCTTGTTGATCTTGAGTATTTAGGAAAATGGTGAACTGAAAAGGAAAGCAGAAGTTCAGCTTTTCTTGTATTGACCCATGTATTTAATTTAGAAATGAAAAAAAGTTATTTTCTATTAAGAAAAAGCAAAAGGTAATGAGATTTAAAAATATACGTATATCTTACCTAAATCAGAAAATAGAAGTGTGTTGGGTTGCTGCTTTTGGCAGAGTAATTTTTTGAAGAAAGTAGTTATCAAGTTTTGTAAAACAACTATTAACTGAAACATCAAAGCGTGGAGTATTTCCTTAGCTGCAACAAGTAGACACTTTGCCTTTGTTCCAAATATCTGAAATTTCTTAAGAATTTTTTTTTTTTTAGTTTTTGGAATAAAAAAAACTGCCAGTTTTAGGTATTTGTAATATTGAACATTCACTCTTTGCACTATTGAGTGACCATAGTGGCATCACAAGGTAGATTCTTGGTCACTGCCTGATTTATCCATTCCACTTTTTCCTTTCTCCTTTGCTTTCTACCAGTTAAATTTTGATTTCTTGCAAGTTTGATTATAACAATAATTGTTAAGCCTGGAATAAGTGAAAATGATGAAGTGGTTGGTCCATAAGCTTTTTTTAAGTGCTTGCTTTGTTTCGGGTATTGTGCTAAATAAGCTGTTTTAGGTTCTGTACTAAGCACAGGGGAATCAAAGAAAGGCAAAAGATGGTCTTTGCTCTTGGGAAACTCACAATCTACTGAGGGAGACAACAAGCAACAAATATGTACAAACAAGTCATGTACAGGATACTGAGGAAAGGTATTAGAATTAAGAGAGATTGGGGAAGGCATCCTGTATAATACGAGATTTAAGCTAGGACTTGAAGGAAGCCAGGGATACCAGAAGGCAAAGATGAAAAGGGCCAATTCCAGGCATGGGAGGCAGCCAGAAAAAAATTGTGGAACTGAGAGATGGAGTCTCGTTCCTGAACATCAAAGAGGCCATTGTCACTGGGTCTCAGAGTACCTGACTGGTGGGGGCTACAAAGCATAAAAAGATTGAAAAGGTAGTTGTAGGAACCTAGGTTTGAAGGGTTTTGAACACCAAAAGGAAGTTTTTGTATTTGATTCTGGAAGTGATAGGGAGCCACTAGAGTTTATTGAGTTTGGGAGTGACAAGGCAGCAAGACTGGATGGAGAGAAATCTGGATTTAGAGTCAGGGGTCCTAGCTTCAAATCCCTGCTCTGTGACTTACTACATATATGGCCTTGAGCAAATCATTTAGCATTAAGAGGCTTCAATTTCCTCCTTTGAAAATTAGAGGGTTTCACAACCTGATCTTTTAGGTCCCTTCAAAAGCTGTAATCTTACAAAACTACTTTTGGTAGTGACACTTTTCCTGCCACCTGCATTTTGATTTTTCTATATCTTTAATGAAATGCTTTTTTGCTAATTTTTAACTGAGGTAGTCTTGGGCTACCACACCACCATGTGCTCTGAAAAAAAAAATTCCAAGAAATTTATGTGCAAGAGCTAAGCTATTTATTCAGAATGATTATTATTTACAAACTATTTTTTATTTTTATCCTTGATTATGAAGTAAAAAAAACCTTTTTTTTGTGGGGGGGGGGTGAGGGGGAGGGTTGGGAAGGTAGGGCAGTTGGGGTTAAGTGACTTGCCTAAGGTCACATGGCTAGTTTTGTGTTCCCTGTCTGAAGCTGAATTTGAACTCTGGTCCTCCTGACTCCAGGGCGGGTGATCTATTCACTTCTCCACCCAGCCGTCCCTTGTAAAAAACTTTTTCTGAGAATTGTGACATTGAACTTTCATTGTGGATAAATAACAGAAGGAAAGGGAGTGTTAAAGGATCTAGTGAGAATCTCCTTGTCTGTTGGGTGGATCCTTTGTGGAGGATTTACTGGGTGATATAGATAAGAGTAGTACCGAATTTGAGGGCAAGGGGTAGTTTCTCATTTAGTTTGTTAGAGGGAGGTACCTTTATTGATGAGATCAGAGATCCATTGAAGTAATATTAACAATCAGAGTCAGTACTTAATTGAGCCCTGATTGTGTTTTGCAAGATGCTGAGGGGGTTGCAGAAGTTTTATATAAAACAGCCTGTGATCCAATTGAGAAGACTTTTTAATATATCAAACAGGAAAATGCAAGTTACTCTGTCCTATGCATTTTTAACACATGGAGTGCAGTAGAGGCTCAGAAAGCGGGAGAGTAGTATGGTCTAAGGCTTACTAGTGAGTGTGGAACTTGAAGAATGGAGAGGATTTAGTTATTAAAGACATCTCAAGCCTGGGGAATTCTAGCATTACCAAATGCCTATAAGTAAGAAGCATGGTATGACGAGATGATAGTAAGAGACTTGTTTGACTAGAATGGAAAATTAGTTTGGAGGAGTTGTGGAAAACTTTGTTAAGGAGAATTGGTCTAGATCATAGAGAGTTACTACTTCCAGTTAAATTCATCATTAAGGCCCCTCTATGTGGAAGGTACTGTTTTAGTTAGGGGAAGTACAAAAGCAAATCTGAAACAGCCAACTGCTGCCATCAGAGTATTGGTAATCTCCTTGGTGTTGGTATGGTAAGATGCATGATTAAGATGCAGATATAAAGTTATTTAAGAGTGAAAGGATGCTAAATTGGGAAATCAGGAAGGTTTCTTTGAGGAGGTAATACTTGAGGTGAGCTTTGGAAGAAGATAAGAAATTTTAGGCTTTGAGATGAGGAGAAAAGGCCTATGTTCTACTTGAGAAATGATAGCTTACTTGAATTCGTAAAGGTAGGAGATGGAATTTCAAGTTTCTGGAAGGGTTAGTAGTCCAATTGTGGTGGAATTTGGGTTCATGAAAGGAAACAATATGAAATGTTAGATTGGTACCAGATGACAAAGGGCCTTAAGAGCCAGACTAAGCAGTTTATTTTAAAGACCACGGCAAACTGTTGAAAAGTTTTTGAGCAAGAGAATATGAACAGACCTATGACTTGTGAAGATTATTTCAACTACTCTTTGGAGGATGTATTAGTGAGGGAAGGCATAGAAAACATGAAAATCAGTTATGGGCTATTGCAATAGTCTCGGTGAGAGCTGATGAAGGCCCAAACTAGGGCAATAGCTATTTGAGTGAAGAGAGGGTAGATAGACATGTTGTAGAGGTGGAACTAATAGTAGTTGATGGTCTGCTCTGGAAGGGAGGAGTAGTAGCAGCAGCAGCAGTATCTGACATTCATATAGCACTTTAAGGGTTGAAACAATATCTCATTTGAACCTCCCACTAACTCTGTGATGTAGGTACCAACGTTGTCCCATTTTTCCAGATGAGGAAACTTTGGTTGAGAGAAGTTAAGTGACTTGTCCAGGGTTATACAGTTAGCAAGGGTTGGATGTGGAATCTCCCTCCTAGATCTTCCTGACATCAAGTCCAGCACTCTATTCACTATTCTGTATAGCCTGAGAAGATAAAAGGGAAGAATCAAGAGTGACTGATATTATGAATCTTAATGACTAGACAGATGGTGGCAACCTTTGCAGAAGTAGAGAGAAGTTTGGAGGTGGGGAAAGTTCAAGGGGAGAAGATAATAAGTTTGAAATGCCAAAGGAATAGCCATATGGAAATATCCAGAATTGCTGTTGGTAATGGAATACTGGAGTTAAGATGGGAGATTAGGTTGAGAAATTTGGGAGTTAATTTTATAGACATAGTCAATGGGAGCAGATGAGATCACCCAAGGGATAGGGTTTAGAGTGATTGGGAGAAGGCTGAGGATAGAGATTTGGAGAACAACCACACTTAATTAAGTGTAAAGGGCTAGATATACCTAAGAAGATTGAGAAGGAATTATCAGACTTGTAGGAAAACCAGGAGAAGGCAGTGTCATGAAAGCCAGGGAGGAGAGGATATCTAGGAAGATATGTCTAATTCAAAAACTGTAGAGGTTTAGGAGATGTGCACTGAGAAAAGGCCATTGGATTTAGTAGTTAAGATCCTTTAACACCTATGGCTAGGTGGTACAGTGGCAAACCACTTCAGTATCTTTGCCAAGAAAACCGCAAATGGGGTCATTAAGAGTCAGACATGACTGAACACCATCACCACCTACCCCTTTCTTAATCCCACCACTCTACTGAAACTGCTCTTAAAAGATTATAAACAAGTGGAGAGCGAGAGAGTAGGTAACACTAAGATATTGGCAGTGAATAGGAGAGTTATGAGGATGCTAGTTTAAGGTCATGGCAGGTTCAAGTGAATTTTTTTTTTTTTAAAGAATGAGGGACATTTGGACCTGAATGATAGAATTAAGTAAAGCCAGTATTTGGGGAGATATTCAACATGAGACTGGGCAGCTAGCTAAGTGGTGCAGTGAATAGAGTGCCAGGTCTGGAATCAGGAAGACCCAAATTGAAATCCAGCCTCAGACACTTAAATAGCTTTGTGACCTTGGGCAAGTCACTTAACCCTGTTTACCTCAGTTCCTCATCTGTAAAATGAACTAGAGAAGGAAATGGCAAACCACATTATCTCTTCCAAGAAAATCCCAAATAGAGTCATAAAGAATATATATGACTTAAAAAAAAGATTGAACAATAACAAGTCAATATGAGAAAAAAGAATAAGTGAGCATGCAAATTCTGGGAGGAGAAAGTAGGAGTTGGGATTTGATATGATAGACAATAGGGAGCCATCACAAGTTATTGAGCAGGAAGAGTGCCATGATGACGTTAATAAAAAAAAAATTAATTTGGTGGCCATCATAAGTGAGGAATTCCTTTATTTGGTGAAGTTCTCTAAATTCTCTCTCTTTTTTGGTGAATGACATTGTGTTGATTGTATCAAGCTTGGGAACATTGCAGAACCTACTAAATAAGATTAATCCATAGTTACTCAGAGTTAGGCCTAATTATCCACACAGGAGAAACGAGTAGATGAATTCCTATTGTCTAGGTTGTGACATGCTGTTGAGTAGACAACCAGTAGAAGATGTCCATCAGTATATTATCTTGGGGGTACAAAGGCACAGTGAATTGGGCTCAGGATCAAAAAGGAAAGCAGGCAAGGTTGTCTTTGGAAAATTGCAGTTCCTCAAACAACTTAAGACTCTGAAACGGAGGTCCATCTTTTTAACAGCAGTGATTTCCCCTTAATGTTATATGGCTTTGAATCTTAGAATCTCAGTTTTCAAAGCACTGAAATTAAGATCATTCAGAGGTCAGTGGAGAGGTGCATGGTAGATAGGAACAATATCCAGCATTTGTTTTGGAGTCTTCATTTCTGATTTCTTCAGTGTAGGGAACTTCCATCTTATAAACTCTTTCCACTGAGGAGACTGGCAATTTTCATGTGCCAGAAGCAGACTTTAGCCCGGTTCTTCCTGATAGGCGGTGTGGTACAATGGATCCATTATGCCACACCATCCCTTGGGGATTTGCTCTGGAAAAATGGAATAAAGCAAAAGTTCTCAACATGTGGTCTGTGGACCCTTAGGGTTCCCCAGGATCCTTCAGGGAGGTCCTCAAGGTCAAGACTATTTTCATAATAGCATTGAGGTACTGTTAATTTTCATAGAGTAAATATAGATATAGCCCATATAAAAAAAAAGAAAGGTCTTTGTGGATTTTTATTGTAAAAGGTGGCCTGAAATCAAAAGTATTTAGAACTGCTGGAGTAAAATATGCCATCGTAGAAGTCTTTTTGGAGGAAAAAATTCTGGCTTGTCTCGTAAGGACCTCAAGGGGTTGCTGATTGTTCATGTGCTGCATTGGTATCCATTCAGTGTCAGCAGATCTGAATAAAGGTCCCTAGCATGTTAAGTGAAGCCCCTTTGGTGAACTTCAGGGAGGAAATGGCAAGAGTTGTCCAAGATGGGCAGGCATCAGGGCTGTAATCAGCATGGTTGGAGAGAGCACCTCTACAGTACTGATAAAATTTCATATCCAAGTGTATGGGGTGGACTACAGGCATGAGGATGAGCTAAGAAACTATCGTCATAGTCCAGATGTGATGTACTAAGCACTGAAATGGGGCAGGGACAATAATGATGAAGATGAAGGGATGAATTTGAGACATTGGGAAGGAATCCTAAGAGGTTGACTCTCAGGCTGCCATAGAATGAAAAATCTGGGTTTGAATGTTGCCACATTTACTAGCTCTGTAAATCACTTTGCTTTTCAGACTCTGTTTCCTTATCTATAAAATAGGAATGTCAGTAGTATGGTTATATAGCATTATCCGTATTATAGATCTGTAGTACCTCATAATGGTGATGGTGAAGATCAAGTGAAATGTATATAAGGCAGACTTTTAAAATACTGTGTAAAGGTCAGTTACTGTTACAGAATTTACTGGTCGTTTGGGTCTAAAGAATGAAAGAGAAGACAGAAGTCAAGCCTAGGGGACTGGAGAAATGGGATAGATTCATTTTTGCTAGCAAATTGCTGTTTGTTTTTCCAGAGGCAAGTTTTTAGAAAGGAAATGATACATGATTGCTTGATTTACAATAACAAAAAATTTCCAGTAGAAAAGATTAATTAGTATTATAAAAATAATTTTAATTTTTATTCTTTTGGGGATAGGTGTGTGCAAATTTGAAAGGGAAAGAAACAGCTTTTTAAAAGAATATATACACTATTCACAAGTTAAGATAAACTTATGATTCAGTTACTGCTTTACTTATGTATTAGTTCAAAAGGAATTAACACTGGGAGACTTAGTATATTCGAACAGCTTTTTAGCTAGCTGCATATTATATTTCTTAATATTTATATTGAAAATTGGCCTGAGTGGAGAGAAAATTCCTGGTGAAGTATAAGACTCAATTTTACTAGCTCCACCTCGTTGCTTGAGGGCATAAGGTTAGGTCAGCAGGAAAAAGGATGCACGGACGAGGTGAAATGACAGTTTATTCTTCTATGTAGTTATGTTTTCCAAAGGTGCATGGTTTTTGTTTTTTTTTTAAACCTTGAGCACTAACTCATGTTAGTCTTGGTTGAGCTTGGTTTGAGCTCTATTTTCTTTGAAGTCAGAAAAACCTTTGCTCTTGTTTGTTGACCCTTCATTAAGTCAACTTTCTGCATTTATTGTGTAGTTTCAGTATAACATATTTGCACTATTACATCAGAAAATTTGTAAACTGTTTAATTTTGTACTTTGACAGACTCTGCTGTCTTAAAGCTGAAGAAAAATATGAATGTTGCTAAGTTATTACTTTCTTGAAAGTTATAGTACTGTTCTTTCTCTTTAATATGTACATGAAATAAAGAATGATTTATATTTTTCTTCTAACATTTAGAACATAAATCTTAGTTTGGAAGAATTCAGAAGAGGGAGAAGGAGACATGGGTGTGGTTCTTAAAAGCTTTATATTAAGTTCATCTTAATTTTTCCCTAACAATTCTCTCTCATTTTTTTCTATTTTTTTTGAAAGTGTGCTATAAGCAGTGTTAGGTAAATAATAATGATTAAAGATGTTGTGCAACATAACACTTCATGGAAAACATCTTCTCTTACTCTTGGAGTGTTTGCTAAGACCTTCCTGAGCCATTTACCATGACATATCTTTATTTTTTGCTTATTTGTCCAATTTAGTTATGCGTTCCAGAGTTTTTTAGAGTGGGAAAAAAAACTTTCTCATTCTTCTTGCAGAATTGTTTTAAGAGTGTTTTCAACATTCTAGCTTTGGTTAAAGAGACTGGATCCATAATTTTTGTGTGTGATCATTATTGATGAAGGGTGACTTATTCCTAAAATAAGTTTAGGATTTCATGATGTTTCATACTGCTTCTTCCACCAAGAAAGATCTCACCAATTTTTCATTATTGTTGTTAGAGGTGAGAAAAAACTGAATAATCTTTAAGTATAGGAAGGCCTTTGTATTTGAGGATTTTATCATGCTTTGGAATAAATTGAACTAATTATGCCAAGCCAAGCTTTCCCCCTTGACTTTTTATAAATTGTTTTGCAAGCAGCTTTGTACCTCACTGAGGCAAAAATGGAAGTGGGGAATGATGGAATGATGTCTTTGCCCTCAGTTCTATGTATTTCAGGATTCTTTATGATGAGCTAATTAAAAATAGATAATTCACATATTCAGAGACTTAAAGATTCATATGGGCTAATCAGCTTCTTTAGATTGGAAAATCATTTCCTCCCCTTACTCTGCTCCTTTCCTTCCCTCCATTGGAACCAATTTCTTTCATATCATAATCTGAATTACTTAAATCAGACAATTATGGATCTTGAGAGCTGGAATGGACAATGAAGGTCATTTAGGCCAATCTTCTTATTCTGTGAATGAGGAAATTTAGCTCTATTAGAGTTTAGGTGATGGGACCAATGGTATACAGTTGTGTCAGAGTTAGAATTTGGAATTTGGGCCTTTGAACTCCATCACATCAACACCTAGAAGAAATTTGCAGCATAAGAAGAAGAAAGGAGTAATTTTTCAAGCGGGAGGGCAGGCCTTAGGTAGAGTAGAGGACTGACAGAAGACAGTATGACATTATTGTGGGGATCGGGGTTCCAAAGGGAGTAGGATTGTGCCAAAGAAAAGCTTTGCATGCTTTGCAATTTTCTGAGAGCCCCTGATGGCAGCTGCTGTGTCACTGAAAATCTTTCTTTCTGATTTTTGGCATATGTGCCTTAATGAGCGTTCAGCGGGAAGAACTAATTTAAAAGACTTTATGTGGTTAAACATAAAATTTTCAGTGGCTGAATTTTCATCTTACGCCTTGTGAATTCTTGTCTATATTCGTTATTACTTCTACTAAGAACATACATTTAAAGTGACCAAAGAACATCTTAAGATATTTTGGCTTAGGAAATTGGGAAAGTTTGGGAAGGCTGCCAACAATTTCCTCTAAAGAAGTTATTTCCCTAGTACATCCTCTCAGTTTAACCTAATTCTTCCTCAGTTAATGTGGAGATATCTATATCTTTAATTATATCTATTGGGCATAGTATGCTGAAGTGCAAAGAGTGTTGGATACAGAGTTAAAAGACCTGAGTTTAGATTATGGTTCTACCATTTAGTCTAAGTCACTCACATCTCAAACCCTTATGAGGGGCTTGCACTAATTGATTCTATGATCCTGGACAGGATCACCTAACCTCTCTTCTGATCTTCTCATCTGCAAAATTAGGATAATTATAGTCACATTACATCACATATTGTGAGGAAAGAACTTTGCAAACCTTAACAATGTAGGGATGAGTTATGATGCACCTCTAATCTTTCTCCCTCCTCCTTTATTATTGCAGTATTTGAAGATTTCTCGATGAGGAGTTTTCTATACTCTGATCTTCCATAGCTCCTAAGACTGTGTTATACTTGGTCAATTTCTTTGTTCAGTTACATGAGTGAAAATTATATATTAGTATGGAGTGGAACTCATTGGTTTGCTTATTGGCAAATTCTTCAAGGGAAGTTCAGTTGTTTCTGACCCTTTGTGACCCCATTTGGGGTTTTCTTGACGAAGATACTGGAGGGGTTTTGCCATTTCCTCCTCCAGCTAATTTTGTAGATGAAGAAACTGAGACAAACAGGGTTAAGTGACTTAACTGGGATCACATAGCTTGTAAGTGTCTGAAGTCAAATTTAATGAATTCAGGTCTTCCTGACTTCAGACTTGGCATTCTATCCACTGCACAAGCTACCTGCCCTTCAATAGAGGTTGCCAGGTGCATATCTCTTCATTTTCTCAGGAGTGGAGAGACATTTTAAGGGGTTGATTGAATTGGGGAGAGGGGAGAGGAAGGCAGGTAGCTAAATATACTAACTACTCTGGGAATTTCTCAGCTACTCTTAATGCTGTGAGGAGAAAGGTATAGCTGAATCAGTTGACTTTAGAGGTGGTTATCCTAATTTTTTAATTGTTAAAGGTATAAAAACTGCTAATTTGCTAGAAATAGTAGCAGAATGTGAAAATAAATTTTTATTTCTCCTTTTTGTTTAATCAGAATTTTCTTAACTTTTATCATTAGCACTGAGTCTTGGTCAGCCATCTTTCTTTCACAGTAGTTCTCAACCTTCCTAATGCCGCCACCCTTTAATACAGTTCCTCATGTTGTGGTGACCCCCAACCATAAAATTATTTTTGTTGCTACTTCATAACTGTAATTTTGCTACTGTTATGAATTGTAATGTAAATATCTGATATGTAGGATGTATATTCATTGTTACAAACTGAACATAACCCACAGGTTGAGAACCGCTGCGAACCTTTCACATTCAGCAAATACGTTAGGTACCTATTGTTTGCTGAGTAATGTACTAGATTCTGGGATCATAGAGCTGTAGCTTTAGAGTTAGAAGGGTTGTTACAGGTCATTTTAATTCAGCTCCCTCATTTTATGAGTGAGGAAGCTCAGACCCAGAGATGTCAAATGACTTGTTTAAGATCATATAGTTAATAAGTGGTACATGAAGGATTCAAACCCAGGTCTTCTAATGCTTTCTGCAGAGAAATAGACTATGCCTTCATGGAGTTCACAGTTTAATGAGAGGATAAAACAGACACATGACTGTAATAGAATGGGAAGGGTAGTAGATTCAAAGTCAGGATCTGGGTTCAATTTGCAGCATTGTTATTTGCTGTCTTTCTGACCTTGGACAAATTATTTCACCTTTCTGGGTCTCAGTTCACTAATTTTAAAAACAAGGAGGTTGAATTAGAGAGTCTCTAAAATTTCTTTCAGATCTAGATACAGTGTTGTGAATGAAGATTGTTTGCAAAGCAAAGGGCTGTGTGAGAGATGAGGAGGAAAGTTCTTTCTGACTTTGAAGAAGGGCAGGAGAAAATATTGAGAGGTTTATTAGAAGGAAGTGTCATTTAATATTTGGGCAAGAATTCATCAGGTGAAGAGAGTAGATTAGTTAGTTGACTAGCATTTTGGATGAACTTTATAGCCAGCAGGTGAAGTTGAACTCTATTTAGGAGACAATAAGGAACACTTAAACATTTTTTCACAGGAGAGGTGGCCTGATCTTAAAGCATAAGAAAGATGATTTTTGGTGACTTGAAAGTAGGGAGAGAGTTGATGTGGGAAAAAGGGGAGAGAGTGATGGTCAGAAAAGGATTAAAGGGTATATGATCAAAGGAGTACAACTAATAATTAATGAGGAGTTGGTGGTGCATTCAGTAAACATGTGTTAAAACCTTAGTGGAAATACAAAGACAAAAAAAGACAATAAGCCAAAAAAACCCCAGTCGCTATTCTCAAGGAGTTTACATTTCATTTGTTGACTGTTGGAGAATAACATGAAAATATAAATTCAAAGTAATTTCTGGGAATAAGGGCAAACTAACAAGTGAGTAATGAGGATCAACTTTGGGTAGGATGGAGGGGGCAGTTGAACTGAGTCTTTAAGGAAATTAGAGTGAGGAAGGTTTGCATTCTAGGCATATATGACAGCCTGTATAAAGGCGTAGAGAAGGGAAATATGAAAAAGCAAGTGGAACAGTTTGGCTGCAAAATTGTGTGTGTGTGTGTGTTTGTATGTGTGTGTGTGTGTGTGTGTAAGTATAATGTGCAGAAACCTTCAAAAAATAGGCTGTAGCCAGATTGTGAAAGCTTGCTCTTTATCCTTAAGATGTAAAGACATTTGGGAGACACTGGGGCCAGGGAGTGACATCGTCAGACTTCTGCGTTAAGGAAGATCATTTTAGCCATTAGGTGGAAGAGTCTGGAATGCAGAGGGGAGAGATTGAAGTTAGAAGAAACTTTTGTAGTCTAGATGAGAGATAATGAGGACCTGAACTAGAGAGTGGTGACTTTTGTAGGAGGAGGTAGAAGACTTGTTAACTGATTTGGGGGCTAAGAGCATGTAAAGAAGCAAAGATGAGACTTGGGTGACAGAAAGAAAGGTGGTCTTCAGCAGATGTAGAGAGGTTAGAAAGAGGGGAGATTTTGAGGAAAAGAAAACGAATTTTGCGTTGGTTATGTTAAGGTTGAGATGAATATGGGACATCTAATTGGGAATATCCAATAGGCAGTTGGTTATTTAGACTTGTAACTGAAGAGAGATTTGATAGATTTGAGTCATCTGCCTAGGGGATGAAACCTGATGAGATCATCATAAGAATGTAGCAGAGGTTCCCAAACTTATTTGGCCTACTGTCCCCTTTTTTAAAAAAAAAAATTACTCAGCAACCCCTGGAAATCCACTTTATTTAACCCTTTAACTGGGTTTTTTCTTGAAATTTACATCATTTCAAAAAAAGTGTAAAATGTTTATTAAAACTGATGCATCTTAAATTTAAGAATTTATTGTAAATTTGTGGATTTTTTTTTCCGGCATTGAAATTTTGATGACACAATACTGTGCATCATGTAACCATATAGTATCGTATTATAAACAAGTCATTACATGCACGTATTTCTGCCAATCCCAACAATGTGTCTTGCGTGAACCAGACACATTCATCTGCTAGCACTTGCTTGTTAAGACCTGTCAGTGGACTTGACCACTGATCAGTTATAACTTGCATTTTGTGTGTTTATTTGGAAAATAATGTAATCACTGCAGTTTTAACTCTGTTACACAACAGAGTTACAAACAGTTTTTCAAAATTTTTTCTTTCCTTATACTTCCATTGCCCCCTTATTTTTAATCAATGACCCCCAATTGCACCTGAGGCTACTACCCCCCTCCCCCTTGTTCCAGTACCCACCAGGGGGTGGTATTGCCTCCTTTGGGAACTGTGGTAGAGAAAGGGGGGAAAAAGGATGCAGAAACCTTGTATTTACCCCATGAATAATGCGGCAGGACAAGGATAATGAACCAGTAAGGGAGAGACTTGAGAAGGATTGAGAGATGGGTAAGAGTCTTTACTTTGAGCAACCATGTCAGAAATCTGATAAGTTGAGAGAATTTAGGAGAGGACATGGTTAATAATGTCAGATGCTGCAAAGATGTCAAGAATGTTAAGGATTGTGAAGAGGTCATCTGATTTGGCAATTAAAAAATCATTGGTGCCTTTGGAGAGAATAGTTTCAGTTGTGATGGTCAGAAGCCAGACTGAAAGGGATAAAGAGAGGAAAGAAATTAGAGGCAAACATGTAGACAACTTTTTCTAAGAGTTTAACTGTAAATGGTAGGTTATACACACACACACACACACACACACACACACACACACACACGATGTATATGTAGGTATATATGTATTTATTATATCTACACACATTTATACTTATGCATTGTGTATACATTATGTATATATCTGCATTATATATAATTTATACTTACATATATAAATTTGGTATGTCTTAAACAGAACTCATTATATGTATGTGTTTATATATATATATATATATATATGTATTACACTTACGTGTATAAATTAGTATGTCTTAAACAGGACTCATCTTTCCCTCATTTCTTACCTTCCCTATTACTGTTGAGGAGTACCATCCTACCAATCCCTCAGACTTGAAACCAGGAGTCATCCTGGATTCCTCACTATCTTTTGTTCCCCATTTCTTATGTTGGCAAGGCTTGTTGATTTCACCTTTGCAACATCACTCAAATAGGCCTCTTTCTCTCTTCTGACACTGTTACCACTCTTGTGTAGTTCCCTCATCACCTTATGCCTTGATTTATTGTAATAGGCTGCTTGTGGGTCTGCTTGCCTGAAGTGTCTCTCCACTCTAATCCATTTTCCATTAAGTCACCAAAGTGATTTTCCTAAAACACTGATCTGATAATGTCCCTATTCTCTTCTCAGTAAACTTCAGTATCTTCCCATGGCCACCAGGAGCAAATACAAAATGATATTTGGCATTTAAAGCCCTTCATAACTTAGCCCCTCTTGCCTTTCCAGTCTTTTTAGACCTCACTCTCCCATACATGTTCTTGATTCAGTGATACTGGCCTTCCAGCTCTTGCATGAACAAGACAATCTCTTGGCCCCAGAGATTGGGGTCCCATAAAAGGCCACCTTTTGTCCCTCATGCCTGGAATGCTTGCCCTCCTCTGTCCTGACTATTTATCTCCCACATGTCCTTTAAGTCCTAACTAAAGTCCCACCTTCTACAGCAGCGGTTCTCAACCTGTGGATCGCGACCCTTTTGGGGGTCGAACGACCCTGTCGAATGACCATCACCATCGGAAAATACATATTTCTGATGGTCTTAGGAATGGAGACACCACTCCTCTGTCTGTCTCTAAGCGGGTCCGCCCACATGCAGATACGCCCACATATAAGTATTAAAGGGTCGTGGCATTAGGAAGGTTGAGAACCACTGTTCTACAGGAAGCCTTCCCTAACCCCCTCTTAATTCCAGTGCTTTCCATCTTTTAATTATATTTCATATTTATCTTGTATATCTCTTGCTTTGTATTAATTTGTTTGCATGTTGTCTCCCCCATTAGATCATAAATTCCTTGAGGGCAGGGACTGTCTTTTGCCTCTTTTTGTATCCCCAGTGTTTAGAACACTTTCTGGCACAGAGTAGGTGCTTAATCTTTATTAAATTGAATTATATACATACACACATGTAATTGCATCAGGGAATGGTAGGATCAATAATGCTATTATTTTGAAAGGAGAGAGAGAGCTGGGTATGTGTGTAGACTGCCAGAAAGGAAATATTAGATAAGGGGGAGGAAAAGGATGTTTTCAGGGGCATGCCACCTGAGGAAATGAAGGCATGGAGTCAAGGGCATAAATAATGGGGTTGATCAAGTTGAGGAATAGGACCTCCTTTTCCATCAGAGTTTAGAGCAAATGAGTAGATGATAGGGAATGAGGAGGAGTTTTGAGGTGTAGAATAGGAGTGAAGAGGAACTTATAAGTGGCCTCTTTTGTCAATAAAGTATAAGGTTAAATACTCTGCTTAGAAGAGAGGAGAAAGATGGTGGTGTTGTGTGAGGCTTAAGAAGAAAAAAAAAGTTAGGAATAACTCCTGTGATGAGTGACGTAGTCATTAGGGAAGAGTAAGAGGATTGTCTTGTTTCATTGAGGGCCCAGTTCTTAACTAAAGTGGAAAATAACAGGTGGAAGAGATACAAGTTTTCCATTCTAAAACAGGATGTTGCTTGTCTGGTTAAAGGTTGTTTGGTTGCAATTAATCATAGCTTTTTTAGTATGTATACCCATAATAATGTTATTCATTCAACTAAGTATTTATTAAACACCTACTATGTGTAAAACACTGTACTAGGGTTACAGATTAATAAAAGGAATCAGTCCCTACTGGGAAGGCTCGTAAATTCTTTTAAGAATGAACATAGGACTACATGCTCTCGTTCTTTTCCATTTTTGGTTTTGTTTCTTCTTTCCCATTGTTCACACCATTGGTTACAATCCTTCTGTACAACCAGACTAATGTCCAATGACAAAGTATTTGCAGATCCTATACTTGATTGCATGCTGCCATTGTTGGGGGGGAGGGAAGGGAGAAAATTTGAAACTCAAGGGATTGTGGAACTGAATCCTGTAAACTAAAAGTAAATAAGCAAATCAGTTTAAAAAGAAAGAATGAACATATAAGGGGCGGCTAGGTGGCGCAGTGAGTAGAGCGCTGGCCTTGGAGTCAGGAGGACCTGAGTTCAAATCCTTTTGCAGATGCTTAACACTTACTAGCCCTGTGACCTTGGGCAAGTCACTTAACCGCAATTGACCTGCCTTCCCCCCTTCAAAAAGCCAAAAAAAAAAAAAAAAAAGAACATATGAGTATAATGAGTATATACTGAATATGAATGTGTAAATACTTAATAAAGACAAAGAAAGTATTAGATACTTACATATAAGATAAGTGAGAAGGACATTAGCAGTTAAGATTAGGAAAAAGTATCCTATAAGAGTTGATACTTGAACTGTCTACTCATCCAGAGGTGTTCTGTGAGGTGGAGCTGAGGAAAGAATGCCTACTAGGCATGGAGGAGGGCCAGAGTAAAGACACAGAGATAGGAGATAAAGTATCTTGTTTGAGAAATAGAGAGAAGGCCAGTTTGACTTTTATCATATATGAGGAATAGAGAGAAGACCAGTTTGACTGTTCAAAAGTTCTGGAAGAGGAGTAATGTTTGATGAGGCTGAAAAGATAAGTTGGTGCCAGGTTGTGAGGTATTTAAAAGCCAAACAGAGGAGTTTAATTTGGTCCTGGAAGCATCACTTCACATCGCTAGATGAGTGATGTGAAAATGGAAAATCATTTTAAGAAAATTTATTTTTTTAATAAGTAAAAATCCTCCTTTCTCAGCTTTCCTTCAAGAAAAAAGTGAAAATAAAACCTGCATGCATAATGAAGCAAAACAGGTTTTCACGTTGGCCTTGTCCATAGATATATTGCCTCATTCTGCACTCCTGAGTCTGTTACCTTTCTATTAGGAGCTTCTATTATGAGGTATGTAGGTCCTCTAGAATCCTGCTTTTGATAGTCTGTTGATTCTTAATTTTTATCTCCTGTTTTCCAGGTCAATTTTTGCATCTTATATTTTCTTCTGTTTTTGAAAGCATCTGTGTTTGTTTTAATATTTGTTATTGTTTCATGGAATCATTGATTGGCTTCTATTTGGTTCATTCTGATTATCAGGGAGTTTGTTGCCTTGTGCAAAGTTTTATACCTCTTGTGCAAAGGTGTTATTACTTCCCTTACCAGTTCTTTCTTCCATATGTCCCATTTCTTTTTCAGTTGTTTCTTTTAGTGCTCACATTTCATTGATTAAAAACATTTGGAACTTTAAAAAATGTCTCTCTTTATCACTTCTAGGAATTGGTGAATTTGTGTCCAAGCTGTGTTTTTCTTTGAGACTTTGCTTGCAGATGTTTTGGAATTATTCTTTTCTTCTGGGTTGATGACTTCAATGTTTCTGTCACCATAATAGTTTCTATGGTTGTATTTTTTTTCTGTTCATTCTTCTAACCTGTTTTCTAACTTCAGATTTTATGTTATTACCAAGCTTTGCACACTCCTGGAGGTCAGGTCTGGGCTGGTCCTGTTAATGTTTTATTGGGTTATTATGTGTCGTGTTATTCCAGTATCTCAGGCTGGGGATTGGCAAACTCTTAGCATTCCTAAAGTGGTCTGATTTAGGCCTGATTCAAGGCCAAGTCTGATCACTACCCACCTGGTCTAAGCTTTACAAGTTCCTGACTGGCAGTTGGACTCAGACACTGTTAGTCAGCTGGAGAACTCTGTTGGTTTGGAATGACAGAACTGCTGGCCACCCTTTGATCTGGGATTCCTGCTTAGATTATTTCTCTTCAGGCATCATAATGGACTAGGAGTTTGAACTAAGACGCCTCTCTACTCGTGGGGGCTAAGTCATACTACTGTTGTGTTTTCCTCTCTCTCTCTGCACAGCTCCTTGCCTTGCAACTGATTCTTACTCTGATATGCCACCCCACCTCTCCTAGCTACATTTCTATTGATAAAGCTGCCAGTTGGTAGCTGTTTCCACAACCTGTATGATGTTGGGGTGCCACATATAGATCTAGGACCTCCTGTTATTCTGGTGCACAAGCTCTGCTTCTACTGGATTGCTTCATAAACTGTGCTCTTGGCTAAAACCCATTCTTAGTGTCCAAGGACCTCTATGACTATCTCCATATGCTGTTTCGAGTTAGAAAAATGACTTACTGTCATTTGGATATCCCCATTAGAATTTGATGTGGTGTATTTTCTAGATCTCTTTAAAGGAGTTTTGGAGATGGAGGAGGCAGAGGTGGAGGGTAGGGAGCTCTCTGTATGTCTTCTTGCCAGTCCACTATCTTGGCTCCATGTCTGGATTTTTGGAAAAATCACATCAGCTATGTGGTGGATAGATTGAAGTGAGGAGAGAATTTTGGCAGGGAGATCATTTAGGTGGCCATTATAGTAGTCTAAGTGAGAGGTGATAAGAATTTGAACTAAGGTGGTGCTTGTTTGAGTACAGAGAAAGATTCAGACATAGAAACAGCAAGATACCGCAACTGATTGAATTTGGAGTGAGAAGGGAAATCAAGTAGTTGAGAATAATGTTGAGATTATGAACTGCAAGACTGGAAGACTTGTGGTAATCTCAACAGAAATGAGACGTTTGCAAGAGGGGCAGGCTAGGGGATGGGAGAGAATTGAATTCCTTTTTGGGTATATTGAGATTGAGCCATCACTGAGATATCTAGATTGAAATATCCAAAAGGCAATACATTCAGATGATGGGACACTGATACTCAGAGTGGAAAGCTGGATATCATCTTCATTTGCATGGAAATGATAATTAAACCATTGGAATTTTAAATCACTTAAAGAGAGCAGAGAAAGAGAACAAAAGAGGGCCCAGGATCTAGCTTTGGGGAGCATGTGTAGTTAAGGACCATGGTAAGAGGGCGAGATATAATCATTTCTTGATCATCTGGTATCTGTACTAGGCTAGGCACTCTGCAGATATCTTAATTGATAATTAATTAATTGATTTTGGATTAAAAGATCATTGCTAACTTTGGAGGGAGAAGTTGCCTTTGGGTGATGAGGTTGGAAGCCAGGTTGCAAAGGATTGAGGAGCAAATGAAAGGAGGAGAAATAGAGGCAAGAAATGTAGAAAGCCTTTTCTAGGAGTGACTGAGAATCCAATCCAATAAATGTTAAGTACCTCTTTTGTGCTAAGCACATTCCTAAGCACTGGAGAAGGGAGGAACAATAATGGGATAATAATTTGGGTGGGAGATGGGATGGTAGTGTCTACTGAAGGTTTTTTAAGGGTACTGGAAACTTAGATAAAGTCAGTAGGTGAAGATTCGGCAGGCAGAGGGGATGATTGAGGGGGCAAATGACTGGAAAAGATGGAGGGGAATGACATCAAGGACATATGAAGAAGGAGGCAGTATTGTGGATAGAGCACTGTGGTTGAAGTCAAGAGCACATGTATTGAAAACCCATCTCAGACTCTTCTTACTAGCTATGCAATTCGAGGCTAGTCACTTGGGCTTTTTCTGGTTTAGTTATCTATAAAATGAGGAGGTTGGAATGAATGGTTCCTCAGTTTTCTTAGAGTTCTAAATCTATGACTGACTAAGGCAAGGCACAGTTAAGAAGGATTACCTTGTTGTCAGGAGACAGAGCTTGAAGAGGAGAGAGGATGATGTCAAGGGATTTTGAGAACAAATGGGAAGAGGCAGCTCATAGCAAATGCTTTCTCAATAAAGTAAAAGGTGAGGTCTTTGACTGATAGGATGGGGAGAGGGGAACATTTTGGGGAGGCTTGAGAGAAAAGAAGACTTGGAATAACTTTTGTAGATAATGAGGTAGGGAATCAATTAATCAGTCAAAAAGCATTTATTAAGTGTCTACTATATGTCAGTCACATTGCTAAGTGCTGGAGATACAAAGAAAGGCACAAGTCCCTGCCCCTGAGGTGCTCACAGTTTAATGGGGGAGTGAGGGAGGGGGAACAAGAAGGAAACAAATACATAGAAATGAACTATGCGAAAATAAATAGGGAAGAAGAAGAAAGAAGGCAGTAGAATTAAGAGGTATTGGTAAAGACTTCCTTTAGAAAATGGGATTTTAGTTAAGAATTGGAGAATCCCGGGAACGTAGGAGGTGAAAATTAGAAACAAGAACATTCCAGGCACATGGGATATCCAGAGAAGATTCCTGGAACCTACACATGGAGTGTCTTGTTCATGGAACAGACTGGAAGGCCAGTATAGTGTCACTGGATTGCAGAGTTAGGATTGGAGTTGGGATGGGAGGCTCATTGTGATGTGAAAGAGAGTGCTAAGTAATGAAGGGCATTTAATACCAAACAGGATTTTATATTTGATCCTGGTGGTGATAGGGAACTACTGGAGTTTGCTCAGTATGAGCATTGAGGGTTCCATGGTCAGACCTGCACTTCAGGAAAATCCCTTTAGTGGGATGGATAGACTAGCCCGGAGAGAGATTTGTGGTAGGTGGATCTACCAGGAGGCTGTTGCAGTAGTTCAAGTGTGAGGTGATGAGGGTCTTTACCAGGAAGGTTACAGTATCAGAGGAAGGAAGAGTGTGTATTTAAGAGATGTTGCAAAGCTGAAACTGACAAGCCTTGGCAACAGATTTGATGTGGGGTTGAGAGATAGCAAAAAGTCAGGGAGGATACTCCGATGTTGCAAGCCTGGGGGACTGGAAGAGGATGGTGGTGCCCTTGACAGTAATAGGGAAAGTTTGGCAGGAGGGAAAGTTGAGTGGGAAAGATAATGTAACAACATGAGGTTAGATAACATATACCTGCAGAATACCCAGTCAACGAGATTGTGTGACTTCAGCTCTGGTAAACTTCATGTGAATAGGAGTAGAGGAGGTAGGTGGTGGGAATAATACAGAACTGAGATTTGGCATGATTTGTGTGGCAGGATTTGAGAGTAGAGAATGGTATAGAATTGAATTGATTAACCAAAAGGTCGACACTGGGAAGGGAGAAAAGTGAAGTCAGAATAAGGCTAATGGGCTTGTTGAGAAATTAACTGAGCTGGTAAAGAAAGTACTGAGGCCAGAAGGATTTGAGGTCCAGATGAGAGTGAAGAATAGGTTTAGAAGATATGAGGCACAGGGAAAGATATATGATAGGAAGTTAGGGTCAGATGGAGGAACGTTAGAATTTTTGATCAAGGAAATGAAACATTTGTGAGCAATAGTGACATGGAGTAATGGAATAGGTCTTGGCATTTGAATATATTGAGGAACTGAGAGGTTAAGGTGTTTGAGGGATCTTCAGTATGAATATTGTAAAGGTGCCAAGAAGTGGGGAGGAGAGGAAGTGAACTAGGAGGCGCTTAATTCCTTTAGAAAGGAGGGAGAATGGTCATAGGTTCCCAAAGTGGGCAATACCATCCCCTGGGGGGGGGCACTGGAACAGTGGAGGGTGGTCATAGCTTCCAGTACAATTGCAATTGGGGGGCATGATTAAAAATAAGGGGGCAGTGGAATCATAAGGAAGAGAAAATAAGAAAAATTTGAAAAACATTTGTACATGTTTCATCTGTTGTGTAAAAGAGTTAAAGTTGCAGTGATTACATTATTTTCCAAATAAACAAAATGCAAGTTATTTTTGATCAATGGTCAAGTGCACCAAAAGGTCTTAACAAGCAAGTGTTGGCAGATGACTATGTAGTGTAGTGCATTGTTGGGAAGTCCAGCATGCATTTGCAGGATTATGTACCTGTGATGACTTGTTTACAATATGATACTATATGGTTACATGAAGCAGTATTGTGACAACAAAATTTCAACAAAGGAAAAACCCCACAAATTTATGATTTACTAAATTTAAGATGTGTCATTTAAAGAAAAATGAAATGATGCAAATAAAAAACACAGTTAAAGGGTTAAAGAAAGTAGACTTTCAGGGGAGAACTGAGTAATTTTTTTTTTTTTTGCTTTTTTTTTGGAGGGTGGAGGTAAGGCAGTTGGGGTTAAGTGACTTGCCCAAGGTCACCTGACTAGTTTTGGGTTAAGTGTATGAGGTCAAATTTGAACTCAGGTCCTCCTGACTCCAGGGCTAGTGCTTTATTGACTGTGCCACCTAGCCAACCCTCCTCCCTCCCTTTTTTTGAAAAGGGAATTGTAGACCAAATAAGTTTGAAAACCTCTGGTTTAGGAGCTGGTTGACAATTGCTATCAATGTGAAGAATTTCAGTAAAGTAAACCAATTGTTTATTGCTCCTGAATTGGAGTCATGCTTCTTGAAAGGCCAAAGGGTTTTCAGGTGAATAAAGCATAGCTGTCCTCACAGGACTCACTTAAGATCATAGATTTAGAGCTGAATGGGAACCCTGCCTCATTTTACTGAGACTGAGAGGTTTATCACCTGTCCAAGATAACAGAAGTAGTGGAACACAATTGTGTCTATCCTATTTAGAGGTTAAATCTGAATATGAGTCCTCCCATTTCAGTCCTTTTCCCATTGTACCCCACATTGCTTTTTTCTTGGACTTTAACATTTATGTCTGACTTTCCTAAGCAATATGAAAGTGACAGAATTTTAGTACAGATTTGATAGCGAAGAGCAGCCATATATTTAGTCACGTGCCACTTTTCAATCCAAATGTGCCTTGGTTTAGAGATTAGTATTTTTCAGATAACCTCTGAGTTATCTGAAAAAAATTGATGGTATCTGAGTTTTGAAAAGTTTCTACTTATGCTATTACTAGTATTTTCTTGAGTTCTTTGCATCGAATTATAAAGAGTTAAATATGTTTTTCAGTCATCTAAATGTGTGTATGGAATGAAAAGACTCACTTAAAAGACTCATTTTGTGCTTGGGCATGAAATTTTTAGCACTAGGATTTTCAGGGCCCATGATCTTTATTTCTATTTACTGTTTGTCATTTCTAATATTACATACATTTATTACCCAAGACTAACTCTGCTTGATTTCTGTTTATCTTTTTTATTTGTGTATTCATTTACTTATTTATTTATTTGATGATTTGAAATTAGTCAAGTTCTCAGCCATTTGGCCAGTCTCCTTCCTATTGATCGATAAATCAGTCAGTAGCATTAAAGTTTATATAGTATTCCTTGATACTATTAGGCCTCTTTCATGGAAATGAGAATGGAAATTGAGATGACACATAGAGAAATTAAGACTATAAAGCATCTAGAGAGGAAATTCGAAAAAGTTTCTGCTCCTACCCCTGAACCCCAGGATGAGAGATATTTGTGTGTTTGAAGGCAAAGTAGGGATATTTGAGAGGAAAGATGCAAAAATCAGAGTGAATCTGTTATGGCATAAATTGTGGTATTAATTATAAGGAAGGAGCAATCCTGTTGGAAAGTTACAGAAGCAAGCAGTAAATGTTTATTGAGTGCATAGTCTGTGCTAAACTAAGCAATGGATATACCAATAAGAAGTGGAAAGACAAGTTTCTACCCCCAAGGAACTTACATTCTAATGGAAGGAAAATGACACACCAAAAGGAGCTGAATTGGGGCATGGAATCCAGAAAGTCAGGACCTCCAAGAAGGAAATAAAGGTTGGTTGGCCTAGCCTTCTTCTCAGCCTGGGCGCCTCAGGGAGGAAATCAGCAGTGGGAGAAGGAAGGAAGAAGAGAGAGGCCTTAGGCTCGGATGGATGGTTCAGGATTAAATGATGGTTGAAGCATGGTAGCACAGTCTGAATAGTCAGCAGCAGTGCCTGGTGGGAATGAAGACTACCTTTCTCCAAGTCAGAGGGCCATTTGTTGAGATGGGAATGAAGATCTCTGAAGGACCTTGTACTGGATAGACTGGATGGTCTAGATTAGATGATCTTATTTACCAGAAGTAAAGCAGAGGGTGCGATTAGGTTTTAAGAGAATATTTTAAATTGCATCTGTGATATATGCTAGAGAATCAACTAGAAATGACACAGTTATAAAGCCCCTTTATAAAAGAATTGGCAGTACAAAACTAGGTCATTTATTGAAACAGGATAATAGCAATGTTTCCCTCATGAATATACCTAGACTTGGACAAAAATACTTCTGCAGATAGCTTTTATTTGTTAAATAATTACCTTAGGCGAAATTTTGATGCAATTGAAGTTGTATCCTCAATGTGAAGAATTGTTGTATCAATGTGAAGTTTCTTCGAACATCCATCTCTTTCATTTACCCTCCTGCCCTTCTGCTCCCTAATTTCTTGCATCTCCAGTACTAGAAAGGATCCACATATGAGCCTCAGCAACATTTATTGAATGTCTGCTGTGAATGAGTACTAGGTCCTTTTGTTGTAATGAAGTATTTTGTTCCCACCCCTGGTGTTAGTGTTCTCTGTTTAGATGTATCCTCCTGAAGGAACTTTTTCTTTTTGTTTTCCCTAGTATAGTATTTTGCATATTGTGGTTGCTTAATTAGTAAATGTTTGTTGAATGAATGTATTCTGGCTAAAATTGGAGAGAGAAGAGATACATTAAAAAAGATATGAATTACAAGGGAATTGTTCTTAGTGTCTCCACACTTGCTTTTCTTTTCTTTTTAATTTTTCTAGTAATAGTAAGCAGGAAAACATTAATAGGCAAAAGGATAAAGTTTCTTAAACCCATTTTTCTCAACCAGAATGGGAAAAGTTCTGATACACTTTTTGATTTAATTTTAGCCTCAACAATCAGGCTTTGGTTTTTAAGCTTTTGCCTCTATTTGTGGAATGCAAAATTTTATTCTATTAAAGGAATTCCCTGCTTTAACAAGATGATATTGAAATGTTTTTAGGGGGGGTGGTTCCCTAAATTTGTTTTCTGAAAAGTGCCAGACCTGCTGGTAAACATTTAATATGTCTGGCCTTTGTTCTTCTTAGTTGCACTATAGGCTTCTTTAATTCAAGGGGCAGAGGACTGATATTCTTCTGTAGGGGTTCTTAACTTTTTTGTGTTAGGAGCCGCTTTGGTGATTTGGTGAAATCTATGGACACCTTCTCAAGAGGGTTACTTAAATTTAGTTTGAAGAAATGCTAAATTTCAGTAAAAAAAAAATACACACACACACACAACACACACACACACACACACATTTATCCATCCAAGTTCACAAACGTGAAGTTTATCCAGGACTGCTTGTGGGTCCAGAGACCTTAGACTATGAACCTCTGTTCTGGGATGTGTGGAGCCCTCACCATATTAGTGCAGATCTGTCTTCAAGGTCCTCTCAGAATCTCCTTGCAGGAACATAGGTTAAAACTTTAAATTGTTAGTGTTATGGTTTTTCTGTTGTCAGACTCTTTGTGACCCCATATGGTATTTTCTTGTCCAGGATACTGGAATGGTTTGCCATTTCCTTCTCTAGCTCATTTTACAGATGAGGAAACTGAGGCAGATAGATTAAGTGACTTGCCCATGCACACATGGCTAGTAACTGTCTGAGAGTGGCTTTAAACTCAGGTCTTCCTGACTTTAGGCCTAGTACTCTTATCTATTGAGTCACCTGCTCCCTCTAGTTTAAATTAGCAATCATATTTGATATTGAGTTTGGTGTTGTGTCTATACTGTAACCTAGTTCTATTCTGCCTTTTTTTTTTGGAGGGCAGTTGGGGTTAAGTGACTTGCCCAAGGTCACATGGCTAGTATTTGTGTCAAGTGTCTGAGGCCAGATTTGGACTCAGGTCCTCCTGACTCCAGGGCTGGTGCTCTATTCACTGTGCCACCTAGCTGCCCCCCTAGTTCTATTCTGACCTTTATAAATATATCCCTATAACTCCTATGTTATTTCTGCTTCTGGTAATGAAGTTTCTAACAGTGGGATACTTTCTTTTAATAGAGACATTATTCTACATGTGATCATATAAGACATTAGCAGGGAAATTTGTATTAAGTACGAAGGAGTCTTGGGGAAAATGAGACTAGTATCTATGTTTAATTTTCCACTAAACCATGATGCCTCTTGAAGGGACTTCATAGTTCCATCAACTTTACAGTTGAGGAAACTGAAGCAAACAGAAGTTAAGTTATATTCATCTGTTTTACCTTGTAAATGAAGCCATTTTCTCATGAACATCTTCAGTCCCAAGCCTTAGTCTGTGTTTGGCATTTGAACTCTTGATATTTCATTCTGCCTGTGGGCCTTATCTTATTTGCAGTCTTTGCCCTTCTAAGTCTGTAATTCTCTTCAAATCTAGTAAAGTGATTTCATACACATTAGGCAGGGTCTTAATAAATATTTGTTAAATGAATATCCTGTCCTGCAGTGGCCATTGATCAGGTGTTGACATGAGGGGATCATAACTGAATTAATATAATTTAGAACTTGAAGGAACCTTAGAAACCATTGAATTTATTCGTGATTGAAGACCCAGAGAAGTTTTGATTTGGTGAGGATCACACAGGTAAGTAGGATTGGAATTAGGAAGCAGGAAGTAAGGTAGGAAGGAAGGTTGAAGCTTAGGCTTCAAATTATTGCTCTTGTGCTCTACTACACTGTTCAGTTGTGTATGTTACAGAGAAGGAGGAGAATAACAAGTAGCTTTTAAAGCCATTTCTTTCCCTCTTTCTTTACAATTATGGAGCTCAGAAGGTTTTTTTTCTATTCCTTTTGGTCTTAGGGTATTAGGAACTGGGTATTCCCCCACCCCTCCAGATCTACTCCTCTGTTTTAGGGGAGGAATGAGGATACCTCAGGAAGGAAAGGTAACCTACCTTCAAAGCATCCCTTGAAGTTAGTAAAGCCACTTCATATTAAAATCTTAGAACATTTTCTTGTTATTATTTTTAAGGACATAAATTCACATTAGAAATGCCTTCACTATAATAAGCAACTGAAGTGATATACTGTTTTCTCCTTGATTTTCACATGATGGTTAGTTTTTGTCAATCTCTGTCCATCATACCCATAAATACCTGTACTTTCAACTGTTAACATTTTGAGGAGTAATGAAGTTTGAAATGTTGTTATGGTTGATCTTATGGTAGATCTGGGCTCAACTGATATTAGTAATCAGCTTTTGTGGTTTACTTGACCGTTGATTTCATCATTAACAAATATTTCAGGGCCTGTGATGTGAAATGGTATTTGGCACTCATCAAGTAATAGTGTTATTCAGATTAGCATTAAAATCACTATGAAAAGTTGATCATTCTTATTCATAGCTTGTGATCCTATGTATCATTTTAGACTGAGGACCAAAGATGGTCAGTGTTGAAAGTGAATGAGGGATCCAGCATATTACAAATAACTTTGCCCCAGCAATTACATTGTTAAACCATTATAACTAACTTCCACCCTACCTTCCTAAGTCCTGATGTGAAGTCATGTTTCATACCTGGTCTATTTCTAACCAGTCTTCTTCCTTGTTGTGGCTCCAGCTTCTGTTTCATAATATCTTTTCCCTCATCCCACGTCTTTCTTGGCTTTTGTTCCTTGACCTGCAATAGGATGAGCATTCTCTTTGCTAGTTTTGCTCCTTGTTTTCTCCTTCTTAATTTTGTTCAGTTTTCTTTCTTCAGGATTAACTACCCCTTGATCTCATAACATTGATTTGCCTGACTGTTGTGTTTTTGTGCAATCAATTAATGATGATAGTTTGGGGGAGGAGGGGATGAGAGGACACACCAATATTCAGCGTTTTTAAAGTTTAGTAAAAACCAATAGTAATTTGTCTTAAAATGTAGGTGTATATTATTAAGCCATGAAGATGATCCTATAGAAGAAAGTGTCATGCTCATTCTGGGTGGATAGGTTTTTTCCATTTTTGTTTGAATGTACTTAGGCAGAATCATTCAAAGGCTTTAAGGAAAAGAGAGTGGAGACACAGGGGTTTCAGAGTAGGAAAAAGCCTATGAAAAAATTATTCTTAGAACAAGAAGGCTATGTGGTAGGTAAAATCTGTTGGGCAGTAAAGCAGTAATTTTCAAAGTGTAGCATAAGCATAAGGATCTTCAGAGTCAAAGCTATTTTCATAATAATACTAAAACTTCTCTATTTCTAATCAATATTGGCATATATAACTCACATAAACAAGAGGTCTTTGAGGCAGTTGTCATTAATTTTTAAGAGGATAAAAGGGTTCTGAGACAGTGGAAACTGGATTCAGGTTCTCCTGGAATAGTCTGAGAAGCCATTGGGCATAAAAAGATGAGAAGGGAGGAAAAAAGCATGGAGTAGGAGCTGTGGGAAGGAGAGAATTAGTCTTTTTGGAATCAAGATTCTTGTTTTGAGAATGATCAGTAAGTACCATGTCTTTGATGGATTAAAATAGTAGAGTCTAATAAAATTTGCTCATTACCAACTCTGTGACTCTCAATACACTTTATTCACAGTTAGCATTCTTGCCAAATTTGGTATATTGGATATGCTTTCTGTTGACTGTGCACAGATAGTTCTGGGCCTACCTTAGAGAAACATCCCTTAATTTTCTGTGTACTTTACTGCTATAGAGCTAGATTTTAAGGATTAAACTAATTTACATTGATGTATTCAGTGATTGCCGCCTTAACTCTAAAGAAATATTTGCTTGTTAACTAATTGGTAGCATTTCAGCCAGTGTGACAAGCATGCATTTGAACTGGGTGAGAGGGGATGGCAAGAGAAGAGGATCCCTAAAATAATAACATTCAGTCTATTCTTCCTGAAGTAAGGTTCCCCTGGGGAGTAGGAGGAAGAAGTGTATTTTTTTCCCAATACTTCTACTCTTTCACACCCAGGAATTAACTGTTGTCTTTGCTTCTATCCTCACTCACCAACTTCCTATTTGGAGCCTTAGACTTTGCCTTCTCCATCTGCTCTTTCCATCTTTTTGTCTCTTGGTCAAATGGCAACTTTCACCAAATCTTCGAGGAAGGGAGGAATTTGTTGCCCTGCTTAAGTGAAGCTAACAGAGTCCTTGGGTTTGTGAATGTCTCCTGGGTGAAAAAACCTGTGTTTGGGCATAGGTGGGTGGTGAGAAAGGGGTCATCTCTCTTTTGAATCTCTGTGGATTCAGGATTATTGGGATTTTCAGAAGAGCTTCATAGCAGCTTGTTGTTTTGTCCAGCTCTGTGGAAAGAGCATTGACTGGAGTGAGATAATGTTTGTTTACAAATGCACATCTGTACATCTTTTCTTCCTATTAGATGTGAGAAATGCTTGATTTGCATATCAGATCAATGTAGTAGTTCATGGGTAGTACAGTAGAAAGAGCACTGATATTCAAACTGCAAGATTACAATGGCCCAGGCGCAGGAGTGGGGAACCTGCTGGCTCGAGGTCACATGTGGCCCTTTAGGCCTTCAGATGCAGCCCTTTGACTGAATCCAAACTTCAGCCGACAAATGGCACAGGACATGTCATGTCACCTTACTGAGCCTCAGTTTCCTTATATGCAGAATGGGGATATTAATGCATCTATCACCTACTTCAGAGTAAGGATAACACTAAATAAATATGAGCAATTGATTGTATAATTTATGATTAATCTTATAAACTGAAACTTAAGCAAGCTAAATATGCCAGAATTTATCTATCTAAATGACTGTTGTCTCTTCAGAGTTATTACCTTTAGGAACAATACACTTTCATATTCTCAGTGGTTCTCTGTTCAAAATATCTTTTTAAAATCATCTTTTGAAATTACCTTGAATATCCTTAGAGGTAGCAAATTTTTGTCTTTTGAGGGTGTAGCACCAATGCAATATTTACAGCGCCCACGATCATGATAAATACTGTGACTATAAGTATTATATGACATTCGATTGCAAAATATACCAGATTCTCCAGATAGAGGATAGAACTAAAGTATTTATTTAGACACCAGAAAAACTGAATCCCAAAACCAGAAAGCCGATTCCATCATAGTACCAGATTTTCAGAAGCTATAATAGCGCTGAGAGCCACAGCATCCTTCAGCCTTCCCACAAACCAATACAAGATCAATATTTACTCACAAAATTCTCTATCCTACTTGCCTGAGCTCCTCTGTCCCCTACTGTCTGGCTAGCTCTGAACCAGCTTCCTGTGGGTTCTGCTTCCCTTCAGCAAAACTCCTCCCACTGTAGGCTCCATATCACTACATCAGCCTATCAGGGGGCAGAGTTTATCTTCACAGCAGGGAAGCTTCCTGTGGGCTCTGCTCCACCCTTTAGCAAATTCCCTCCATCACAGGCTCCATGTGATTACATTCAGCCTATTAGGGGGCAGAATTTACTTTCAAAGCAGGGGAGGTCTTCAAACTCCCTCCTAGGTCTATTAAGGGGTGGGGAAGATATTCAAATTCCCATTCTCATTACAGAGGGTAGGCTTGATTTTTTAAAAAATAGCTGAAGTTTTGGAGGAAAGTGTAGTAAATAATGCAGTTAAATTGGGTAATGCAATTCTTGGTTAAAAAAAAATCTTTGGAAATAAAGTTTAACGTGGACCCAAAATATTATTGTACAAAAGTCAAACAATATATCGCTTCAAAATTTTTATGTAGAAAGCATAACTGGTAGCATATCTTAGTGAATAAAGTTATTGATATTAAAGAATAAAATTGGCATAGATTAATTTGTGATTTTGACAGGTATACTTCCTTAGGTCTTGGGAACATTGGAGTTTTAGTGCTTTGATTTTTTTGAATCATTTTCTGGAAATATCTAGTTTTGCCACCCACTTTTTTTTCCTTAAAAATGTTTTGTTCATCTTCCCTTAAAAGATCAAGAAAGATAGGTGTTCATTATTCCTATTCACTTATTGATATATGACGCTCTCCATGTAGAAAATTTTCATGTTTTCCTTCTTTTTAAAATAAACCCCCTTTTAACCCAAATTTAACTTTCCAGCCATCATTCTGTAACTTGTCAAAATTTTCAGAAAGTCGTTAAAAATTTATTAAGCACCTACTATGTGCCATGTACTATTACAAAGGAAAGACAGTCCCTGCTGTCAGAGAACTTACAGTCTTATGGGGGGAAGACAACACAAAAGAAAACTCAAAAGGTTGGAGAAGAGGGGAACATGCACTGTAGAGGAACCATGTAGGAGTTTAGTTCATGAAGTTCTTGTCATTTTCAGTTGTGTCCAACTCTTTGTGACACCATTTGACAAAGATCCTGGAGTGATTTACCATGTCCTTCTCGATGTCGTTTCACATATGAGGCAAACAGGGTTAAGTGACTTGCTTAGGCTCACATAGCCAGTATGTGTCTGAGGGCAGATTTGAGCTCAGGAAGTCTTAGGTGCAATTACAGTTGAGGAAACTAAAGCAAACAGAAGTTAGGTGATTTGCCTAGGATTGCGTAACTAGCAAGTGTCTCAGTCAAATTTGAACTTGGATCTTCCTGACTCCAGATCCAGCACTTTATCCAGTATGCCACCAGCTGCCTCTAAGCAAAAAGGGTGAACAGGGCCCAGGGGAGAGTTTGAAGGAGAGCCAGATTTAGTGGGTGTAACCACTTTAACCCTCACCTGAACATGTGTTTCTTCTATAACACCTGCAGTTTAGACTGTAATTACTAGAAAGCCCTTGGGCATAGTATTCCACTTTGGATAGCTCTGATACCAGGTTTACAACCAGTCATCCTTGACTCTTTATTCCCTCCTTCCCTTCAATTCTGTCAGTAGTTTCATCCTGTCATTTAGAGTTTGTAACATCTCTAGCATATTCCCCTTTCTCTCCTCTAACACTGTAAACACTCTTGCACCTATGCTTGGATTATTACACTTAGCATAGTAATAGGTCACTCATTGTCAAATATCACCCCCCTCCAATTCATCCTCCATTCTGCTATCAAATTGATCTTCTTAAAGTACGAGTCAGAGCGCGTCACCACTTCATTTGGTTTTTAAAACCCTTCATAACCCCTTCCAACCTTTCTAACTCTTTTACCTCTTACTCCCCTCCATTTACTCTATGATCCAGTGACACTTGCCTCCTTGCTTGCTGTTCCTTGCATAGGACATTCCATTTCCTGACTGTTTTCTCTGGCTGTGCCCTATGCCTGGAAAGCTCTCCTTCCATTTCCCAGTCCTGGCTTCACATTTTACCTAGAGTCCCACCTTCTGCAAGAAATCTTTCCCAGTCCTCCTTAATCTTAGTGCCTTCCATCTGAGACTACCCTAAGTTTATCCTGTGCATATTTTGTTAATATGTAAGTTGTTTATATGTGGTCTCTTCTGTATCTGCAGACTTGGCACAGTGCCTGGCACATAGGTACTTTAAATGCTAGTTAACTCTAATAGTTTTTCCTTTATCTTGACTCTTTTCGACTTGGAATCATTGCTTTTAGTTCTTTCCTTGGGACCAAATAACATGTTTAATCCTTCTTCTAAGAGATAGGCTTTTAAATATTTGAACATAGTTATAATTTTTTTAATAAGTTTTCTTTTCTTGAAATTAAACAACTTTGGTTCTTTCAACCAATAGTTTTTATGATATGGCTCCTGCTATAACTATTCTAGTCATTCTCCTATAGTGCTATCAAGTTTATTAATGTCCTTCCTAAAATGTGACATCCAGAACTAAGCAACACAGTACAGATGTGATCTGACCAAGACAGGACATTTTAAAATTTAGAGCTTAAGAATATTGACCAATTGGCAAAGAATTAGGAATTGAGGAAATGTCCATTAATTGAGGAAATACTGAACAAGTTATGGTATATAATTATGATGGAATAATGTTGTGCTGTGAAAAATGATTAAGGGTATAGTTTCAGAAAAATCTGGTAAGACTTTTATAAACTGATGCAAAAGAAGTGAGCACAACCAGGTGAATATCATAAACAGTGACAGCAATATTGTTGATCATCACAGTAATGATGAGCATCTGTGAAAGTCCTATGATCCAAGACGGTTCCAAAGGACTCAAATCAACTTCCAGAGAAAGAACTGATAAACTCTGAGAATTGATTAAAGTATGTGGCTTTTTGCTTTCTTTATTTTGTTTGCTTTTTTTCTGCCTGAAAGTGCTTGGTCTTCTTTCATTCTTGGTATCCATGTAATTGGTGTTTGGTTTTATGAAGGTACTGACCATGATGTAGTAGTTGTACCTACCAGTTATTTCAGTCCTTGGAGATATTGTTCGTTTGGGCCTGAGGACTTGATCTCAGGGCACGTAGATTTTCTTCTTACAATCTTCCCTACTTATTTCACTTTGTGGTTTACCATATTTGTTTTGCATTTCTTGTCATTTTCCTAGGCAGAGAGAACAGAAGCAAAATAAATAACAATTGAGTAGTTCTGCTTTAAAAAAAAAATCCATTATCACTCTCCTGTCCTCCCTAAACAGCAGCCCTTCTTTGGACCTCCTATTTTACTCAACATAGCCAAGAAAACACTTTTGGTTTTTTTAGCCTTGCTTGCCAGCCTCAGCTTGACTTGAGTTTTAGAACTCATGACTCTCTTGTAACCATGCAGTGTTTTTATATTTATCCTTGATTATTGATTCATGCTTTCATCTTCTCTATCTCTCTTAAAACTGAAGGGTTTTGTTCTTTGTGTATTTTCATAATTTTATTTTTTAATTTGAATTTTTATTGATACTTTTTGTTTTTATATTGCCTTTAAACCCCAGCATATCTTCCTTCCCCATCATAGAGCCATCCCTTTAACAAAGAATAAGAAACTCACCACAATGTTACTTGTCTTAGAATATAGGAAATAGTCTTCTACTTCTGCAAAGAAGGGAGGCAGGTACATTCTTTTCTCTTCTTTTGGGCTAATAAGCTTGGTCATTATAATTATCATAGCATTCCGTCATGGATTGTTTTGTTCTTATTTTCATTTATATTGTTGTCATTGTATAGATATTGTTTTCCTGTTTGTGCTTTGCTTTTACATCATCTCATTTAATGTTTTGACACTTTTTTTTTCCTGTATTTATCACTTCTGGCAGCACTGTAATATTTCATTACATTCATGTACCAGTTTGTTTAGTCCTCAACTGACAAGCCTCTACTTTATTTTCAGTTCTTTTCTATTGCAAAAAGTGCTGATATTAATATTTTGGTGTATGTGGAAATTCTTTTCTTCATTGATCTTCTTAGGATAGATGCTTTGTACTGGAATTTCCCAGTCAAAAGGCATTTTAGTCACTTTCTGAGCATAGCTCCAGATTGCTTTCCAAAATGGTTAGACCAATTTGCTGCTCTCCCAACAGATAATAGTGTGCCTGTTTTCATAGAATCCTCCAACTTTGACTATGCCATCTGGTCACCTTTGCTAGTTTGTTAGTAGGTATGAGGTAAAAATCTCACTTTTGATTTTCATGTGTCTTATTAGTGATTTAGAGTGATCTTTCTCATAATTATAGCTTTTGGTTTTATTTGTACTGATTCCCTTGACTTCTGTGTATTAATTCCCTTAATCTAATATCTTTGATATCACCATATTAGAGATATTTGAGCATCATTCTTTTTAGATAGCTTCCACTTTTTCTCTTCACTGGAATTATTTCTGTTTGAGCCTTCAAAATTTCTTCTTTTTTTTTGGCCTTTTTGGAGGGGTGGGGAGGCAGGGCAATTGGGGTTAAATGACTTGCCCAAGATCACACAGCTAGTGTTAAGTGTCTGAGGTCAAATTTGAACTCAGGGCCTCCTGACTATAGGACCTGTGCTCTATTGACTGTGCCAGTTAGCTGCCCCAAGAATTTCATTCTTAAGAGATTTTCTTCCTTTTATGGCTTAGATGTGTAGAACTTTAGGTCATGGGATTCTACCAATCCTTTCTGGGAACCTTTTAAATGTTTTCTTCATTGTTGTTTAGAATGATGAGGTCTGTAGTTCTACTGAAGAATAAAATTATCATTAAGAAAAACCAATGAACTGTTTTTAAAAATTAATTAAAAAAACTAAAGATGCTCCTTGCAAGGAAAGTTATGGTAAATCTGGACATCATGCTAAGCAGCTAATACGCCACCTTGTTGACAAAGGTCCATCTAATCAAAATTATGGTTTTTCCAGCAGCAATATGTGGCTGTGAAAGTTGGACTTCTATATAAGGAAGGTTTTTGGAATCATGGTGCTGGAGAAGACTTTTGCTGCTCTTGGATAGCAAGGAGCGATATCAAATCAGTTAATACTTTAAAGAAACTAATTCAGGCTATTCACTGGAACATCTAATACTGAAGCTGAGGCTTAAATACTTTGGCCGCATAATGAGAAGACCAGACTCATTGGAAAAGACCCATATGTTGGGAAAGATTGAAAGGAAAAGGAAAAGGAAAAAAAAGGACAAGATAGATAATTAGTGTCATGGAAACAAATGAATGTAAATATAGACAGACTTTGAGAGATAGTGGAGGATAGAAGGGCCTGGCATGCTATGGTCTATGGCAGTGGTTCTCAGCCTTCCTAATGCCCCGACCGTTTAATAGTTATATGTGGGTGTATCTGCAGGTGGGTGGACCCACCTGGAGATGGATAGAGGAGCGGTGTCTTGGTTCCTAAGACCATCAGAAATATGTGTTTTCCAATGGTCTTAGGTAACCCCCAAAGGGGTCACAACCCCCAGGTTGAGAACCAGTCGTCTATGGGGTCATGTAGTCTTGGATATGACTGAACAACAGCAATGAACTACCAACTTCTCTTGCTTTTTTCTGAGACACCATTTTAGCAGATGTCTTGGTAGTTGAAATATCTCCCATTAATATTCCTTTTTTTTGGATTGTCTGTAGCATACTTATGCAATAATATTGCTTTTTTCTCTCTTTTTTAATCTTAACAGGAATGTTTTCCATGCTTTTCCCTTCTGGTTCTTGCATTTCTTATCAGTATTTTTAACATGCTGTGCTATGTTGCCCCTTTTATTTATAAGATAAAGAATTCTACAACCATATTCCATAATTCCCACTCTTTCTTTCTTACATATGAAATCTAATTTGGCTTCTTCATTAGGCTCTCTGTAGTTTACCTTGCTTGTTATCTATACTTGTTTGCATTTGCACATATAGACTTTATCTCTCTGTGTTATTAGATATTTTATTACTACTGTTCTTTCTATGTAGAAGTTGCCGCTCTTTATATATATATATATATATTTTTTTTTTTTTTTGCAGATTTCCTTCTTCCTTTTTTCTTTGTTTTACCTTAAAGCCCCTCCATTTTTTAAAGAATCATTAAAGTTCATTCTCTGGTTTTTGGAGGGGGGAAGGTAGGGCATTTGGGGTTAAGTGACTTGCCCAAGGTCACATGCCTAGTTTTGTGTTAAGTGTCTGAAGCTGGACTTGAACTCAGGTCCTCCTGACTCCAGGGCCGGTGTTCTATTCATTGTACGGTCTAGCAGCCCCTAAAGTTCATTCTCTGAAAACCAGGAAGGAGATGCTTTACTAACTTTTAAAATCTTTCTTCTAAATGAGAAACTACTTTGAGTAGCCAGAGAGCAATTTGTTGACCATCAAAGAAAATCATTACATATTCTATGTATATCACTGAATAATTCTCCTTACCCTTCACACTTACTAGAAGAGAGATCTTCAGTCTTTTGTCATTCTTTTTAACAACTCTTCTCAGTTCTCCTGGAATGAGCTAACTCCTGTGTGCTGCTCTTAGAGTTCATTTCTTCTTATGATCACTAGTGTCTCTGCTTTTACAAGCCATATAAATCGGCCTCTGAGAAGCAATGTAATGTAATGCAGAGTCAGGAAGTTTGAGTTGCAGTACTTGGTTTGTCTAGTTATGTGATGTTGGACAGTAACTCATGAACTTAGTTTATAAAATTGAAGGAGTTAATAAACTAGATAGTTCCTGAATTGCCTTTCAGTTCTAACATTGTTTTCCATTACTCTGCTAGTAGTCATGCGTGTGATTGAATATGTATTGGTCATGGTGTTTAATGTTTAGTAGAAAAAGATAGCACATTTTGTTTTTGCTCTAGAATTAAAATGACACCAATGTTCCCTGTTTCCCCCTTAACCGCATAGATTTGCCATAGGTATATTTCTAGTTTGCTACACATGAAATGTTAAGCTATTGTATGATTTGATAATTAGATGCTAAGTGGAGAATCATAACAATAAGTTGTAATGTGCTGTCATGTTTCCAAAGAAGGGAATGACAAATATATACTGGAGTAGTTGTGGAAAATTTCTTGAAATAGGTAGGACTCCAGGTGGTTCTTAGAGTTGAACCAGTTGAAAGGCTCAGGGTTAGTGTCTGAGATAAAGGGAAAACTGTCTTAATAGAGGCATGGGGCAGAAATTAGCAATTGCTTATGATGAGAGGATGTGAGAAGATTACTCTGCCCAGATAGGGGGATGTATTAATGAGTGATAAGATGGTATAGGTAGAGTGGGGCAAGACTGTAAAGAAAGCTTGCAAAAATATTTTGTTTTAATGCAGGGGATAGGATCAGATCATTGTACATAACTGGAGCAAGAATGAGAGGATAAAAGTCATGTTTGAGAAATATTAGTTTCACAAGTGGAATACAAAGGAAAGATATGAGGGATCTCTTTAAGGAAAAATAAAATCAGTGACTAGGCATTGTGCAGTCCATAAAAAATTTATTTTGGATTTAGTGAGCCACATAATTCCTTTCCCTCTCTCTCTCTCTCTCTCTCTCTCTCTCTCTCTCTCTCTCTCTCATTCCCTCTATCTCTCTCTTCCTCCCTCTCTCCCTCTCTCCCCCTCTCCCCCTTTCCTCCTCTCCCTCTCTTTATCTTTCCCTCTTTCTCAGAAAAAGATAATATCTCGTCAACTGTAGCTCTGTAGTAGAGTCACTGAGACCTAATGAATGATGTAGAAGGATATTTTGGAAATGGTCAGAGGAATCTGTGTACATCTGGCCAGCATCAGGAATGCTGTCCATCCATCTATCTTCCTCCTCTCTCTTAAGCTACAATTGGAGTGAGTGTCATAGAAGCTGAAAAGGCCAAGTAGTTCCTACACCAGTCCATTGTTGCTGCTCCCACTGATTTTGCTATTTAGTATTGTGGCCACTTCTTTTAAGTGATCAGTCCTTCACTAATAAAATAAACATCCCTATTCCACCAGTGTAAGTATTCCTTCCAGTAATACAATTAACAGCTCATCTACAATCTGCTTGAACAGTAAGATGAAGTAGGTATGTTAGTGTGTGCCTGTAGTTCCTGTTGCTTGGGTAGCTGAGACTGATGGATTGCTTGAGTTTGAGAGTTACAGAAAACAAATGTTAAACAGAAAATATCTTTTAATAGCATTAAATGGAAAATTAAGCAAACCTTTTGTTTACCATTTCCGTTTTTCACATTTGTGATTTGAATTTAAGCTGCCCAAACACCAACTGGAAAGGTACAATAATGGAAGCTTCTTATTCCATGTAAACCAAAATACATTTTAGCAATTTAAAATATTGCTTTTATATCTCATTGTTATTTTAGCAGGTTGATTAATTAAGATTTTTTTCTCTGATGTTTAACTCCTTGGGACCAGCTTTTAAGTGGTAATTTGAAAGCGTTATTTTAAATGAATAATCTCCTGCCTGTACTGATCTGGGGTAAAAATAATTTCTGTTCTTTTTATGTAGTGTTCATCAGTCTAAATGCATTAAACGCATTTATTGAGACACCTCTCTGGGACTAGAACTAGGAGGAATTCTGGTGTAAGTACAAGAAATTGAAAGACAGTTCACTCTATAATTGGTAGACATAAGACTCTATATGAAACAGAAATTTGTTTGCTTACACTTTGTAAACAAGTGTGATCCTAGAATTTGTTATATAAGAAACCCTGAACATAGCTTACCATGTACCACAAATTTGAGAATAGATTTCAAAGATTGGAGAAAGAGGTTTGTAAGGATTTCGACTTGAGATTGAGTAAAGTCACTTAAAGAGGTAAAGTCAGGAAGAGACTCTTCAGAATTAAATACTGCTACTTGGCTGTGGCTTAACTTGATTCCTTTGAATACCTTTGGAAAGGGGATGGTATCTAAAGAAACTGCACAGGGAATTCATAGACTAGCTTAAAAAAGATCTTATAAGAGATGAGAATAAGAGCAAGGCAAACTGAAGCCTTAAAAAAATGGCAAAGTGGTTTTAAGTTTCTGCAAGGGTATAAATCCCAGTATGAACTGAAGTTTCATCAAATGTAGAGATAATGAAAAACTCTTTTTAGGCAGGTTGGGGGCAAGAAGATCAAGCAACAAAATTGAACTTCTGTTTTGCTGCTTTATTTTTTTACCCTTGAGTGGTAAGGTTAGATACTCTTCAGAGTGAAAGGATAGAGTTTAAAGAATTCACATGGAATGGAAAGTTAAGATAGTTTAGGAGATAGTAAAAATTGTTGTTAAGTCTTTTTCAGTTATGTCCAACTCTTCATGACACCTTTTGGGATTCTCTTGGCAGAGATACTGGAGGGGTTTGCCATTTCTTTCTCCAGCTCATTTTACAGATGATGAAACTGAGGCTAACAGGGTTAAGTGACTTGACCAGGGTCACACAGCTAAATGACTGAAACCAGATTTGAATTTAGGAAGATGAGGCTTCCTAACTCCAGGCCTGGCACTCTGTTATCCACTGCGCCACCTGGCTATCCAGATAGTAAGAATACCTCGGTGCTTTTGGTGAGTTCTTCCTCTAATAGCAACTAACTATATCCCAGGATGCTGAAAGAATCTGGGCTTTACTGAAATGTCAGTGATCTTTGAGGTACCTGGTGAATGGAAAAGATGCTATGGGACTAGAGGTAGGCAAATGCCACTGTTTATAAAAGAGAATAGAGGGGTTGATACCTTAAGCTGCTGGTGAGCTTGATGTTGGTTTCCCTTCCTTTTCATCATATGGGTACAACAAGAAGTTATTTGGGTAGATACAGGATGGGGGGCGTATTAGTAGACAGAAGTTGATAGGGGGGAAAACCTCAGCCTTGTTTTTTTTTTATATACTGTAAATTTTTGTGCGTTGCCAAATATTGATGAGCAAACTCAATATTGGTGAGCAGTATAGTCTCAGCCAGTAAAACAAATGTGATCTTAGGCCATCTTAAAAAAAAAATTATTTATTTTTAATTTTCAACATTCATTTCCACAAGATTTTGAGTTACACATATTCTCCCCATCTCTTTCCTATCCATCACCCCCCCAATTGCCCTCTTCTATTTTCCCCCTGCCCTTACCCCCTTACTCCTTACTTTCTTATAGGGCAAGATGAATTTCTATACTCCATTACCTGTATATCTTATTTCCTGGTTGCATGTAAAAAACAATTTTTTTTAAACATTTGTTTCCAAAACTTTGAGTTCCAGATTCTCTTTCTTCTCCCCTCCTCACCCACCCTCTCTGGGAAGACAAGCAATTCAATATAGGTTATACATAGGTAGTTATACAAAACATTTCCATAGTAGTTATAATGTGAAAGTCTAACTACATTTCCCTCCATCCTATCCCGTCCCCCATTTATTCTGTTTTCTCCTTTGACTCTGTCCCCTTTTAAAAGTGTTTGCTTCTAACTACCCCTCCCCCAATTTGCCCTCCCTTCTATTATCATCCCCTCTTTTTCCCTTCCCCCCTACTTTCCCGTAGGATAGGATACCCAATTGAGTGTGTATGTTATTCCCTCCTTAAGCCAAATCCAATGAGAGTAAGGTTGACTCATTCCCTTTCACGTTTCTGCTCTTCCCCTCCTTCCTTTATGTGAGATATTCCACCCCATTCTCTCTCTCTCCCTCTCCTTCTCCCAATATATTCCTTTTTCACCTCTTAATTTTATTTTTTTGATATCATCCCTTCACGTTCAACTCACCCTCTGCTCTCTGTCTATGTATACATGTACATACACACATAGACATTATGCCCACCTATACATATATATATGTATGTATACATATATAATGTATATTCCCTTCAACTATCCTCATACCAAGAAAAGTCTCATGAGTTACAAATATAATCTTTCCATGTAGGAATGTAAATAGTTCAGCTTTAATAAGTTCCTTATGATTTCTCTATCCTGTTTACCTTTTTATGCTTCTCTTGCTTCTTGATTGAAAGTCAAATTTTCTGTTCAGCTCTGGTCTTTTTGCCAAGAATGCTTGAAAGTCCTCTATTTCATTGAATGTCTGTATTTTCCCTTGAAGTATTATACTCAGTTTTGCTGGGTAGGTGATTCTTGGTTTTAATCCTAACTCCTTTGACCTCCAGAATATCATATTCCAAGCACTTCAGTCCCTTAATGTAGAAGCTGTTAGATTTTGTGTTAATCCTGATTATGTTTCCACAATACTCAAATTGTTTCTTCCTGACAGCTTGTAATATTTTCTCCTTGATCTTAGAACTCTGAAATTTGGCTATGATATTTGTAGGAGTTTTCTTTTGGGGATCTTTTTCAAGAGGTGATCAATGAATTCTTTCAATTTCTTTTTTTCCCTCTTGTTCTAGAATATCAGTACAGTTTTCCTTGCTAATTTCTTGAAAGATGTCAGTCCAGTAATTTTAAAATTTTCTCTCCTGAATCTATTTTCCAGGCAGTGGTTTTTCCAGTGAGATATTTCACATTGCCTTATGTTTTTTCATTCATTTGGATCTGTTTTATAGTATATTTTGATTTCTCATAAAGTCATTAGCTTCCATTTGCTCCAATCTAATTTCAAAGCAATTATTTTCTTCAGTGAGCTTTTGAAATTCCTTTTCCATCTGGCCAATGCTGCTTTTAAAGGCATTCTTCTCATTGTTTTTTGGACCTCTTTTGTCATTTGAGTTAGACTATTTTTTAAGGTATTATTTTCTTCAATATTTTTTTTGGTCTCTTTTTGCAGGCTGTTGACTTGCTTTTCATGATTTTCTTGCATCATTCTCATTTCTCTTCCCAATTTTTCCTCTATTTTTTTTTACTTGATTTTCAAAATCCTTCTTGAGCTCCTTCATGGCCTGTGATCAGTTCATTTTTTTTCTTGGAGGATTTTGATGCAGGAATTTCGACTTTGTTGTCTTCTTCTGGTTCTATGTTTTGATCGACTTCGTCACCAAAAAACAATTCTGTAGTTTGATTTTTGTTTCCTCTGTTTGCTCATCTTGCCAGTCAGTTACTTAACTTTTGAGCTCTTTGCTATGGTAGAACTCTGCTTCCAGAGTAGAGAGTGCTGTGTCTCAAATTTCTGGGGTTTTGTACAGCTGTTGTCAGAAAGCTGTTGTGCCTTCTTCTAGGCACCTGCCTCAGAACTGTGAGGAGAATGCCCTCTCCACAGCTGCTACAAGCTCTGCCAAGCTAATGCTCCTTACCCCAGGACCACCACTCAAGACTGCCATTCTTAAGACCATTTTAAGGATAATGCTCAGACTTGCACTAGTTTCTTCAGAAGCTCAAAATGTAGAGGAAGGGCCCTCTAGTGTGTTGGGTAGGTCATGAGGAAATGGATAAAAAATGCAAAAGAATGAGTTGTTTCCCTTTATACTTAAATTGCTAAGATCACAGATGTGTTGAGACTGATAGCAGGGAAGTCACTGATATAATTCTACTGATCAGACTAGATTTAGAGTATTGTGTCAGGTTATACACAACACATTTTAGAAAGGAGGGTGACTAGGATGTTGAGGAGACATGAAACTCTGCTGTACAGGGAGCAATAGAAGAAATTGTAAATACTTAATCTGTGGAAGAGATAATTGAAGGGGAACATGATAAGTAATCCAATTATTTGTCATGTAGAAGAGGGATTACATATTTAGAACTATGAAAGTTAGGAATAAAAGAGATCTCAGCAGGGTCTATGGCCTTGTTGTGTAACCCTCTATAGCAGTGGTGTCAAACCAATAGAGCAGCGGTTCTCAACCTGTGGGTTGCAACACCTTTGGGAGCCCAATAGGGTCACCTAAGACCATCGGAAAACACATATTTCCGATGGTCTTAGGAACCAAGACACTGCTTCTCTATCCATCTCCAGGCAGATTCACTGACATGTGAGTCTTAAAAGGTCGCGGCATTAGGAAGGTTGAGAACCACTGCAATTGAGAAATAGGGGCCATAGACTACAAATAAGGATCCTTGTAGACTCTAGTTTTAAGATGTAGTGTTCTCTATGCCTTACTATATATAATTTTTTGTTTTGTTACATATTTCTCAATCTGGTTTGGACCGCAACTGAGAATATCGCAGGTATCCATGTGTGTCTCTGCTCTATTGAATCCTTGAGGCATTCTCTTTCAGTAAAGGCTGAGCTACCTCAAAAAGTTCGTGAAATCCTAGTCTTGGGGCCGACCTCAGACATTTGACACACTTACTAGCTGTGTGACCATGGGCAAGTCACTTAACCATAATTACCTTGCCTTGCCCTTCAAAAAAATAAAACCAAACCAAACAAAAAACCCAATGAAATACTAGTCTCTGGATGTTTTAGCTTTTATTGAAGGACTCAATGAGAGGAGACTTCTCTGTCTTTCATGGTAATCCATTCCAGTTCTTAACAGTGTTAGCAGTTTTTTCCCCCTTCTTGTGATGAAATTGACCTCACTGTAACTTCCCACCCACAGACTGGTCCTAGTTCTGCCTTCTGTGACCAAGTAGAATCCCTTTTTTTAATATGGCAGCCTTTCAGATATTTGAAGACTGAAATAATTCACCCCCAAATCATCTTTTTCCCTTTAATTTTCCTTTTTTGTTATTCTATACCTGACAGATATCAAACATGATTTTTCATAAACACATAACTGAGGATTGTATCTGAAATAACATCCAATAAGCATAGCTTGCAATTTTTAGATATTTAAAATGGTTTCATTACAGCCTTTTTAATCAACATTTTATATACCAAAATACCAGCAAAAACAATTTTAAATATATATAATTAAATAATTTTTTGTTTTCAGCATTCACTTCCATAAGATTTTGAATTTTAAATTTTCTTCCCTTCCCTTTCCTCCCCCCTCCCCAAGATGGTGTGCAGTCTGATATAGGCTCTACTTACACATTCATATTGAACATTTTTACATTAGTTGTGATGTAAAAAAGAATTAGAACTAATGAGAGGAACCATGAGAAAGAAGAAAGAAAAGAATATGACAGAGGAAAAAGAAAGTAAGCAATATGTGTTCATCTGCATTCAGACTCCACGATTTTTTTCTCTGGATGTGGATAGCATTTTCCATTGTGAGCCTTTTGAAGTTGTCTTAGATCCTTGCATTGCTGAGAAGAGCTAAGTCTATCAAAATCAGTCATTGCAGTGTGGCTTTTACTGTATACAGTGTTCTCCTGGTTCTCTTCATTTCTTCTTTTTATTTTATTTATTTTTAGTTTTCAGCATTTATTTTCAAAAGATTTTGAGTTCCAGATTTTCTCCCCATTCCTCCCATCCTTCCACCCCAAGACGGCATATAATTTGATATAGGTTCTACATATACATTGATATTGAACCTTTTTTTCACATTAGTCATGTTTTAAAGAAGAATTAGAAGCAGTGGGAGAAACCATGAGAAAGAAGAAAGAAACAAAAAAAGAAAAAAAAGAGGGCCAACTATATACTTCAATCTGCATTCAGACTCCATAGTTCTTTTTCTGCATTGTCCATCATGAGCCCTTTGGAATTGTCTTGGATCCTTGCATTGCTAAGAAGAGTTAAGTCTATCAAAGATAGTTATTGCACATTGTGGCTGTTATGTGTACAGTGTTCTCCATGTTCTGCTCATTTCACTACATCAGTTCTTTTCAGGCTTCTCTGAAACTATCTCCTTAATTTCTTAGAGTACAATAGCATTACATTACATACATATACCACGACTCGTTCAGCCATTCTCCAACTGATGGGCATCCCCTCAATTTCCAATTCTTTGCCACCACAAAAAGAGCTGCTATAAATATTTTTGTACATGTGGGTCCTTTTTCCTATTTGTATAATCTCTTTGGGATACAGACCTGGAAGTGGTATTGCTAGGTCAAGAGCATGCACATTTTTATAGCCGTTTGGGCATAGTTCCAGATTGCTCTCCAGAGTGGTTGGATCAGTCCACAACTCTACCAACAATAGTAGCATGCATTTTTTAAAAAAATTATTTACTTTTTGTTTACAACATTCAATTCCACAATCCCTTGAGTTCCAGATTTTCTCCCCCTCCCTCTCCTCAACTCTCCTTACCCCCCTCCATCCTCCCATGGTAGCATGCGATCCGATATAGGTTCTACAAATACCTTCACATTAAACATTAGTCAAGTTGTAAAGAAGAGTTATAACCAGTGAAGTGAACAATGACAAAGAAGGAACAAAACACAAAAGAGAGGGAGCCAGTAGTTTGCTTCAATCTGCACTCAGACTCTGTAGTTCTTTTCTCTGGATGTTGATATCCCTTTCCATCATGAGTCTTTTGGAGTTGTCTTATGACCTTGCATTGCTGAGAGGAGCCCAGTCTATCAAAGTTTGTTGTCACAGATACAATGTGTACAAAGTTCTCCTGGTTCTGCTTTCTTC
>CM053585.1:467155432-467178310 GCA_028646515.1 Pseudochirops corinnae
CTCAGTATCAGTTTATATAAGTCTCTCCAAGTTATTATGAAGTCTGTCTGCTCCTCATTTCTTATAGCACGATAGTATTCCACTACATTCATATACCACAACTTGTTTAGCCATTCCCCAATTGATGGGCATCCCTTTAATTTCTAATTCTTTGCCACCACAAAAAGAGCTTGCTATAAATATTTTTTTTACACACCCGTTCTCTTCCCACTTGTATGATCTCTTTGGGATATAGCCCTAGAAGTGGTATTGTTGGGTCAAAAGATATGCACATTTTCATTGCTCTTTGAGCATACTTCCAAATTGCTCTCCAGAATGGTTGGATCAGTTCACAACTCCACCAACAATGCATTAGTGTCCCAGTTTTTCCATATCATTTCCTGCATTAATCATTTTCCTGTTTTGTCACCTTAGCCAGTCTGACAGGTGAAATGTGGTACCTCAGAGTTGTTTTGATTTATATTTCTCTAATCAATAGTGATTTAGAGAATTTTTTCGTATACTTATAGATATCTTTAATTTCTTCCTCTGAAAACTGCCTGTTCATATGCTTTGACCATTTATTTATCAGTTGGGAAATGACTTCTATCTTTATAAATTTGCTTCGGTTCATAGCTTGTGTTTCTTAAGAAAATATTATAAATTTAGCGTTTCACTTTGAAACTTCCTTTTCTGTGTCTCCTTCTGACCATTCTCTTCTGAACATTTTAAAAAGTGCTCAAATGATGCTTTTTCCTTTTTTGGGAGAATCCCTATCTATAGTCACCTTCTCCTCCCTAAATCCCCTAATCCTAATTAAAAAACAAATCAACCTTCTTTATAATCAGTAGGCATAATCAAGTAAAATAAATCCACATATTAACCATGTCTGAAAGTGTGTCTGTCAGCCTTTCCCCCCATATTTCCTACCTCCTTGTCAAATAATGGATAACATACTTTTTTTTGAAAAAAAATTCTTTTCAGTTAGTTAATCTGCCCCCTGACCCCTTTTCTTGTATCAACATGAATAATCAAGCAAAAACAGATTTCCACGTTGGATCTGTCAAAAAAAAAATTTTTTTTTCTCATTCTGAGTACTTTACCTCTCCCTCAAGAGGTAGGTGGCATTTTTCATCATGAATCTTCTGAAACTATGATTGATCATTATGCTGATCAGAGTTCCCAAGTCTTTCTAAGTTATTTGCCTTTACTATATTATGTTCATTGTAGAAATTTTTCTCTTGTTTCTGCTTACTTCACTCTGTATCAGTTCATATAAGTCTTCCCAAGGCTCTCTGAACCATCTCCCTTACCATTTCTCATATAACTTGTTCAGCCATTCTGCAACTTATAAGTGCCTCTTTATATTCAAATTCTTTGCAACCACAAAAAGAACTGTACTATTTTTGTACATCCTTAGTTTATATTGCTTGGGACTGATCTCTTCCTTTATATTTACTTTGTCTTATTTCACCTTTTCCCTCCTATTTACCCTTAGTGTGAAGCTTAAATTTTTGTACCGAACTCTGTGTGTGTGTGTGTGTGTGTGTGTGTGTGTGTGTGTGTGTGTGTGTGTGTTTTCTTTCCTCCTTTGACCAGTTCAGATGAGAGCGTGCTTCAAGTGTAGGAAGCTTCCTCCCTCCTCCTTTGTATAGACTTCCTTTACCTTCTTGGCACCACCCTTCCTCCTATATTCCTCCTCTTCTCTTTTCATTCTTCTTTTAAGATTATCAAGACTTAACAGAACCACTTGCAGGTCTTCTGTCTAATTAGAGTCCTCTAGGACCCCTGATGATAGGGTGTAGAGGGGACATATGTATCAACTTATGTTATAATGTAAACAGTCGATGCTTGTTTAGTCCCTAATATAACCGTTCATGTTTACCTTTTTATGTTTCTTTTGACTCCTTTGTTTATACTTCAGAGCTTCTACTGAGCTCTTTTATTTTTACCAGGAATACTTGGAAGTTCTATATTTAATTAAAGGTCCTTTCCCCTCTGTTATGCTTATACTCAATTTTGCTGTGTAAGTTATTCTTGGCTGTAAGCCTATATATATATCCTTTGCCATTTAGAATATTGTATTCCAAAATTTCTGCTCCTTTATTGTGGTAACTGCTGAGTCATGGTTGATTCTGACTGGATCCTTGGTACTTGACTTCTTTCTTTCTGGCTGCTTTCAGTATTTTTCCTTTGTCTTGGAGCTGTGGAATTTGGCAATAATGTTTCTGGGAATTTTCATTTTGGGGTTTTAGGAGATGATCATTGGATTTTATTTCTGTTTTGCACCCTGATTCTCAGAGATCTAGACAGCTATTCTTTTATGGCTTCTAGATTCAGCTTTGGTCATGGCTTCCAGATAGTCCAATGATCTTTACATTTTTTGTCCTCAATTTCTTTTCCATGTCAGGTTTTTGTTGTTGTCATTGTTTTTGCTGTGAGATATATTACATATTCTATTTTTTAAAAGTCTTTTGATTTGGTGTTAATATTCTTGTTTAGTGGAGTTGTTGACTTCTTTTTGGTTTATTCTAATTTTCAGAGAGTTTCTTGCTGGGCAGAGTTTTGTACCTCTTGTGCCAGCTGTTAATTTACTTTCCCCATTCTTCTCTGCAACTCTCATTTCTTTTTCAGTTGTTTCCTCTGAAGCTCTAATTTCATTGATTAAAAATATTTTGAGCTTGAAAAAAAAAGCCAAAGTTACTCCTGCAGGGAATTTTATTGAATGTATTCCCAGGCTGTGGGTTTTTGTTTGTTTGTTTTTTCTTTTTGAAGTTTTGCTTGTAGATATTTTCAAATTGATTCTTTTTTGGGTTTGTGACTTGAACATTCCTGTTACCATAACAGCCTTTTGTGATTGGGTTGGTTTTTTTTTGTTTGCTCATTCTTCCAGCCAACTTTCTGACTTTAGAGTTTATGTCAGGGCCAGGTTCTGTACACTTTTGGAAGAAAAAGTTTGAGCTAATTCTGCTGTTGCTACTTTATTGGGTTATTGAGTATTGTTGTTATTCTGGTATCTCAGAAGCAACTCAGATTGAAGCCTCCCAGGCTTTCAGTGCTTAGATCTGAATAACTAGCCTGTGGGCTAGTCCCATTTGGAGTAGTCTGCCGCTGTGATTATTCAAAATAACAGAACTGTAAGCTTCCCTTTGGTCTAGGATTCCTGTTCTTCTTATTCTTCTTCAGGCTTCAGATTGGTCTGGAAGCTAGTACTGAGACCCAGTTCTACTCCTGAATTCTGAACCACCCTGCAGGTGAAAAAAAATTTGCAGCTAGAAATTTCAAAATAGAACAAAATTTCCAAAGTGACAGTTTTCTTTTTTTCTTTTTTTCCAATTTACTTATTTTTACTTTTCAACATTCATTTCCACAAGATTTTCTCTCCGACTTTCCCCTACCCTCCACCCAAAGATGGCAAGCCTACTGAATACCCCTTCCCCAAATCTGTTCTCTCTTATATCCTCCCCCACCCCCAATTTTCTAGTAGGGCAGGATAGATTTCTATACCTCAGTGGCTGTATATCTTATTTCCCAGTTGCATGTAAAAAACTTTTTTTTTTAAACATTTGTTTTGAAAACTTTGATTTCCGGATTTTTTGCCTTCTCCTCTCCTCACCCACCCCCATTGGGAAGATAAACAATTCAATATAGGTTGTACATCTGTAGTTACACGAAATGTTTCCATAGTAGTTATATTGTGAAAGACTAATTATATTTCCCTGCATCCTATCCCGTCTCCCACTTATTCTATTTTCTGCTTTGATCCTGTCCGTTTTCAAAAGTGTTTGCTTTTAATTAACCTCTCCCCCAATCTGCCCTCCCTTCTGTCTTACCCTCTCTTATCCCCTTCCCCCCTACTTTCCTATAGGGTAAAATACCCAATTGAATTTGTATGTTATTCCCTCCAAAGTGACAAAGTTTTAACTATTAAATAGCACATACAGCTCCTTACTTAGCCTGTATCCTTTGTTTGTATTCCTCCATTGCCCTGAACATAGTCAAGGATCAGGAGGTAGACGAAAAAACCTTAGAACAGACAGAATAGTTGCCATAAAGTCTATGCATTTTAGCTTATACAAATTCTTTCTTTCTTTCTTTTTTGGCTGTTTTTGGAGGGGAAAGACAGGGCACTTGGGGTTAAGTGACTTGGCCAAGGTCACAACTAGTAAGTGTTAAGTCTCTGAGCTTGGATTTGAACTCAGGTCCTCCTGACTCCAGGACTAGTGCTCTATTCACTACGCCACCTTGCTGCCCTGCTTATACAATTTCATTCATAAGACAGCCCCTTATTTATTTTATTTTTATATTTATTTTATATTACATTAATAAATATTTTTATATTTAATTTTATATTTATTCATTTTAACTCCCACAGTTATAGAGACTTTTATTAGCTTTTCCAGTGGTCTTTAAATGGAGGCAAAATGATTACAGTAAGAAGTAACAACTGACAATCTGAGATTGAGGGAAGGAATAGAAAGACTATAAAAAAAGCATATATAGAATTGAAAAAGCCTAGAATGGAGCCATTTAGATGGCATGTAGCCTGTATGCTGTCAGTAGCGCTTGAAGGTAGTAGGTTTCAGCGTCAGTAGATAGCACAGCACAATAAGTGATGTTCATGATAATGACTCTAAGTTAAAAAAAGACATTTTACCTCATATCATTGTTACTCGTTTATATATCTTATTTCCTATAGGTTGTTAGTTCTGTGAGGGTAGTGACTGCTTACATTTGTATCCCCCTTTAGCATATAGCATATTGCATTTAAATAGACATTCAGTAAATATTTGTTGAATGGGTGTTGTGTTTATTTTGCATAAGAAATCAATGTTTAAAAGAAAAAGGAACAAAAAAACGCCATTTGAAGGGCAGAGATGGTTTCATTTTTATTTTTGTACCTGGGATAGTGATCAGTCCATGGTAATGCTTGTTGAATTGAGCCCTCTTTCATTTTTCTTTTTCTTTTTTTTTTAAAATTATATATATTTTTATTTTCTTAAATTTTCTTACATTTAAAACATTTTTAAACAAGTTTTAATTTGAGGTCCAGGTACTCTCCCTCTTTTCTGTCCCTCCCTCACCCCCTGAGAAGGCAAGCAGCATATTGATTATACATGTGAAGTCATACTAAAAACATTTCCATATTGACCATGTTGCAGAAGAAAACACACAAAAATCCCCAAGAAAATTAAAGGAAGTAGGAGTGGCTAGGTGGCACAGTGAATAGAGCACCTGCCCAGGAGTCAGGAGGGCCTGAGTTCAAATCTGTCCTCAGACACTTAACACTTACTAGCCATGTGACTTTGGACAAGTCACTTAACCCCAATTGCTCTGTCTTCCCCCCTTCAAAATGCTAAAATGTAAAAAAATTTTAAAAATAAGATAGATTTCTCTTTTAAAAAAAAAAATAAAATTAAAGGAAGTGAAAAAAAAAGTATGTTTCAGTCTGTACTCAGAGGTCATAAGTCCTTTTTGGAGCATTTTTCATCATGAGTCCTTTGGAATTGTTTTGGATCATTGTTTTGATCACGGTAGCTAAGTCTTTCACAGTTGAGAACTGAACCCTCTTTCAGTATAGGCTTCAGTTATTTGGAAAAGTCCCTGATGTAGAATGCCTCATTGCTGACAATTTTGAATAAATTAACATTTTTCTGTGTTTATGTAGTGTTCTTACTGGCTACTTTGAGGTTAATTCCCCGTTATAAATGATCTTCCAACCTCCATAGTTCAGAGATGCCCCACAATTGGTTATTCCCCTGCCATGTCCTCAGAGTGATCAGGTTATTTAGTTGGTATATTGAGGACTGGGCTCTAATGCCATATCTGCTGCCAGCTTTAGAGTTGTCATCCCTCAGGTCTCTTCCTGCTGTAATAGAGGAACATTTGGTAGCCTTTTCTTTTGGAAATGCCTGTTAGAACCTGGGTTGTATACTTTTGGAAATCCTTAGTGGAAGCAAATCTTTCTTATTCAGAGTGGCAAGATATCTGATTTTTCTCACTTTTGTAATTCTCTGGTTTGCTACTAATTGACTGCTAACACTATGCCAGAAAATGCAGGTTTTGAAAGTTCGAACATTTTCATTTCAGTATCCTCTTAGGTGTACATCATGTTGTAAATTTCTTGACAATGCAATAAAGTCTTATTTAATTTCAACCAGTAACTTGGTATCTGTCATAATTCAGAAAATAGATTGGGGTGAGGATCACATTCAGTTTCTTAGATTAAGCATATTAATAATATGAACATTTTGGAAAGAGAATATTTAAACTAAAGAAAACAAACTTTTCAGTCACTTTAGAAGTACCAATTAATGGCATTATCTTTTGCCTAACATCTACAAATAAACATCACTTCTTTTTCTGTCCCATATCTGATCATTTGCCAAATATTCTTTGTTGTCAATATTTGACACCCATCTCCTCCTCTCTGGGTCTGCTACCACTTTAGTTGGATTGAATTACTCAGTTCATTTCAAACATTTGTTGAGCTCCAGCTGTTCAAGGTGCTGGGAATACAAAAACAAAATAGTCTTTTACTTTCAGGAGTTTATGTTCTGAGAGGCGTGGTGGTGATAATGTGCAGATATTATACAAATTATATACAAACTGGTTTCAGGCAGAAAACAGCAGTGATAACTAAGGGGATTTGTATGGACCCCTTTTTGAAAGTTGTTCCCTTGACCATGCGAGGAAGAAATGTTTTTTAGATATAGGAGGTGGGAGGGCATGGGCAAAGGAGGAAGGAGAACAGATTGTAGGCAGTTTGAATGGAAAAGAGAATACAAGAAAAGGAGTTAATAAAAGGGGAGCTAAAATCGGTGAAGCATTACATACTAGATGGAGAGTTCTTTATCTTTTATCCTATAGACAAGAGTAACTGAAAGTTTTTGATCAGAGGAGTGATGCGATCAGATCTTTTAGGACTATTGTTTTAACTGCTGTGTAGAGGTTGAATGGAAGAATATTTATTAAATGTCTACTCTGACAGATTTTTCTAGACTCTTGTTATATACAGAAAATAGTGAAACAGCTTTTCTCTATAATTTAAAAATTATACTTAAATTTTTTTGGAGATCCAAATTCTCTCCTCTCTATCCTATCCCCCATTCTTTGAGAATGTAATATGTCAGTTGTAAATGTGAAGTCATGCAAAACATTTCCATATTAGCAATGTTGCAAAAAAAGGCAAGAAAAATTAAGCGAAAAAGTATGCTTTCATCTGTACTCAGTTCATCAGTTCTCTCTCTGTAGGTAAATAGCATTTTTTATCTTCAGTCTTTTGGAATTATCTTGGATTATTGTGTTGATCAGAGTAACTAAATCTTTTACATTGTTAAAACATTGTAGTTACTGTGCATAGCAGTCTCCTGGTTCTGCACACTTCACATTCATGTAAATCTGCCGAGGCTTTTCTGAAACCATCTTGCTCATCATTTCTTATACCACAGTAGTATTCCATCATAGTCATATATCACAACTTGTTCAGCTGTTGTTGAACATCCCTTCCTTTCGAGTTCTCTGCCACCACAAAAAGAGCTGCTAGAAGTTCATATGTCATTTTCCTTGTTCTTTGATCTCTTCGGGATATAGACCTAATAGTAATGTTGCTAGGTCAAAGGGTACATGCAGTTTTATAGCCCTTTGGGCATCATAGTGCCAAATTTTTCTCCACAAAGATTGGACCAGTTCACAACTCCACCAGCAGTGCACTAGTGTCCTTACTTTTCCACGGCCTTCCAGCATTTGTCATTTTCCTTTTCTCTTACATTAGCCAATCTGATAGGTGTGAAGTGGTATCCCAGAGTTGTTTTAATTTACGTTTCTTCTAAGTGATTTGGAGCATTTTTTTACTATTGAAATTTTGATTATTGATATTTGATTGATATTGATATTTTGACTATTGCTAACTTTGATTTCTTTTTCTGAAAACTGCTTGTTCATGTCCCCAGAGGCATTACATCGTAATGGAGGAAACAACATGCCCACACAAAGTAGACACAAGACTGAGAAAAATGTAACCTGGGGAAGAGGGAATTAGAAGCAGCTGAGTGGACCGGGAAAGGCTTCATGTAGAAATTGTTGCTTAATCTGAGTGTTGAAGGGAACCCAGGAGATAAGGAGGGAATACGTTACTGACATGGGGGAACAGCCAGTGCAGTGATAGGGAAATGGGAGATAGAATGTTGTGTGTGTGAAATAGCAAAAAGAATTGTTTGGCTAGATTATAGGGTACAGGGAAGGAGCAGTGATATGAGGTTGGAAAGATAGGAAGGCTTCAAGTTTTGAAGTTTTAATTTCCAGAGGACATTATATCTGATCTTGAAGTAGTATGGAAACACTGTTAAGTAGGTCAGTGGTAACTTTGCGTTTTAGAAAAATAGCTTTTGACACTTCTGTGGAAGATAGATTGGAGTAGAGGCTTAAGGAAGGCAAAACAGTTATGTGATTGCTTAGTCATTAGGGCATATATAGGGTATAAGCTATCTAAACGGAGAGAAGGTAGAACATGTGAGACATGCCAGACAAGAACTGGCAGTTAATTGGGTATATATGGGGTGAGGATGGGAAAAGAGTCTAGCCTAACTCTGAGATAGTGAGCCTTGGTGGCTGCGAAGATGGTATTACTTTGTACAGAATTAGAGAAGTTTAAGAGAGGGATGAATTTTGGGGCACTATATGAATTTTCTTTGGAACATATTTTGAATATATTGAAATTAATGTGGACAACAAGGTAGAGATAGCAGGTATTTGGTAATGGGGAAACTATACCTCAAGAAGCTTCTTGTGTTATCTCCTGCCTATAAACTGATCTCAGATTTCATATTTGTTTTAACTTGATGGTACTTATACCTGTTTGCTTCAGAAAGACTTGTTAAGCTGATTTCATAAGTGTGAGGATAAATTCTGGATAATATGCTTGGGGAGGTGGAGTGAATAACAAACAACTCTGACCTAGACTTCTAGTGTAGCTTCCTAACCTTTATCCTCTTATTTGTGCTTTCAGTCAAGCCATTTTTATATGCTGTTGGTAGACTAGTTTTCTTAATGCACCCTTCTAATCTTGTCAGTATTCCTGCAGTGACTTTTGCAAATGATGAATGAATTTTAAAAAAAGTTTATTAAGCAATTTTGAACACTGTGCAAATCACTTAGGATATAAATTGAAAGTTAAGGAGGGAATATATATGCATATATGTTTGTACACATGTTTGTACACATATAGAGGAGTGGTATCCTGGGAAGGAAATTTTGGTCTGAGAAGTCATCAGAATGATCAGTGAATCCCATAGGGCACTTGATTGACCCACCCTTTCGTGAAACAATATGTTGAGTTATTTACTATGACTAGAGCAAAAGATAGAAAAGGGGAAGGTTACTGTGTTGGTAGGACAGATGACTTGATGGGCCAGTGAGTTTGAAGCAAACAGCCCCTTAGGTATAGTGGAGTAGACCAGTGATGTCAACCTCAAATAGAAACAGGGCCACAAATCTGTACATACATGTTTCTGGGGGCTGGATATTGAATCAGTTTTAAAATGCAGTATTATTTATGTTTCATTGTATTTTTATTTATTTTGTATTTTACTTATTTATTTATTTTGTTATACTTTAATCTGGTTCTGACTACACTTTGTAGTGTGGTGGGCCATATGTTTGACATCCCTGGACTAGATTTTGTACATAATAATCAAGATAGCTCAATCCTAGGGTGAGATTTCCAAATACCTTCAACTTTCCTTAGCCTGGCATTCAAGATTCTCCCTAATTTGACTCTAATTCAGTTTTCTAGCCTAATAGATTATATGGTTCAATTAAACTAGCATTTATTAAATGTTAGGAGCATTATTCTGAGAGTAATAGAGAATTCATTTAAGATTGGGTCTCGACGCTTGGGAGATTAGGAATGTTCATTGGGTAAGTATGATGCATACAAAGAGTAATACAGCATTTGTGCTATGGGATTTCATATTTATGAGAGTATTAGAGAGACCTTTATGGAGGAGGAGTTGAGTTGGGTAGGGGGTAAATAACTGGGAGGGGGAATTTCAGGCATAGAGAGGTAAAGAAAGGGGAGGATGGAATGAAGTGGTTTGGTGAATAGTACAGTTTGTCTGGAACTTAAATTTTGTGGAGGTGAATTGTTTGAAATAAGGCTGGAAAAAGGTTGACTGGTGACATATTGTGAAGAGGGGAAGAAGGAAGACCTTAGATGTTTGTAGTCAGTCACAAAACATTTATTAAGCACCTACTATGTATCAGGCCTTGTGCTAAGTGCTGGGGACACAAAAAGTGGTAAAAGACAGCCCCTTTCCTCAAGAGACTACACACAAATGAAAACTGAAAATGAGGTTGAGAAGGGGAAAGTGCTTGTGGTGGGAGGAGTAGTCAGAGAAATTCAGAATGTGAGCAGCAGGTCAGACTTAGGCTCACAGACAGCAAGTGATTTTCCTGTAGTCCCAAGTAATTTCAAGAATATCCATTAAGGACTCTAGAGTTGAGGAAGATGGCACCAGAAGTGAATCTTTATGAGGCAGGTTTATCCCATTCTGGGGTGGTGGTAATTGTGGTTATAGTTGTGGGAACCTTTCTGTAGGCTGGAGAATAAAGCAGTGTTTAAAAATTATTGGATAGACAGCGAGATGGTGCAGTGAATAGAACACTGGGCCTGGAGTCAGGAAGACCAGAGTTCAAATCCAGCCTCAGACACTAACTAGCTGTGTGTCACTGGGCAAGTCACTTAACTCTGCTTCAGTTTCCTCATCTATAAAATGAGCTGGAGAAGAAAAATAGCAAACCACTCCAGTATCTTTGCCAAGCAAACCCCCAAAGGGGTCATGACTGAAATGACTAAACAACAACAACAAAATTATTGAAAATATACTTGTTAAACTCCTAATTCCACTTTTAAAAAATGAAAATAGATTTCATATCAAAGTCAGCAAAGCAAGACAAGCATGGTAACTTTTTTTGCAACTGCCAGAGAATGCAGAAAAACAGCTATGCAATAGTGTATATGCAAACTAGATTAAGTTTTATTAGGCAGATATGGGGGTGATCAGCCACTGTTATCATTAGTCACTGTAGTCTCATGCTATAGAAGCGTTGAGCCACTTGCCCCATTTGAATGCTAAGTGTTTAAATTTGATGTTCAACAGTCTTGTGTGGAAATTAGAAGAACAAAATATTTGGTATATTTTTTAGCATTAAAGACAGCTTAATAAACTGATTTTTAAGAGCCTCTGCAACTTTAAAAGATTGAAATAACTTAACACCTAGATAATTGATACTTTCAGTAACTGCATTTAATAATAATAAAATTTTAATTCTTTTTAAAGTGTGTTTGCATTGCCTTCCTCCTTGAGAAATAAGCCCAGGAGCTGCTGAATCTAATTTAAGCACAGACAATATAGATAATTTAAATATTGAAAATAGAGAAATGCAAAGTAACAAGTGTTTATCCAGAAAATATGACCCACTATATAATTGCAATTCACAAGACTACTATTGTCCATCTACTACCTTAACTGTAGATTGTATGAAAACAAATAAATTGAAATGATGTATTGAAAGTGACTATAGAGAATCAGCTGGCAAGGTGAGAAATTCTGCAGCAAATGATATGCTTTTAAAAAGCAAAAACAAACTGTGGCAGCAAGAGGATTGCTTGCATTGTTTAAGGTTGCTTATAGAATTGTTAAGTGTAAAAAGCCTCATTTGTGGAGAAAAATTGCTGCTACTTGCAGCAGTTGATATAGTCCAAATGATACAAGATTTGCAAGGCAGATTCAAGTCTTTCCACTTGCAGATGATATTGTTGCGAGGAGAATTGCCCATTTATCTGAAAACCTTTGTGATAAATTGAGAAACAAAAATCTTTCTTTTATGCATTACAAGTGAATGAAACAACAGATGTAGTTAAAGATGTTCAGTTGTTTACATATGTATAATATGTTGTTGAAACCGATGTGAGGGAACATTGGTTATTTTGCTAGCCTACCTGACTATAATCATCCAGGGGAAATTTTAATATGATGGATAGATTTTTAAGCAAAAATTTTGTTGATTTGTATTTGATTCTGTATTGCTTGAATGCAGTTTAAGTTAGGACAGAATGTAGATGTGTGAACCCTGATTGTAGTCATCTTTTTGATGTGTATATTCTTTGCCCAAGCCCCTTTCCTTCTCTTCCTCTACTCACAGGATCTGCAACCAAATCAATGCAGTTATTTCTGGAAATGATGTCATTCAGTCACCTATGACACACTCTTTACTCTGGCCAAAACAAAATATTCCTTCCTGTCAAACATTCACCTGTATATTAGAATGTAATCTTTTTGAAAGTGTGAGAAACACGCTTGTAGGGATCATGTAGGGATCACAGGATTTCCTAGGCAGGGTCAGAGAAGTAGCCTGGACGAGCTTCCACTCTCCACTGCTTCACTGGGGGCCCTTAGGAAGATCCACTTGATGTACCCCTTAAAATGGCAAATTCCTCACTGGAAGAACTCAGAAACAGTGTGCAGAGAAAGTTGTTTATTACGCTTCCTGCAAGGAAGCTCACTAGGAATGCACCCACACTAAGCTGGAGTGAGGTTCTATGATTCTGTCCTTCCTGGTACATTTAGGATTAGTCAAATTCTTCAGTTTATTTCCCTACAGTCCATCTATATATGCAGATATATGCGCATTACATAGGTGTGGTAATGAGGATACTCGCTATCTATTGTGACCTCTAAGGTCCCAGCTGTTTGGCAACCCCCACCTTTCTAGTTCCCTCTGGCCATTGTCATAGTTCCAGGAAGTCCATGGTCTTAGTAAATAAAAAAGCTATTGTTTGGGATGAAAAATATCCTTCATCCTTAATTTAGTGAAAAGAAATAAACACAAAGATCTCTTAGGATAAGAACAGGACTTTATTCCCTTCCCCTGGAGAAGAGGGCGGTCTTCCCCATGACTCACCGTGGAGAAGAGGCTAGTTACAAAAGATAGTGCTGGAATTTATAACCTAACTTAGTCAAGACCCCTCCCGACTGTTTCCCCTCTCATTGGTGGAGAGGCATACTTCACCAAATACTTCCCCAACTGGGACTGCAAGAAAAGATAAGGGGAGGGTCCCACCAAGGAGGGAAAACAGACAAAGGAAGATGAAAGTGATTTGACAGAAGCAATTTGAAAAGTTAACCACCCCAAATTGAGGAGTTTTCACTCATCCCATACACTATTGATTATCCTCCAATAACTTTTGTGGGAGCAAAATAAGATACCATAATATCACCTCTTAGAAAAGCAAGGACTTTGCTTTTTTCATGTATTGTGCCAGTACTTAACAGAGTTTCTGAGCCTAGTAAGCACCTAAATCCTTTTTTCATTTCATTCAGCCTTTAAAAATGTGGCCCTTTGCTTGCTTCATAGATAATCACTCACCTATATTGAGAAAAATCTGTATGGAACTATATACAGTTTTTAATGTTGTTACAAGAGTAGTTAATTTTATTTAACTACTCTACTAAAACAAAGGCTCTTTGTAAAATTGACATGATGAATGACTAATACTTTGAGCACCTTTTTATTATTATGAAACACATTTTCTTTCTTCTGATGAAGGGTAGTTGACCCAAAAGGGATTATTGTGGATTTTTTGGTTAATGATAATAGTAAACGTGAAGCAGAATCCTCTAATATAAATTTCTTCCTGGAGTGAGTGAGTGAGTGAGAGTGAGAGAGAGAGAGAGAGAGAGAGAGAGAGAGAGAGAGAGAGTGTGTGTGTGTGTGTGTGTGTGTGTGTGTGTGTGTGTGTGTGTGTGTGTGTAAATTGAGTATTCACAGTAAATTAATCCAAGGTCCTCAATTTCATGCTTTGGGGAAAAAGTGACTATATTTGTGAAAAACTAAAGCTGTGGATAATTTACTAGGATAATTTCCTGCAAAATAAAATCAACTCTGTAACTTATTGCTCTTCAGATCATTTCTCTCATACCCAGGACTTCATCAAGCCCCTTCTTCCTCCTCCCCCTCCCCCTCCCCCTCTTTCCAGCTTATTTTTATATGCCATCTTTCCCCATTAGATTGTAAGCTCCATGAGAGCAAGGAGTGTCTTATGTTTTTCTTTATATCCTCAGTGCTTAGCACAGTGCTTGATACATCTGTTATTGTTCAGTTCTTTTAGTTGTGTTGCCCAGGGCCACACAGCTACTAAGTGTCTGAGGCCAGATTTGAACTCAGGAAGACCTGACTCTGTGTTTTATCCATTGAGTGCTGCCCTCACTTGATATATAGTCGGTGTTTGATAAATGTTTATTGACTCTGAAATACAATAAAACATAAATAATGTTGTATTTTAAAACTAAGTCAGTCTTGTAGCCACTAGGAATCCTTAGGGATTATACAGCACCTGTTTTGATACTACTGGTTAAGAGCACTGAGATTCTCTCGCAGCCCCATCTGGGTCAAATGTAGAATGTGAACCCTAGGTCTTTCAGTCTCCAGGACTAGTTCTCTATGCATTATACCCTGTTGTCATTCTAGAAGATAAGGTCACTTTAATGCTATTATTTGTGGTATTAACCTCTGCTTTGCTGCTGTACTCTAAGGAGCATGGGACTTTTCCATCTGATTTGCAGTTGAAACTTTTCATGGGTGTTGTGATCCCCTTGAGAGCAGGGACTATTTGCTTTTCACTTTGTATCCTGTGCTTAAACACATAAAATAAATAAATATTTGATGAATGTTTTATACATTCATTCATAATGTTCAAATAGGTTAATATATGTAAAACACTTTGCTTACTTTAAATCTCTATGTAAACGTTAGCTATTACTTCTGGAGGGACAACTAGTAAATATTTATTAATCGTTATTACCAGTATAACAGTTACTGGTTAAAAGTGGAAAAATAATGCCGTATTTTAAATTAGCTGTCAGTGAAAACAAAGATAAAATGCAACTATATGACCGCAATTGTTTCTCTTTTCCCTCTCTCCCAAAAAAGGGGGAGATTTGAGAGGACAACCTCTTTTTAAAAATTTTTTTATTATATTCTGAATTTAAGAAATAAAGCACATGTTACCATAACATAGTAGAACAGAAAAAGAGATGATTGTATATGAAACTGCAAATCTATTGTGTATAACTTGCTATTCTTTTTAAAGATATAATATGGTTATATAACTTTTTTTTTTCCTCCATTCCCCCCAGTGGCTACCATTGTGTGTGTATATATGCTCTATAAATGTTTCTTTTTATCAGTTCTTTCTCTGGATGTAGATAGCATCTTCTTTAGGTTATTTGTATTTAAAATGAGTATTTTTAATTAAAATGACTTAGTTGCCCAAAGTTCATTTTTTCCCCCAAGGTTGTTCTTAAAATAGTATTGCTGTTACTGTGTGCAATATTCTCTTGGTTCTGCTCATTTCACTCTTCATTTTTTCATGCATATCTATCCATGTTTTTCCAGCATCAAGTTAATCATTTCTTATAGCACAGTAGCATTCTATTGTGGTCATATATATACCACAACTTGTTCAATTGACAGGCATCCCTGAAGTTTCTAGTTCTTTGCCACCATAAAGGGAGCTGCTATAAATATTTTAGGCCATATGGGTTCTTTTCCTTTTTCCTTATTCATCTTTGGTTATAGACTTCGCCAATGAGATTGCTGGGTCAGAGGATATAGATGGCTTAATAATTCTTTGGACATAATTTCAGATTGCTGTCTGAAATCGTTGGATCTCTTCTCAGTTCTACTAACAGTGACTTAGTGTCCCAATTTTTCCACATCCTTTCCAACATTTGTCGCTTTCTTGTTCCATCATCTTAGCCAATCTGATAGGTGGAAAATGATATCTCAAGGTTGTTTTCCCTAATCAATAATGTTTTAGAGCACTTTTTTTTTCTTTTTAGAAGGGGGAAGGTAGGGCAATTGGGGTTAAGTGACTTGCCCAAAATCACATGGCTAGTTTTTGTGTTAAGTGTCTGAGGTCATATTTGAACTCAGGTCCTCCTGACTCCAGGGTGGGTGCTCCATTCACTGTGACACCTACCTGCCCCTAGAGCACTTTTTCATATGATTACACATTGTTTTGATTTCTTCATCTGAAAACTGCCTGTTCATCTCTTTTGACCATTTATCAATTGGGAAATGACTTATCCCCTTATAGATTTTATAGAGTTCTTTATATATTTAAGATAGGAGACCTTTATTAGAGAAACTGTCTATAAAATCTCTTCCCACTCCCAATTTTCTGCCTTCCTTCTAATCTTGGCTACATTTGTTTTATTTGTATAAAACATTTTTAATCAATGTAATTGAAGTTATTGAAGTTATCTATTTTATACCTTACACTACTCTCTGGCTCTTATTTATTCATATATTGTTTTCTCCATAAGTCTGATAGGTAATATGTTCCATGTTCTTCAAATTTTCTAGTAATATCTTTATATCTAGGCCATGTTTACATTTTCAGCTTATTTTGGTAAATAGTGGAAGATATTGATCTGTGATCAGTTTCTGCCAGACTGCTTTCCAGCTTTTCCAACAAGTTTTTTTTTAACCAAATAATGAATCCTGATCCTAAAAACTCAAGTCTTTACACTTGTCAAACACAAGGTTCCTATAGTCATTTGCTGCTGTAAATTGTCGACTCTATTCCTCTGATCTACCTTTCTGTTTCTTAGCTAGTACCAGATAGTTTTAATAATTACTACCTTATAATATAGTTTAACTTCTGGTACTGTCAAACCTCCTTCCTTTACATTTTTTCCCATTCATTCCTTTGATATTTTTTGACTTCTTGTTCTTCCAAACACATTTTGTTGTTACTTTTTATAACAGTAAAATAAATTTTTGGTAATTTAATTGGAATGGCATTAAATATATAAATTAGTTTAGATAAACTTGTAATTTTTATTATATTGGTCCTGCCTACCCATGGACAATGACCATTTCCCCAATTAATTCTGATTTTATTTTTGTATAAAAAGTTTTTTGTAATTTTTTTCTCTAGGTTTGTTTTGGGCTGGTATACTTTGAGATATTTTATACTGTCTAGAGTTATTTTAAATGGGGTATCTCTTACTATGTCTTCTTGTGGGATTTAGTTTGTGATATGTCAGAGTGGTGATGATTTATATGGATTTACTTTATATCAAGGGAAGGCAAGTTATTTGCAGAGCTGGGGGAACTATGGATGTAGAACACTGCATATAATGTCAATCTTTCAATGTCTTGGTTTCTTTTGCTAGTTTAAAAAAAACTTATAGGGGAATTACTAGAGGGTGGCAGGTGTTTATGATTTAAAAATGTAGATGATATGAATTTTAAAAATAAAAAAATCTTATGAAAACACATTTTATTAACAACCTCATTTTTTTTTAAGATGACCATGAAATTTAATAGAAAGGAAAACATAGTATATTTTCTGAGCAAGAAACAGGTACTTAAACAATTTGTGCTTTAAATGTGACGTTTCTGTAATATATCCAGTAGTTTGTAGAAAAAGGGATTACTCAAAGTCCATTAGGTTCAACATGCTTAAAGGGCATCATATCAGATATTAGGATCTGTTCATGAGGATTTAATGGAGAACATTTCATCTGTGTTTGCTGTACTTTTTGCTCTATTGGACGTTGCTCATGACCAACCTTAATTTGTTATTGCCAAATCTTAAAAGAATATATTTATAGAGAAAAAACATAGAGTGATTTATTTTCATTGGGCAAAAGATTCATGATATTATCAATCACTAAATTTAATTCTTGCATGCTTTTTGGGTTTGGTCAACTTCAATATTTAGAAATTCTTTTCATAAAGGATTTGAGAATTAACATGTGGAGATTTGTTGAAGTATATCATGCAAAGTTTGTGTTGATGTTTGGAAAACTTTTTATGAATTATTTGTAAAGTAAAATTTTTTTTTCAACCAGTGAACTATCCTATTATCCCAGAATCTGAGTTGAGGGTGACTTCAGGTCCATGCAGTCCAACATTTACCTAAAGAAGCATCCCTGGTGGAGATATTCATCAGCTTTTGCCCAAAGTGAAGGATAAACTAACTCCTTTGAACTACATAATAGCCCAAGGAACCTCATAGTCAGGAAACTCATCATTCTGGGAGATTATATCAACCTTGGTATTCATACCTCATTAGTATTACCCTGTGCCCCCTCTGATTGGAGGGCAGAGCAAAGAACTGTTTCCCAAAGCCTTCATTTAAAGCTTAGGCCAGCTCTCTCTTCTTCTCCACCCACCTGCAGTACCTCTTTGAGCTTGGACTCATGCCTCCAAGCCTGTAACCCCCACCACCCCCTTCAGCTTTCTTTTGTGTGTTGTCTTCCTCCTTTATATTGTAAGTTCCTCATCTTTCCCCCAAACCTCCCCCCCAATTTGTATCCCCAATAGTTAGTCCTGTGTCTGATCTTTAAATATTAATTGACTCACTGGAGACTGAATCCAGGTAGAACTAGTTAATTATCTCTTTAACCTGAGAACCTTCAAATACTTGGAAAGAATTCTTTTTAAACTCTCCTTTATTTTCTCTTGGGGCTAAACATCCTTAGTGTCTTCAACTTATCCCCATAAGATTTGATCCTTAACTCCTCAATATTTAATGGAACATTATTATCATGGATAAATTGAATGTTTTCATGCCTTTCTGTACAATTTTAATCATTTCTAATCAATAGCATTGTATCAGTTCTTATTAGTTTTAGTTTTGAATTATTCCACTCAGTGATGAACATTCTCACACCTTCATATCCCAGTGATTCTGAACCTCTGTAGATTATTATGCAAACCTTATTTCAATCCCCCTCAACCCTCCCATCTCCATTATTTCAACCAAATACCATCCAGTCTTTCTGCTGTGCCCTGTGAAATGTCTGTTCCACAGTCAACAACCTTCATCCTATCCTTTTTTTTTTTTTTTTTGAGGGGGAAAGGCAAGGCCATTGGGGTTAAATGACTTGTCCAAGATTGCACAACTAGTAAGTATTAAGTGTCTGAGGCTGGATATGAACTTGATCCTGCTGACTCCAGGGTTGATACTCTGTTCACTGCATCACCTAGCTGCCCCTTCCCTTCATTCTGTATCTTATCTGTTCCTTTACCACTCCTTTTGTCTATTATTGTTGAAACTTGTCTCTTATCGTATGACATGGCCTCCCTTACCACCCTACTCAGTATTTACTACACCTTCACTCATTCCCAACTTACTGGTTGAGGCAGAAGAATTGCAATATTCTTTGTTCCACATTGATACTTCCAGGCTTTGCCCAACCTCCATCACCCAGTAACCTCTCCTCCTTTGAAGTTCATGCTATTTGTATCTACCACTCAAAATCCGGGTAGTTATTGTCTACAAACCAGTCACTCCCCTTCTTTCCTCAGTGAGTTTGGTACACGACTCACAATTTTCTGTGCTCTTCAACTCTTCTACTTATACTAGGAGATTTTAGCATCCATATGGACTGTCCCTCAAATACCCTAACCACTCAGTTCCTTAATCTCACTTTAAATGAGTTTCTGATCCCCACAACAGCTACATAGAAAGATGATCTTACTTACCCACAACTGAACTACCTCCACATTCTGAATTCTGAAGTCCCTTTATCAGACCATAACCTATTGGCTTTTTACCTCTCCCTCTGCCTTCTCTTATAAAACCTTAACTCTTTGTCCGCACCATGACCTCCATTACTTGACCCTCAATTCTCTCCCAGCCCATCTTTCCTGTACTTTTTCCCTCATCTTGACCCCTTGGTGAATCAGTTCAACTCCACAATGTCCTCTCTTGAATCCTTCCCTTATCGTTTCACCTATTAACCCTTGCTAAGCCTGAGCTTTGGATCACTCCTACCATTCACCAACTTTTCTCTTATACATGTGCTGCTGTAATGAATGTGGAGAAAATTATGCAACCATTTTGACTGCATCCATTACAAATTTATGTTATGTAACCCCAACTACTTCTAGGTATTCCATTTATACTGTCCCTAACCCTACTCTCCACAGCAGCATTTCAGACCTTCTCATTTCCTCCCCAAACCACCCATGACTACTCCTCTTCTTTGAATTGAAAATGGTCTCATATTTTACAAAAAAAAAAAGGCCATTCACAGTGAGCTCCCTCTTTTCTCCTCTTCCTCATCTCTTCTCACTCAGAAATATTAACAATCATTAAGCACTTATTTTGTGTGAAGAACTGTTTTTTACAAATATTTCATTTGATCTCACAACAACTCTGGAAAGTAGGTGCTGTTGGTGCTATCTCATTTTACAGTTGAGGTCTTCCTGACTCCAGGCCTAGTCCTCCCTCTACTATGCCAATACTGTTCCCCAAGAAGTTCAAAGAAAGTCAAGAAAAGAACTCTTATGCATAAAAATATTTATAGCTGCTCTTTTTGTTACACAAAAATTAAAACTGGAAGCTAAGGTGATGTCTATAAATTGGCAAGTGGCTAAACAAATTATAGTATATGAAAGAAATATTGTTGAACCATAAGAAATGACAGAAGGGATGATTTCAGAGAAACTAGGAAGACTTCCATGAGCTGATACAGAGTGAAATGAATAAAATCAGAACTGTTTATATCCATGTTGTGAAAGCAAAAAATGCTGAAGCATTTAAGAATTCATCATGTAGTAACCAGTCACGATTCCAGTTGATAAGGCGTGTTACCTCCCTCCTGACAATCTGGGGACTCACCATGTAGAAAAGAAATTAATTATTGATTATGACCCATGTGTGAATTTGTTTTGTTTGACTACAAATACTTGTTACAAGGGTTTTGTTTTTGTCCTTTTGGTGGTAGATGGGTGGGAAGTTAAGGATAGGGTAGCCGAAAAAGAAAAGAGGTCATTGAAACATTGATTTTAAAAAAGAGAAGAAAAGAGAAGGGTGATCAGAAAGAATAACAGATAAATAAGAAAACTGTAAAGTTACATGTTGAATTTCTACAAAGAGAAGCTGTACATTTTCTGCAATTTCATGTACAGAACCCTTTTATGATTTACTATGTACAGGAAATGCCTGTTTTATTGGTGATAAGTTCAGGATAAAATTTTTTAAAAATCATGAACAGTTTTTAATAACCATTAATCACTGGCACTCTAAATGTGAAGTCCATGTTGCACAGCCATTGAGTTGACATACAACTAGCAGATATGAATCATTAGTCTTGATATTCACATTGTAAATGAAGCCAGAAAGACAAGGAAATTGCAAATAAATGGAAAGGTGGTTTGTAGGTTCCCCTCCTTCCTTCCACGCCCCCTAGGAAATAAAGGAGCTGGTTTTATGATATACCTGAAGGCATAGGAAACCTCATGGTTTTATGACATTTTTGTACTAACATTTGTGGAAAGGATGTCATGAATAAAAAGTGCAGGTTGTGTGCCAACATCTTTTGCAGAGCAAGAAGTAGAGAAACTCTATAGAGAACTTTTTCAGACCTGAATTAATTTGTCTTCATTACTACCTCCTGACTTTGATTTAAAGATACATACGTGGTGTCTCAAAAGTCTTTTAAAGTATAATGACTTAAAACTTAATTAAAATTATGGGACACCTTGTATGGGGAGGACAGTGAGAAATATTTGGGAAAATATTATTGAGGATTTGAAAGTGAAAGAGGCCAAATGTTCATGGTTAGTACTTAATAACAACCGTAAAAAGAAATTGATTACAGCTAAATAAGAAATGACTGGTTGTTGATTTGGGAGTCATTTCCAAATCAGCTATTCCTATACACTGACCATCAGCTTGTTACAACAGAGGTCAAATTCAATGCCAAATTGGAAGAATGGCTAAAAATGAGAAATGTCATGCATTTAAAACACTAACCATACCTACTTTATTTTCATTTATTTTTAAAGTAAAAGTTTTATCTTATGAAGGCCTAGCTCTCTCTACTGGAAAAACCAAATGAATGAAGAAAGCCTGTTTCGAAACTGAGACATATATAAAGATCTCTGTGGGCTGCATATTGACTTTAAAACTACATATTAATGTCTGTGTTCTATTACATTTTTATTTATTTTCTTAAACATTTCCGGATTACATTTTAATTTGCTTGGCCTGCACTCCAAAATGTTACTGGCAGAAATGCTGCCTGCAGGCAGTGTGTTTGACACCTCTGATTTAGATTATACAATATGTTTGTTTGACCAGCCTTGTATGACTTAGACAGACACTGAAGATGGCTGAGAGCTAAGCTCAGAATTGGATAAGAGGAATAAGTCTGAACCTGGATTGCATTTTGGAAATTGTGCAACATTTTAATAACACTAAGTTTCTTTCTGAAATGAAAGACACATCATTTTTTAAAGACAGTTATTCTTCCAGTGACTTTATATGACAGCAACTCATAAACTGCCACAGTCTCTGAAAAATCAATGTTGTGAGTCACCCAGAGGGTAGTGAAGAATTGTACACTGAAAGTGGTGTAATTTATATTATGAAATTGATGTCCAGCCAAAAAAAGAGCTGCTTATATGACAGGAGTGAGGGATAATCAATGAATAGCTAAGGTAAGCTCCTTTGATACCCATTCAAAAATAAAAAAGATATTGAATAGGTTGTGCCCAGTATGTCAGATAGAGTCATTGGGAATGAGCCTATTATTCAGGTCCTGCTACCAAATAAGAAATGAATGAATAAACAGTAGGAGAGGATTTCTTGGATAATATAAACTAATTGGAGTAGTTACAGCTTAAAACTCATATCAGCAAGTTAGTAATGTTGAGTGGAAATTACCTTATAAAGAAATGGTGCAGTGTCTCATGGAAGAGGCAAGAGATAATTGTTACAATAAAAGGGGAAAAGAGGAAGGCAGAAGGGAAAGAGTCAACCTTACTCTCATGGAATTTGGCTTAGGGAAGGAATGACATAAACTCTAAACT
>CM053585.1:467178810-467201534 GCA_028646515.1 Pseudochirops corinnae
GACAGGGACAGGGTGGAGAGTGGTTGGGGGGGGCAGGATAAGAAGAAGGGACATGTAATCAGACTCTCATAGTGTGCTCACTGTGGAGAGGTTTTGCATAATTTCACATGTTCAGCCTGTATTTGATTGCTTGTCCTTCCAGTGGGGGTGGGTGACGAGGGAGGAAGAGAATGAAACTCGAATCTAAAGCTCCATAATCAAATGTTATAAATATATATCTTTGTATATATGCAATTATTATTATTATTACTATTAACTACATCCAACTGGAACTTGAGATACACAGGCACTGTGGTTGCGAGATCCATCCTGCCCTACGGAAAAGTCAGAGGGGTAAGGGGGGAAGACATAGGAGAGAATAGACTGGGGGAGGGGTAATACACTGGGATGACTGTTTTGGGGTGGTGGGTAGGGGAAAGATCGGGAGAAAATATGTAACTGAAAATCTTGTGGAAATGAATGATGCAAACTAAAATAAAATTAAAACAAAAAAAAGAAAAATAAGCATTATTTTTTTAAAGCTACCTTTCATTATTAGATAGCTCTTTAAGAGTTTTATGAAGTGTAGCTTTTCAATGCCTTCAGAGTTTTTGTTTTTCTTTTCTTTACATTTAAGTAGTTTAAAAGTTTTTCTTCTTATTTAATCTCTTACAAGGTTATTTCTTTTTTTCTTTTTTTTTTGGAGGGCAATTGGGGTTAAGTGATTTGGCCTAAGTCACATGACTAGTTTTTGTGTTAAGTGTCTGAGGCCCTATTTGAACTCAGGTCCTCCTGACTCCAGGGCTGGTGTTCTGTTCAGCGCGCCACCTAATGGTTCCTATTAACAAGGTTATTTCTTTTGATTGTTGCTTGGAGCTGAAGATATTGTTGCCAAAGAGCACTATGAGAATCAGTTCATCTGTTGATTCTCCTTTTCAAGTTATAATTACCATCATGGTTTCAAGTAAGGCCAGGTTGGAAGCCATTGCCACCCTGTCTGTTTCTTAGCTCACAGCTGCTGATGTGCTAACCTACCCTGGTGTCATCAGAATTCATTTACCTCGCATTCCGTGGTTCTTTCCAGGTTTTCACAGCTGTTGTAACGGCCCCTGATACACAGGAGTATATTAGCTTGGTGGGTGATATTTCCTCACTTTGCCATTTGCTCATCTCCTCTGCTCCTCCGTACACTGGTTGTATTTTGAAAGGGTTATCTGTCATCATTATCACCAACATCATCTCCCTCTTTTTTGATGGGATTCTGATCGAAATAGTCCTGTGACAAGGCAATAAGTCACTGTTGTTCTTTTATATTTCGTATGTTTAGATTTATAATGAATAATAAGTTATTATTATAAAGATTTGGCATTTAAAAGTAGCAAGTGATATATGGTAGGGAGAACCCTAAGCCAGGATTTAGGACACCTGGATCTTTTTCTGACTGTTGTTTGACTTTGGGTAAGTCATTTATCTTTTTGGGTTTCACTTTTCTCATCTGTTAAGTAAGGAGGTTGGACTAGATAATTTCTAAGAGCCATTCCAGGGCTAACATCCTGTTATTCTATAGGGATAATTTTGAGTTATCTTGAGAATTCAATTAACTAGAAGATCTTTCTGTGATGATTCTTTGCATATCAGTACCAGAAAGAACATAGTGTCATAATTATAAACATCTCAAGGGATAAATTTTATCAAGCACAGTTTTGTCAATGTCTTTGAATCTTTTCAGCCTGAATATTTCAAACTGTGATTTCACCTTTAATAATAAAACTTAGAAGATTACCCATTTTACTGAGGACTTTTGAGAATAGGTGGAATGACTTAAAGTACAAAATCTGGTTTGTAAAAAAGTCTGCTTGTTTCACAGTATTAAAAATGTATCTTCTGATTCTTTATTGTCACAGTTTTGAGAAGAGTCTTCCTTTTAATAGGCTGTTTTTATGTAATGTTGACTATTCTTGTAACAACTTGTAAAACTCTATGCACTTCCACACATTTTTTTTTTATAGAAATGATTCTGTGAATCATGCAATCTGACTGCGTGAGGGGGTTACATTTTTAACTAGTGCTTATGCGTAGATCTTCCTTCTCTTCTCACATCTATTGTCCTCTGTAAGTCATAATTTTCATCCCAAAATTCATTAGTTATATTTTAAACGCCTGATGTGGCATTGATATGAATAGGTTTGCAAAGTAAAAACAACAACCAAAAACACACCTAATTTCTTTAACACCAGTTTATACAAAATATATGATACATGTGTAATGAGATGAGCAAATCTCTAACCACATCTGTTGCTTTATCTACTTGCAATTCAAAACACGAAGATAGCAGTTTTTCAATTGATGGAAAAGGTCTTCAGATCCGCATGCAATTCTCCTCACTATGTTACCTGCAAGTGAGACCAGCAGTGTTTCTCCTTTTGAATGAGGCTTTTAACACTTACCAGTTCTTTAAACAGGTTTATATGATGCAGGCAGTCCTTTTGATATTACACATACTGTTTTTAAAAAGTTTGTTTTTGCTTATTAAAAACTTAATTTTCTCTGGAAAATTTTTTTGCTAATGTATTTTATATATATAATTAAAAAATGTTTCATTTCATTAATTTTAATATGATATGGAATGTGATGCTATTTTTTAATGAAATAATTTGTCCAGAGAAGTCTTTTCATGAAAAACTGTGAATCCCAGTTATAAATGTGGTGGATTATATTTTCTGGATTTTTTTTTTACTTTGTGTTTATGTAATTTACACCCCTAAAACTCTGCTTATGCTAGTTTCAGCTTCTCCAGTGAATTTTTCTTCAGCAGTTTTTCTTCATCATGGTCATGTATTATTCAAAATAAAGTGATATTTTTTCACTTAAAAATTAGAATAACTTGAAATTATCACAAAGTTAAACTTAATTGACTCAGTTATTTTAATTTTTTTAAATGTTAGTGGTTTTGGAAAATTCACTTATTTTCTACTTACACATAGTGAAATGTAATTGATCTGTCACTCCTAATTTCTGTACAACATTTGTTTAACTTTTTTTTTGTATTAAAATGCAGCTATAAAGATCCTTCCACAAAGAGAGATTTGACATATGGCTCCTTAAATTTGACCTCATTTACACATGATATTTTAAATAGTTTGCACTGCATTCATTGTTGGCTGGAGTAAGTTTGTCAGATTCACTTTGCTAGTGCTGACTTTGATTTGCAGTTTGTTTTCAGTGAAATACGGCATATCTTTTTATAAGAATTGTAATTTAAAATACTCTATTATTTTTGCTGTTCTTTTGTGGCATCTGTTTTCTCTCAACCTGAGGGTCTACACACACACACACACACACACACACACCCACACACACACACACACACACACACACCCCTCCTAGGGCTTGGAGTTTGAAAAACTCTGCCTTAAATCTATTGCCTCCTCTCTTTGTTTACTTTTTAAAAATACACTTAGAGTTTATATGTATGTTCCATTCCTTTAGTTCTGCTTTCTTCACTTTGTGTTATATCGTGTCTTTTGCTATTTCATTATATTCCCTGTATATTGATTTTTAATGGCACAGCAGTATTTCCTTACATTGTACCAGATTTGTTGTATAGGTTGCTTTAAGTTTTGCATTAGATAGAGCAGCTCTGAATATTTCTGTATTGCTAGGACTTTAATTACATCATTAGGATGTATGTTCCTTCTAATGAGATCTCTGGGTCAAAACAGCAATGATTAATTTTTTAGCTAGATATATATTACCAGATAACGTTACAGAAATTTTCCAGTTTGTAATTCCATATGCAGTATAATAATGTGCCCTTTCCCCCTACCACCCTAAGAGTATTGCTTTGTCACTTTATTTTCAGTTGAATTGGTAGGAGTTACTGCCTCAAAATTATTTTAATTTGTTTTTCTCTGATTATTAGGGAAGTTGAACAGCTTTATATTTTGAGTTTCCTTCTTTGTCTCTATCATTTAACCCTTTGCCTATTGAGGATTTTATTATTATTTTTTACTTTTTACTTTTTTATTCTTAAAATAATTATTTATTTTTATTTTTATTAAATTTATTTTTACTTTACAACATTCATTTCCACAAGATTTTGAGTTACAAATTTTCTCCCTGTCTTTCCACTATCCCCCACCCCAAGATAGCAATCCTACTGAGTACCCTTTCCCCCAATCTGCTCTCTCCTATATCCTCCTCCATATGCCCTCTAACTTTCTAGTAGGAAAAGGCGGATTTCTGTACCCCAGTGCCTATATATCTTATTTCCCAGTTGCATGCAAAAAACCCAATTTTTTTAAACATTTGTTTTTAGAACTTTGATTTCCAGATTCTTTCCCTTCTTCCCTCCTCACCCACCCCCACTGGGAAGATAAGCCATTCAATATAGGTTGTACATGTGTAGTTACAAAAACGTTTCCATAGTAGTTATATTGTGAAAGACTAACCACATTTCCCTTCATCCTATCCCACCTCCCACCCATTCCATTCTTTACCTTTACCTTGTCACTTTTCAAATGTAAGTGCTTCTAACTACCCCCTCCCCTAACCTGCCCTCCCCTCCATCTTCTCTCTTATCTCCTCCCCCCACTCCCCTTGCCCTACAGGGCAAGATATCCAAATAAGTGTGTGTGTTATTCCCTCCTTAAGCCAAATTATATGAGGATTGGTTATTTTGTCTTTGTTAATTTGTATCAGTTCATCATAAATTCTAGTTTGCTGGTTGGACACAAGGGACATGTAATGCCTATCTATCTTTTTTGTGTGTCTCTCGCCTTTTCCCTACACAGTGAGGCATCTCTTATAATAAAGATTTTAAAAGAAAAAAATATTTTGTAAAACCAGTGTGTTAGTTGCATTAAATATCATATTCAGTATTCCTTCATTGTGTCCCCACCACCACAGCAAAGGAAGTTCATTTTCTCAACTTTTGTTGTGCACTAAACTTATGGTTAATTACAATTGCCCAACATGAGAGTTTTGCTTTTGGGTTTTCATTTTACATTGTTCTGATCATTTTTATATATATATATGTTTTTTCCTAGTTTTACTATATTGTTCTGCATCCCTTGACATAAGTCCTTACATGCTTGCAAATTCTTTGTATGTGTTATTTCTTATAACACAATTACAATCCATTACATTCAGGTACCAGTGTTTACTTGTTCTCCAGTTGATAGGCACCTACTTTGTTTTCAGTTCTTTGCTACTATGAATGGTCCTTCTTTGAATATTTTAATAAATATCATATTTCTGTATTAGATCTCTGGTATATACACCTGCCATGGGATCTCTGGGTCAAAGGACATTCTGATCATCTATGTCTTAGCCTAGTTCCAAATTACTTTCCTGAATGATTGAACCATTTTTTTTTTTTGCAATCCTCTCCAACATTGATTTTTAACATCTTTACTGTGTGCAAGATAATTAAGAATTATTTTAATTTGCCTTTTTTTAGTGATTTCATGTGATAATAGTTAATAATTTACCATTTTTTGAGAATTCTTTATTCATATCCTTTAACTGGTTATCTATTGGGGAATGACTCTTACTCTTAAATATTTGCATTAATTGTCTCCATGTTACATATCAGACCCTATCATAGAAATTTAAAGAAAAGGATTTTTTTTTAAAAATTGATAGATTTAGACATTGATTTACTAAAGTTTGAGGATATTGTTCACTTAACTTTTCTTGTCTCATGGCCATTGCTAGCATTTCTAAAAACTATATTTAATAATAGTGGGAATAGAGAAGAAATCCATGTTTTGGGCCCTCCCCCCCCTTTTTGGAAACTTTTGGAAAAGTTTCTAGTGACAAGTACTTTTCTTTGTCTCTTTCCCTCTCTATCCAATATGAGAGAGAATCAAAGTAATAAAAGGGAGTGGACCTGTGGTTTCTGTGGCATAGGGAACTCCTGGGTTAGGAAATTCTCTCTACCTACAAATGTAGCTTCTTACCTTCTCTACATTTTAATCTTAGAGAGTAGTCTAGAGCCTGACAGGTTAATTGATCTGGACAGTGGTCATCCAAACAGTAAGTGTCAGAAGCAAGACTGAATTGAACACAGGTCTTCCTGATTTCAAGACTAACTCTATTCACTACCTATGCCAACTTGATTTTCCAGTATTAAACATAACATTTGAAGACCTGTATTAATTGATACAATTAAGAGCAAAGAAAGCAGAATTGGGAGAGAGAAGTTCATAAAGTGAATTTACAGGTAACATAATCTCAGCTGGACTGAGATTGATTGCATTGATCTGCTTATTTCTTTGGAACATCTAGTGCAATATATTTCATTTAGCTTGGTGGAGGGATGGGTAACTATGAGTGCAGCATGTCATGTATTACTTTGTCAGTTAGTTTTGATTAGTTGTTTTTCATTGTTACTAAGAAGGGTTCATTGGGGTAGTGGAATATTTAAGAAATGACTGGTGCAAAATTCAAAAGGCTTCAGTAAAACTTTAAAAAAAAAAGGCCTCAGTAATCTGGGTATATTTGGTTAATTTATGGCGTCTTTCAGATTCATTAATCTTTTTTTTTGTTCTGGACTTTGGAAGTTTTGCTTATCATTCATTATAGCTTTAAAATATGTTTTGAAGTATAAAATTGATTTCTCCCATTTTACCCTCAACAGCCCATTGGGTCTTCAATATTCATTTCATTACCATTTTATCCAGTCCTGTAAAGTAACCTGTTATTATTTTCATTAGCATTTATTGAAAATTAATGATGTTTATTATTTTGGTTCATTCTAGCCATATGCAAAGAAATTTTTCTTTAAATGTTCAGATCTGTTTTAATACTAAACTAATACAATTGATTGTATTTCAACATGGAATCTGTGGGGGAAAGGAAAAATGGTAAGACATTCTAGAAACAGAATAGTTTGAGTGAAAGGGTGAAGGGGAGAATGCTTATAGTGTCTTTGAGGAATAGTATGAAGTTTACTTTGACTGGGAGCAGACCTGAGAAAGAAAGTAGAAACTTTTTTCTTGTCTTACTTTTCTCAGCAGTATGATATGATTTCCTAGAACTTAGTCTGTTATTCTCTCTCTCTCTCTCTCTCTCTCTCTCTCTCTCTCTCTTTCTCTCTTCCTGCCTCCAGTATTAGCTTCCAAAGAGATTTGGCTTTAGTTCTAATTTCAGTTGTGTTTCCACACTTTTTCATGCTATTAATTGGATATATCAAATTTGGTTGCATTATAATTGGCTTATATAGTGCTTTGTCATTTACAAAGCATTTTCTTCATATTTATTCTAGCACAGGCAACGTACATAATTTTCTACATTTTGCAGATGAGGAAACTCAAGCTCAGAGGGTCCATGGTCATAGAGCAAAAAAACTGGAGTTGTGGCTTGAACTAGTGTATTGTTATTCCAAGTCCATTGCCCTTTAGATCATTTATCTCTCCAGTTTTAGTATTCATTTGATCACATTTATCAGACAAGTGTGAGGCATTCCTCCATTGTAATAATTATATAAAATATGTCTTCTTGTCTGACTTTTGTACCACTTCTTAATCTCTACTTGGTATGCATACCACTACCATCCAAGTAGTCACCTAAATTTGTAAAACTACACCAAAGACAAACAGAAATCCAAAGCAGTACTGCTCATGAGATTGCTGGAAAGCTTATTCAGTTTGTGTCATATTAGTTCGTCTTCTCTGTCAGTAAACATTTATTAAGTCCCTAGTATTTTTCAGGTCCTGTGTTGAGCACTGGAGATACAAAGAAAGACAAGATAATCCCTGTTCTCAAGGAGCTCACAATTTAATTGAGGAGGTAACATGAAAACTACTATATATAGTCAAGCTGTTTATAGGATAGATTGAAAATAAGCAACAGAAGGAAGGTCCTAGAATTAAGAGGGATCAGAAAGCCTTCCTGTAGAAAATGGCATTTTATCTGGGACTTGAAGGATTCTAGGGCAGCCTAAGATAAGAGATGGAGATTAGGAGGGAGAACATTCCCTGAATGGGAGATGTTGCAGAATGCCCCCTTTGCATGGAGCCCTTAGAGATTGATGATATCAACTTTTCCCCTTGCACTTACTTGTGGCTTTCAAATTTCCTGCTTCTGTTGGCATTGTATTAGAACTGATGATGAGAATGGACTTTTTCCTGCTTGTAGAAAGATACATGTCCTGAAAAGACTTTTCCTTTTCCAACTCGTTTTACAGATGAGGAAAGCAAACAGGTTTAAGTGACTTGCTCAAGGTCACACAGCTAGTAAGTGTCTGAGGAAGCCAGATTTGAACTCAAGAAAATGAGTCTTCTTGACTTTCACATCCTGACACTCTATCCACCTAGCTGCCCTAGAATGGGAGGTAGCCACTCCCTAAATTTCCTTACAAAAATCTCAAAGCTTTGGTTTCATTAACTGATTGTAGACTGATTACCTCTCAAAAAGTAGATTATAGGTATATTACATCAACCCTACAGAATATAGTTGAGTTTTTTGTAAGTTGAGCTTAGATTTGGTTCTATGATATAATGGCATAGATTGTTGCTAAAAGGAAAAGATAGGTATTTTTCAGTTCTCCAATAAAACCAGAATTTTAATTCAGATATTCCATAAAGTATGCTACCAGTGTTTTGTTAATTCTTTTTTGTTGTTGTTCAGTCATTTTAGTCTGATTTTTCATGACCCCATTTAAAGCTTTCCTGGCAGTGACCCTGGAGTGGTTTGCCATATCCTTTTCTAGCCCATTTTACAGAGAAGGAAACTGAGGCAAACATGATTAAGTGGCTTGCCTGGGGTCACACAGCTAGCATCTGAAACCAGATTTGAACTCAGGAAAATGCATCTTCATGGCTCTATGCGCATCATTCTGCCTACTGGGTCACCTAGGTAGCTGCCTGTGTTAACTCTTACGTAGGAAATTAATCTACTTTTTTAAAAAAAGATCTTATTAAAGTCTGTTTTTTAATCATACTCTCACTTTCCGCTTCTTACTAGCCTCTTCTCCTCCCCCTGCCTTTGCCCCTCTTGTTATAAATAGGTATTGTCAAGCAAAACACGTTGGCTACAACTGAAAATATATGCCTCAGTTCTGTACTTCTAGTGTGCTGTCTCTATCCACAGGTGGGAAACATGTTTCACCCTTAAAATCTTCTGAAGTCATGCTTAATTAATTGTTTTTAAAGTATTTTGGATGGTACTGGGATTAGGTGTGTTACATTTTGCTATTGTCTCTTTCCCTTCATTTCTTTTTATTTACAGTGTGACCTTAGAAGTAATTTTTTTTTTTTGCACATAAACCTTCTGTTTTGTGTCTCAGAAATAATGTGATGGGTCATTGGTTTCCAGTGACATGTCCAAGAATATTCAGTGTATAAGCAGTTAGATTGTAAGGCATATACATTAGCTATACTTATTTTATCAGACTGGAGTTCTCAGTTTTTAATATAGTTGCAGTGAATCTTAGAAGTTAACCAGCTTATGCTTAGCATGTTATTATATGTCCTTATAGATTTAATGATATGTTTAGATGTGTTACGTATTTAGTTTTTGATTTATGAGACTCTTACCATAAAGTAAAAAGTGATTGAGAGGTTGAAGAAAAAGGCTTAAGACAGATAATGCCTGTTCATCTCCTCCCTTCCCCTGAGATATGTCATCACAGTGCTTGGATATTCTCAAAATCTTGTTAGGAATGCTGAATATTTTCTTAGCTCTCTATTTCATGCAATAATTCCACAAAGCAAATTTTCCCCCGTAATTCTATCCATACCTCGCTTTTGATCTTAGAATTTATATGCTAGTGACATAATACATGCTTTCAATTCTTACATCAAATATAAAAGTTATTAAACTCATTTACTCTGTAAAGCTACAACCTAGGGAAAAGTTGTGGTTTTCAGTGTTTTACATGCACAATTAATTTTTGTTGTATTTTTTCTGATTTTTCTCACAGGTCTTCAGAGTGCTCCATTTTAATTTTCAGTGCTGACCTTCCTTCTCCCTTAAGTTATTATAAACTTTTTTTGCTGCTGTGTATACACGTGAAGATGTCTCGAAGTCCTGATGCAAAGGAAGACCCTGTGGAATGCCCCCTTTGCATGGAGCCCTTAGAGATCGATGATATCAACTTTTTCCCTTGCACTTGTGGCTACCAAATTTGCCGCTTCTGTTGGCATCGTATTCGCACTGATGAGAATGGACTTTGTCCTGCTTGCAGAAAGGTACATACCCTATGGTAACCACTTAAATTTTTCATATTGGTGAATCAACAAGTTAGTAAACTCATCTTGAATATGGAAGTGGGACGGAATCAGTATTTATCTTCAGCTGAAGTTACAAATAGCACTATACTTCCTAAAGCAGTCCTGTTTTAGTGGAAATAGCAATGTACTTTAGGAGTTAGGAGACCTAGCATCTGATCCTTGTTCTGTAACCAACTAGCTGTGTGACTTTGGGCATGTCACTTAATCTTTGAGTTTCAGTTTGCTCATATGTGTGAAATGAAGGACTTTACCTACTTTGATTCAACAAATATTTATTGAATGATTCTCCCCTTTCCCCTCTCTTCTTTCCCTTCTCTTTCCTTTCTCTCCCCTCTCTAGGGGATAGGCTAGGATTAGATGATTACGAAAGCCCTTCGTCTTGTTCTTATTGATACACAAATCACAAATCAAGTAATGAACAGTATATAATAATGATGTTAGCAAAAGATGTTTTGCTTAAGCATTGAAAGAGTTTGCTGATGAGCTTGGAGAATGATGCAGAGAACTGTCCCTTTCAGATCTGAGATAAGTTTTCTTTACTTATGTAGCTTTTAATAAGATTTTTTGGTTCATAAGGGTATGAAACTATACTGCCTTTTCTTTTACTTGATAGTTACTAAAAATGTTGTACCATTAGATTTTTATGAAGTTCTAAATTCATGATAGGAAAGATCTCATAGATGTCTTCGAAACAATCTACTTTGGTTTGGTTTGGTTCAGAAATAATGTACAGTGTATTAAGGGTAATTAAGATTGTGGAAGTGCTTTGAAAATTTTAAATGAGTAGCTTGTGAAAATCCTGTACATATTGAAATAATATTTGAACTCACAACTCAAATTTTTTAGGGCTTTGGAGACCTATCAAATAGTTTCTATTTTCCAAGATTAAAAAAATATGATGAGTAATATTTAAATTTTTTTTAAAATAGGATAGGTTTTAGGATGATTACTGAATTTCATTCTCCTGAACCTGATAGATTTAATAGCGTTTGTTATCTTTTGAAGTGGAGTGTTAGGAAGTGAAGACTTGGAGAAAGAACAAAGTAGTCACTTAGTTACTTACAGAGTCAGTAAGGGAAAGCAAAATTGTTTGGGGAACACAATAAAGAAAATGTTATTGAGGGATTATACTCAATAATACAAGCACACCAGTTGATTACTGAGTCAGTATTGAGCCAGTCTCCCAGGCTAGCAACCTAGAAGTCATCCTGCACTCCTCACTATCTCTTAGCCTCCATGTCCAAGCTGTTGCCAAGGTCTATAGAATTCACCTTTGCAATAACTCTCAAGTACTCCCTCCTTCCTTCTGACAGTGCCATCACTCTAGTGCAGTCCTTCATCTTCTCATGCCTGCATTACTGCAATACCCTGCTGGTAGGTCTTCCTTTCTCAAAGTCTCTCCACACTCTGATCCATCCTCTGTGTAGCCACCAAAGTGATTTTCCTAAAGCTCAAGTCTAATCATGTCACCACCACCCTTTCTTCCCCTCCCCCCAACTCAGTAAACTCCAATGACTTCCTATTTCCTCCAGGATCAAATACAAAATCCACTGTTTGGCATTCAAAGCTCTTCATAACTTAGCCCCCTCCTACCTTTCCAGTCTTCTTACACCTTACTTTTCCCCACATACTCTGATCTAGTGACACTGATTTCCTAGGTGTTCCATGAACAAGACATTCCATCTCTCAGCTCTAGGCATTTTTTCTGGCTGTCCCTGATGCTTAGAATGTTCTCCCCCCTCCACTCTGGCTTCCCTGGCTTCCTTTTGAGTCCTAACTAAAATCTCACCTTCTACAGTAGAAAGCCTTCCCTAACCCTTCTTAATCCTAGTCTTTTCCCTCTGTTAATTATTTTCTATTTATCTTTTATGTAGCTTGATGTGTATATATTTGTTTGCATGCTGTTTCCCTTATTAGACTATAAGCTCCTTGAAGGCAGGGACTGTCTTTGAACTCTTTTTTTTTTCTCTCTAGCATTTATCACTTTGCCAGCCACATAGTAGGTGCCTTAGAAATGTTTAGTCATTGATTGATCACCATAGGTGAACTGTAATGCAACTCCTCTATTCTCTCCACCTCCTCCCTCCCCCCCCAGCCCTCAATCTACTCAATTTGCTGCTAGAGAAACTTTGAGTAGATATAGGAAACTGCTTGTGAGGAAACTTCCCTTTTACCAATGCAGATCAACTACTCTTCTGCAATTTATAGTCTCAGAGTCCTCTGGGGCTTTAAGAGGTGGAGGGATTTGTTATCATCAAACAGCCATTATATATGAGAGGTGAGACTTAGATTTTCTTGACACCAGGGACTAGGTCAGCTCTGTATTCTACTACTTGTCATTAATAAATGACTTCTTGCCTCATTCCTCACATCATTTTGTCAGGAAAAATGGAGTGAAAAACACTTCTGTCACTTTTTTTTTTAATCAAAAAAAGTTTGTCTTACTTGAAAATTTGCAGAGCATTCAGAATGTCTGAATAGAGGGTCACAGCAATTTACTTGGAAAATGCTGAATTGTTTACTTAGTTCTCAGAGGTGGTTCAACAGAAACCATAATAACCTTTAAATTTTGTTTTTATAAGTCAGAATTTTCCCCTTCTGTGATTGTATTGTTACTTCATCTATAAAGGGCACGTGTGTGTGTGTATGTGTAAGATTTCTTCATGCTCAAGTTTAGAATTATATTAAAAGGGTGTTTTAAAAAGAATTTTGAAGGAAACTGAACTGCTTTCTTTATCTATATTGTTTGAGTAGCCCGGTTCAGAATACGGTTATATAAAAAAGTTCCATCTAGATTATCTAAATTTACTTAGATTTTTTTCCCTTCTCTTTTTACAGAAAAAGAAGAGCTTTATTCTTCTAAGGCCTCTATTATTTCTGGTTACTTTTTATTTTTTTAGAATACTGAAATTTCATTGGATATTTCATAATGACCATTTAGTTTTAATTTAGTGACTTTTTTTTGGACATGGGCTATGTGCAAAGTGCTGAGAATGTCCTGAAAAATCTTGCATTTTATTTGTGGAATATAGTAAGAAGATAGGAAAACAAACAATTTCACATTGAACTGTGGAAGGATGAGAAGAGGCTTCATTACTGTGAATGGGAAAAGAGCTATAGGATGATAGTTTGAAGTAATGGCAGGATCAAGTTGAGTTTCTAAAGAGTAGGAGACTTCAGCATGTTTTGGAAAAAATTTGTGGATAAGGAGAGACTGAAGGAAGCTCCTAGAGAGAAAACCCACAGGAAAGGAGTCACAAGAAAAAATAGAGGTATTGACTTGAGCAAGGAGAAGAGCTGCCTCTTGGTCAGATACTAGAGATAAAGAGTGTGATGGAGAAGAGTTTTAAGGTGTAGATTGGGGGAGAATGAGTTTGTGAGATCCTCTGTGGAGAAGAGAGGAGGCTTTAAAAGGGTATTGGATATGAGAGAAAAGACAGGAGACATTTTAGAATGGTTACAGGAAGTGAGATAGTCAGCCATAAAAGAATGACTTAGAGAAGTTGTGTAAAGCATCAAGAGTCAGGTGGAGATTAGACCACAGATTTGGAATGAACACAGTTGAAAGGTTGGATAACTTTTTTTTACCTTGCTATGACTAGGAATGAAGAAGGTTGATGGAGTTATCCCAAGTTGGAGTTTGGCAAAGTGTATCTGGCAGAGACAAGGAATTTGAGAGAAGAGAATAGTGAGTCAATCAACTGGTCAGTCATGGAGTCAAGTTTTAAGGAGAAAAGTGAGGCCAGAGCAAGGATGATCAACAGAATGAGATGACTGAACAGAGAGGGTAGGAGGGACTGGTTATGATAGTGAGGATGAAAAATAGGATTAAGAGTGTTAAAGCAGAATGGAAGGATATGAAGGTATGATCAGAGAGGAGGGGTTTCAGAGGTAACTTAGTTGTGGATGATAATGGAATTAAGGGAATGACAATTTGTAGCTGAGGTTTGGGGGTATAGTCCATGGAGAAGGTGGATTTTGGAGAGGTTGATGTATTGGGACACCAGCATGTTCAAGGGGCCTTGAACACACACACACACACACACACACATGCACACACACACACACACCCCTGGGGTAGCCTTGGAGAGGAAGACTATGCTAGAAATGGAATTGCTTGAATAGAAAAGATTCCAGTTGTGAGTAATCTGAATGCCAGTAAACAATTAGAAGTAAGACCTGGACTGTTATTGTAGATGAATGAAGTAAATTCCAAAGAAGGAACTGTTGTTGAGTAATGGTAACAAATGAAAGTACAAGAAGGAATGAAGGAAAGACACACTGTGTGCCGGGCATTGTGCTACATGCTTTACAAATATTATCTCATTCGATCTTCAGCATAGCCTTGTGAGGTAGGTGCTATGGAAAAACTGAGGCAGAGATTAAGTAACTTTCCCAGGGTCACACACATCTGGTGATTGTCTGAGACTGGATTTGAACTCTTGGGTCCTTCTGATGTAAGATCCCACCCTCTATCTACTGTGCCACCCATCTGCCTAAAGAGTAAGGAGTTTGGCTGTGTCTCTTGGCTCTATGAATTTGTGGCCTTGAGAAAAAGTTAGTGCCCACACTTAGAGATAATGTCCATGCATAGCTTTCCAAAGAGAGAGCTGGATTTCTTTTAGTGTAAGAAGATGGAAGAAGTGTGAATAGAAAAATTTGAGAGTGAAGGGCAATTTTCAGATAAAGTGAGGTTTCAGTGTGCTTTAGAATGAGGGGGCAAGGGGATATATATCAGCTGTAGCTTATGAGTAATGTAATCCAAGGTGACTAGGGGTGAGGTTTTTAGGGAGTAGTGGGGATGGGAGGGGGCAATATCTTCATCTAAGTAACTTTATACTGAGTCCCATCATAAAAGGGAATATAGCCTGGTAGCTTGTACATCATAACATTGGGAAAGATTTCCTGATCAGTAGTCCACTCTTTAATGATGACATTAACTTGGAATAAGTACAGGAGAGTGGTGTCAGCTTCCCTGATTGGTTACTCCCAACACAGTGGGAGCAGAGATACAGGTCTTGGGTAGGTGATAGGAAGACGGTTCTCACCATTTGTTAGTAAATAACTGGTAATTCAGTCTCCTAAGGAAGTTGAACTTATTCTAGATTAACCTCATCCCAAGATGATATTAGTTTTAAGCACACCCAAAAGATACTCATATTATAATGCTAACATTCAGCTTTCAGCCTCAGAGACCCTGGACACCCTGGTGCCCTGTCATTAAATTTAGTGCCCTGATGCTCTGAATCTGTGATGGATTTGAGTAGTGCCTCTGCTGCTTCGGGAGTTTGGAGACCAGAAAGTAATTCTTGTTGATTTGGTCTTTGGGGAATGGGCCAAACCTACACTCAACCTGCCTGCCTTGCTTCAGCCTCCTCTTATATAGCACTGTGCAATATACAGCTTCCGTCTTTACTTTCCAAGGCTGATATGTAGAGTACTTTTAATATGTCGTTAAAGTCAAATTTAGCTCTGTTTCTGAGAGACACACCAACATTATAGTAATAGAAGTAATTAAAACCTGACATGTCAATAACCTATAAAGAATTCTGATATACATAAGAAGTGATAAAAGAAAGCATGTATTGAAACATGTCTTGTTTGCTTTCTTAGATTAATCTAGTAATTAACCATCAAAATGACTACAAATAGTTTGGAAGAACATCTAACTGACAAAATAAACTAGTCAGTTTGGGTTAAATGTATGAGTTGTAAACTTCATTTGCTATTGCATTTAGTTCTTTTAAAAATAATTTTAAATTATGAATTTAATAATCATAGTCATTTCAAAATACAATGGAAGAGGATTTTATATGAAACTGAACTTCTGCTGTTATAGTCCATCTATTAAAGTGTATATAAAGCTTAACAAGATAGTAATAAAATTACGCTATTCATTTATGCTCTTCTTTGGAATTTCTTTTTGTTTTGTTTCATTTAAAAAAAAAAGTGTTTTATTGATATCCTCTTTTTGCATCTCTGTTATTGCCCATTAATATCCCCAGTCCTTTCTTGTAACAAATAAGGATAGTCAAGCAAAACAAAACAACACATTGGCTATGTTGGAAAATATCTTGTTCTGTGTCTTTATTCTCTCCGTTTAAAAAAAAAACAACATACCTTTATTGATTTATTTTTTACATTACCATATATATAATTTCTTCCAGAATCCTTCTCCCTCTTCTCCCTGAGAGACATCCCAAATAACAGATAGTATTTTTTTTAAAGATGAAAAAAGAAAAAGATGAGGGAAAAAAATCAATATAATTGATCAATACATTGAGGAACTTTGAAAATATGTATACTGTGCGATACTTGTGTACCTCCCACCTCAGCAAAGGAGTATGGTGAGAGTGTCTTCTTATATCTCTTCTTTGGAGTCATCTTGGTTCTTTATAATTTTGTAACATTCACTTTTGATTTATGTGCTATATGTATATATGTGTGGTTTTGTTCTTTCCTTTTACATTATTGTAGTTGTGTACATATTTTTGTCTCTTCACTTTGTATCAGTTTAAGTAGATCTTTCTTTGCTTTTCATTATGGCAGTCATTTCTTATATCAGTAATATTTCATTATACTTATGTAAAACAATTTGTTTAGTCATTCTGCAATTGATGGACTTCTACTTTGTTTCCAATTGTTGGCTATTACAAAAAAGTGCTGCTATAAATATTTTGGTGTATATGGAGAATTTGTTCTTATCAATAGCCGTCTTTGGGTATAACTCTCATGGTAGAATCTTCCAGTTTGAAAGATATGAATGTTTTAGTAATTTTATTTTCATAATTCCAAATTGCTTTCCAAAATGGTTGTGCCAGTTCTCAGCTCCACCAACAATGTACCAGTGTGCCTGTCTTCCTACAGTCTCTTCAGAAATGGCTATTCCCATCTTCTGTCATCTTTGCCATTTTGCAAGATGTGAATTGAATCCCCAGAGTTGTTTTCATTTACATTTTTTTATTATTAGTGATTTAGAGCATAGTCCATCTTTACTTTCTTGATTTTTTTTCTGATCGAGATCAAGAGAAAGTTTCAGTAGAGCTAATGTATTCAACATAGTAACAAAAAGTTTGACATTGCTTTGTTGAAAAGGGGAATGTTCAATAATTTGATTTTTATTCTTATTTTAAAATCATGTTTTGTCAGATGCTTAGATTTTATGAACTGTTTATCAACTCTTTTAAAAAATAAGCTTTATTTATGCCTTTTATTTTCACATTAGTAATTTATATTTTCCTTTCCCCTTCAAACTATCCCATGCTCCCTTCCAATAATGAAAAATGGTTAAGAAGTAGAAACAGCTGATAAAATGACTGTATCTTAATAATATGCCATAAGTTTTCTTTCCTAGGAGTGTCTCCCTTTCAACTATTCCATCTACCCCTACATATTTGCCAAGAAGAAGGAGATAATTTTCTTTTCTGTTCTCCAGTGGTGGGGATGGAGGATCTCATTACAGTTATTCAGAGTTTGGCTTCATTTTAGGGCTCTTTTTATTTGCATTATAATCATATTTGTGCATATTTTGCTCTTCATTTTGACCGCATATCACTTCACATGGGGCTTCCTATGTTTCTCTAAATTTCTTGTATTTATTTTTTCGTATATCACACTAATATTCTGTTACATTTACATTTCACATTTTATTAAGTTATTTCCCAGTCAGTAGCTGCATATTTTCTTTTCAATTCTTAACTGCTTCGGAAGGTGCAGCTATGAATGTTTTGTTACATATATGGGATGTTTGGCAACTTCTAATTGCCCCAGTGGTTCTTGCTATATATAGTATTTGATTCAGATTAATATAATAAAATTCATTTTATTTTATTGGTGTAACTATGTAGTCATCTCAGACTTATTTATGAACTGTATTGACTGATTTTTTTTTGCCTTAATTTATAGAAGAATGTATGAGGTTCTTAAATGAGGTCTAATCTGGGGCAAGAAAAAGAATATTGGCTACTTTACCACTGATATTTAGAATTGTAGAGGTAGAAGAGACCTTAAAAATCATCTGGTGGAAATGGAAATACTGAGGGGATTAAATGTTTTGTCCAAGTTCACATAGCCACTTAGTGGCATTTCATCTAGGGAAGTGATTCTCAACCTTCCTAATGCTGCAACCCTTTAATACTTGTATATGGGCGTATCTGCATGTGAGCGGACCCACCTGGAGATGGATAGAGGAGTGGTGTCTAGGTTCCTAAGACCATCGGAAATAGGTGTTTTCCGATGGTCTTAGGCAACCCCTGTGAACCCTGTGAAAGAGTCATTCAACCCCCAAAGGGGTCGTGACCCACAGGTTGAGAACCGCTGATCTAGGCTCTTCTGATTCCCAGTCCATGGCCTTTTCTGTTCTACAATATAGCTCCTTTTATTTAGTATAATTTTATGTAGCTTGTTATTCCCTTGCTTGGGCTAAGTATATAGAGTGGTGACAATGATAAGTTTTTTTTCTAGTATACTATATTGAACTAGTGTCTTTGGGGAAGTAAAAGAACATGAGAAAGGGAGGCCCCTGGATTGTAATTCTTTAAAATAAAAAAAAAAACAACTTTTCGTTCACTAGGACCAAAAAAAAAATTAGATTATTCCTTAAGCTATTGGGATTTTTACCAGATGATTTATATGGTTTTTGGCAAATAACTCACTTCAAAAAATGATGTGGTGTCTGATATTTACATCAGGAAATTAAATGTGATTCTTGCTCTTTAAAAATAAAAATCTAGCATTTGTAGAGTACTTTAAGGTGTGCCAAGTACTGTACTTATGTTTTCTTACTTCGATCCTCAGAACAAGCCTGGGAGGTAAATGCTGTTGTTATTCCCATTTTACAAATGGAGAAACTGAGGCTCAGAGAGAGTAAATGACTTTCCTAGGGTCACACAACAAAGTGAGGTGGGATTTGAAATTAGTTTTTCTTGACTCCATGTCTAGCACTCTTACACAGTGCAGTTTTTGAAAACTAAGTAATCATATGTATTTTATTACGTCTTTCAGGTGTACATATATCTCCTGGCTTTTTGAAACAAATGTGTCATAGTTTAATTAACCATAATGTGTATATTTCCATGAATAGAAAATGTTTTCCCTTTGACTCCCATTATCAAACCAAAGAGATTATCATAGAAAATACCAAGTTGAAAGCTTTTGGTACAGTCATTTACAAGCTATCTCTGCCTTGCCCTCTCTCACTCCTCACGATTGACCCTCTGATAATAAAGAGAAACAGTTAAGTAGGAAACAACTGACGGAATTTTTGCATCTGACAGTATATACCACATTTCATTTGAGGTTCAGCCGGCAGACCATTTTATGGTATGCATTGGCTTTTTTAGTACTTCTGAAGCATTATATCAGCTGGTAATTGTAGTTTCCTCTTAGTAATTAGTTTTTTCCTTTCTGACACTTTAAGTCCTTGCTAGTTAGTAACTTTACTAACTCTAGGACCTTTTCCCCCCTTTTTTGTCCAATGCCCCCTACACAGTAAGAACTTCTCTCCTGAATTTGAATCTCTCAGCTACATTCCTAACTCCTAGGACTTTGTTGACTTCCCCCTTTTGATAGTATCTTTAAATCTCAGAATCCTTCTAATAATTAAAAAAAATTTTTTTTGTATTATAGGTTGCAACAGTGACTTAGTTTTGAATTGGAACTATTATTTACTTAAAGTGTGCTATAATTTTATGAGAACATACATAATTTTTAACCCTATCCTGGAAGAATCCTAACACTGGTTCCTTAATGCAAATGTACTAGTTGCTTTGGTTGTATTTGTTGTGTTTATAAGATACTCTGGGCTGTTGTGACAAAGTTGTGACAAAGTTTTCAAATAAAGGAGTTTTGTTTCAAAATAGTAGTGCTTTTCAAAACCAACAAAACATGATGAATATTATGAGCAGCCCAATTGCTGGTTATGACCCTGGAGAATTTCACAGAGGTTATGCCAGTTACCTAAGCAACCTAATTTTCATGCCTCCCACTCTAGGGGCTACTTTTGGCTTCCTCCAGGAACATACTAAGGAGGACCATTGGAGACTAGAATACCTAGACCAATTTTAGAAAAATGAGAAAAACTTAGGCTTTTAAAAATAACTTTTTTTGGATCAAGAATTTTGCTGAGTTTTCTGAAGCAGCTTGATAGAGTTGAGTTGGCTATGAAAGAAAGTGAAAGTAATTCTACAGAAGAGCAAAGAGATGGCTAAACATGGAAAAGAATGATATGGAAAGGGTAAGGGAAAGGCAGGCTTAGTTAATAATATCCTGAAGAAGAGGAACAAGAAAAAAAGTATTAATATCTCCTTTGACATTACCTACAACATTGGTCAAAACAGGTTTTTTTCAGCATTGGGCAAAAAATTGGTTAATAGTTGGAAAACGCTTGTAACAGTGACCATGACGGGATGCTTAAATGATATCTTTTACCAAATCGAAGTTAGGGTCACCATCCCCCAAATAAATGTAGCCTGTTCTTTCTCATGTTAATGTCTCCTATTAAGTCTCTCTTCTCATCTTCCAGGAGGTTTCCCCCATTTTCACCTAATTACTGTTCCTGTTGCCACTGTGTCCCTTTGTTTGTAGTTTTGGATCTTGCTACAGTAATATTCTTCTAAAAAATTTCTTTCTTTCCCATTATTTGATCCTACCATCCCCTCAAACCGTTGTTTTCTCTGACCTCCCTTTTATTCCCAAATAGAAAAAGATGTTTAATGTTGTTTGCTTTCTCTTTCTCACCTCCTGTGTACTTTTCTGCCTCTTATATTCTGGTTTCTTCTCTGCCTCTCAACTGAAATGTCTGTCTCCAAGTTCACCAGTGTTCTCTTTATTTTGTCCAGTGACTTTTTTCTTAGTCCTCATCTTCTTGTACCTTTTTGCAGTGTTTGCCACCTGCTGGATATTCTCTCCTCCCTGAGTTTTTGTGATGCTGCTTTGTTGTTGCTCTTTTCAGAGTTGGTCTCTTTTATATTGCCATTGTCTATATCTGGCCCCCTGTTTTCATGAGTGTATGCATGTACTTGGTCCTGGTCCTTCTAATTTTGTCTCTTTACACTTTTTCTTGGGAATCTCCTCAGTTCCCAAAGATTCAGTTATTCTTTCAGTGTATGTGACTACGAAATCTGCATAGCCACTATCCCTTATCTAGCTTGAGTTCTGAATCTGCATATGCAATTTGCTGTTAAATATCTCTCCCTGGATATCCCATAAGCATTTCAAACTCAACACAGTTTGTACAGAACTCATTGCTTTTTACCTGTCTCCCCTTCTAACTTCCCTATTTCTTTTTCAAGTACTCTTGTCACTGGGTTCTACTGATTACGTTCTAGTCACTTAGATTCTTAATCTTGAAGTTGTAGCTTGACTCTTCATTGTCAGCTAACTTATAATTTCCTAAATCATTTCAGTGCTACCTTTTCAACATATATTGCATCCATCATCTTCTCTCTGTTGCCGCATAGTCAGCCTATCCAGGCCCTCATTGCCTCCCCTGGACTATTGCAGTATCTTCCTAATAGATCTTCTTGTATCCAGTCTTTACTTTCTCTAACCTGTCCTCCACACAGCTGTCAAATTGATATTGCTAAAGCATGGATTAGGGAAGAGGGGGCAGAGCCAAGATGGTGAAGTAAAGTAGGAACTTGCTTGAGCATGTCCCTCCAAACACCTCCAAATTCCTGTAAAAAAAAGACTCTAAAATTTTTTTAGAGCTACAGAATGCACAAAATGACAAAGTGAAACACATCTCCAGCTGAAGATAGCCTGGTGGGCCTACAGGAAGGGTCTACTGCACCAGGCTCAGAGTGGAACACAATCCCGTGAGGGCTGGCACAGAGCCGGCTGGAGCAGGCCTTAAGGGACTGAATTTACTGGCAGCTGTGGTGGTTTCCAGACTTCTCAGCCCACAAACACGAAAGACAAAGTAAAAGGTCAGTGGGGAAACCTTGGACCTGGGTGAAAGAAGAGATTGCGATTGTGGCATTCCTGGGGTGAGGAAGAGCACTGGTGTGGCAGTGCTTGTGGTGGCTGTGGAAAGAGAGTCCTCCTCATAGTTCTGAGGCAGAAAAGAGTGTTTGTGGCCAGATCACGGGCCAGGAGAGGAGTAAACACCCCATTACCTTACAAGATTTGAAAATTTACAGGTGCCCAGCTCTGACAACAGCTGCACAACACCCCAGAAATTTAAAACAGAGCACTGACTACTCTGGAAGCAGCATCCTATTTTGGCAAAGAGCTTAAAAGTCAAGTAATTGACTGGGAAAATAAGCAAACAGAAAAAAAAATCAGACTATAGAATCTTTCTTTGGTGACAAAGAAGAACAAATCATACAACCAGAAAAAAGATAATCAAGTCAAAACACCTGCATCAAAAGCCTCCAAGAAGGGCGGCTAGGTGGTACAGTGAATAGAGCACCTTCACTAGAGTCAGGAGGGCCTAAATTCAAATCCGGCCTCAGACACTTAACACTTACTAGCGGTGTGACCTTGGGCAAGTCACTTAACCCCAAT
>CM053585.1:467207435-467260158 GCA_028646515.1 Pseudochirops corinnae
TTCAGACTGTGAATTTTTAAAAAAAATCTCTGTGGGGCTCTGCTTCCAGAAGGGAAAGCTCTGTCCCAAATCGCTGGGGTCCTCCCGGCTGCCGTAGACTTCTGGCTAACTGGATAATGAAGACTCCAAGACCAAGGCCCAAGACGACGATCCGGATCCAGGCCGCTCAACCTGAGAGCCCAGGCCTGAAAACAATCGCTCAGTCCTCCTGCTGTCTGCAGGCCGCGGGCGGGAAGCTACAAAGCGGAGGCGGGTGCAAAACCTCTGCCTTTTGCTTTTCCGCTCTGGAGACCTTTCGGCCGGACTGCTTACCCCCCCCTTTCACAATCCCCACTCTCAGCTGGTGGTAATCTCCGCTCACCTGAGAAGCTTCTCCCGCCCAGCGGCCCCGGGGCACAGCCACGGCTTCAGGCCAGGCTGGTTTCAATTCTCAGTGCTGATATGGTTCCTCATAGCCGAGCTGACTTTAGTGGGAAGTATCCTTGTGTGCGTTTTGGGGTTCTAGGATTGGTTTAGAGTCCTATTTTATGGGTATTTTGGGGTGGCTATGTGAGAGCTGCGATATGTTGCTGCTGCTATGCCACCATCTTGGCTCTGCCCCCCCTGCAGTTGATTTTTAGAAAATCAAATTATAGAGAACATCATGAAATTCAAAATGGATAATTTTGATTGCATTAAATTAAAATTTTTTTGCAAGAACAAAGCCAATTCAACCAAGGTTAGAAGGGAAGAAGATAGTAGGGAAACAATTTTCACAGCCAATGTCTATGATAAAGACTTGATTTCTAAAATATATAGAGAACTGAGTCAAATTTATAAGACTACAAGTCATTCCTCAATTGATAAATCAAAAGATACGAACAGTTTTCAGATGAAATAATTAAGGCTATCTTTAGTCATATGAAAAAATGCTCTAAATCACTATTGACTAGAAAAATGCAAATCAAAACAACTCTGAGGTAGCATATCATACTTACCAGATTGGCTAACATGACAAAACAGGAAAATGATAAATGTTGGAGAAGATGTGGGAAAGTTGGAACACTAATGCAATAATATCTAGTGATGAATTGGCTAGGACAATTCCTATTAAACCTCCAATTGTGAATAGGAAAATAAATCCAAGAGCTCAAAGTATTGCAGGGGATCATTTGATATTGCCTCCGTGAGGGGTTGCTAGTCAGCTAAAGACTTTAACTCCTGTGGGCATAGCAATAATTATTGTGGCTGATGTGAAATAAGCGTGAGTGTCTACGTCCAAGCCTACTGTAAACATATCATGGGCTCAAACAATAAAACCTAGGAAGTGAATAGACATTACAGCCCACACTATTCCCATGTAGCCAAATGGTTCTTTTTTGCTGGAATAGTATGTTACAATATGGGAAATAATACCAAATCCAGGGATAGTGAGGATACAGACTTGGGGATGACCTGAAAATCAGGAGAGATGTTGGGATAAGGTTGGATCTCCACCTCCGGCCGGATCAAAGAGCATAGTGTTTAGATTGCGGTCGGTAAGCAGCATAAGTAGTTACCCACTGCTAGAACAGTCAGAGAAAGCAGAAGTAACACGACTGTAATTATTACTGATCAAACAAATAGAGGTGTTTGATATTGAGACAGGGCAGGTGGTTTTATATTGATGATTGTAGTAATAAAGTTAATAGCGCCTAAAATTGATGAAATTTTAGGTGGAGGGAGAAAATAGCTAAATCAACCGAAGTGCCTGCATGGGCAAGATTTCCTGCCAAGGGTGGATAGACAGTCCGTCCAGTACCTCCTCTGACTTGATGGAGTTGTGAACTGATCCAGCCATTCCGGAGAGCAATTTGGAACTATGCCCAAAGGACTATAAAGCTCTATATACCCTTTGACCCAGCAATACCACTTCTAGTTCTGTATCCCGAAGAGATCATAAAAATGGGAAAAGAACCCAAATAGACAAAAATACTTACAGCAACTCTTTTTGTGGTGGCCAAGAATTGGAAATTGAGGGGATGTCCATCAGTTGGGGAGTGGCTGAGCGAATTGTGGTATATGAATGTATTGAAATACTGTTGTTCCACAAGAAATGATGAGCAGGCAGACTTCAGAAAAACCTGGGAATACTTACATGAACTGTTACTGAGTGAAGTAAGGGGAACCAGGAGAACATTGTACATAGTAGCAGCAACATTATGCAGTGATCAGCTTTGACAGACTTGGCTCTTTTCAGCAATGCAAGTTTCTAAGACAATTCCAAAAGACTCATGATGGAAAATGCTATCCACATCTAGAGAATGAACTGATAGAGTCTGAAAAGCATTCTATTTTCTTTTTCTTTCTTTTGTTTCTTTCTTGTGTTTTCTTCTCTTTGGTTCTAATTCTTCTTTCAACATGACTTATGTGGAAATACGTTTAATACGAATGTATAGGTATAGCCTATATTAGATTACATGCCATTTTGGGGAGGGGGGAAGGCAGGAAAGTGGAGAAAATTTAGAACTCAAAATCCTATAGAAGTGAATGTTGAAAACTAAAAATAAATAAATGACATTTTTAAAAAAGGGAAAAAATCGAATTGTAAGATTTTACATGTATCCCTGTTATATTTAATTTTGGCACATTGTTCTAGCCTGTTAATCTTTATTTAATCTGTTACCTAGAATGTTAGTTACCTCTCTCAGCTTTGTATCATTTCTGCTTCAGTAAGAATGCTTTTTATCAGTTCTGCTAACACAAATTTTGGACAAGACAGAGTCATGAAAAGAGACACTTACAGTCCTTCCCTTGGTCTTCTAGTCCATTCGTATTTTAACTTTGCCTCTTAAAGATCAGCCTTAACCGCAAATCACTCTGGCTCTCATTGATTGACCAGCATTAGGTCCCAGCCCAGTTATTTGGTTGATACTGGGATTCTGATGGCTCAGAGGGAGTATAAATAGCAGTTGTTTCTGTTTGGCCAGAATCACTAAGGGTCTTTCCCTCCCAGATGGATTTTTTTTGACTAGGTAAAAGAGGCCATTCTTTGCTTCATTTCTTGCCAAGTCTTAATCACCGAATAGGTATTGCCTCAGACAAACTGAGACCTGGAAGAGAACTTTGCTTGAAAAAGACCAAGGTCTCCTACTATATTCAGGACCATCTCCAGTAATCCTGATCTATATCTGGACCCAAATGGCTCCAGAGGAGAGAGTGAGACTGTGACTTTGCACAACCCTGCCTCACTTAAATCCAATTTATTTGCAAGTCATGACATCACCTTCCTGATGTCATGGTCCTCTTCCAGAACAAAGGGCAAACAACAGTCAAAGTCAAGTAGAAATGGATCTCTGTGGCAGCATATTAACTTAGAAAACCACAAATGAACATTTATCTACTTCCTACTATATTTTTATTTTCTTAAACATTTCCCAATACCATTTTAATCTGGTTTGAGTTTGACTCTTAAATGATTTGCTTAGGCTTCCACAGGTAGTAAGTAGTGGAGTCAGGGTTTCAGTCCAAGTCTCTGACTCCAAACAAGTACTCTACACCTCTACCACATTACCAAGGAGCAGAGTACCTGTTTAAGAAGAACTGAGTTTCTTCTGGTTGACTAAAACAGAAATTTTCAGAGTATTTTCCTGTAGTACTTAGAAATAGACTAATTTTTAAATTTTTGGCTAGTGTCTGGAGTCTAACTCTTTGTTGGGTAAAACTTTCATAACCTGTGTTCCTTCTCTTGTATTACTGTTTCTGTGATATTTTGCTTGCAGATTTTTCCTGACTTAGTTTTAAGTTATTTTGACTCTTCTTCCTTCTGTTTCTAGTCAGTCACCATGTCCTGCTGATTTCTTTGCAATCTTTCTGGTGTTTGCCTCTTTGTTTTCAGGGTCCACTTTAGTCTGGGTGATCAAACCTAGATTACTGTTATACCTCCTACCTGACCTTTGTGCCTTTAGTGTCTCTCTAATTTATTCTATATGGTATTGCTAGATTAAACTTTTAGAAACACTAATTTCAGCAAATATTCCCTGACCCCCAAATCCTGGAGGGGCTCTCCATTGCTTCAAGCATAAAATCCAAACTCTTTAACTTGGCCATTCAAGGCAATACAGTTGCTTCCTCTGTCTGTCCTTTCACTTTCTCTGCCATATCAGTTTTTGTACCGTCTGCATTATATGAATCTGTGATCTGTTTGATTAGATGCTCTAGTCAGTAGGGCACATTGCATCCCATCTGCACATTTCCATCCTATGTGACTTGTATATTCCTCTATAAATCATCTAAGAAAGTCCACCTAACCTGTAATATCTACATGAAATTAAATAAAAATCTGTACCACTCTCAAATAGCTTCCCAGAAAATTTGTCATCTTTTCTTTCTTCCAGACTCCTAAGCTGACTTGTTCACTGAAACTTCATAAAACCATCCCTGCTTTTCATAAGCTGTGTATATTGTGTTCCATTGTTGTTCTTGCAGTTTATAAGAGATTGGACTGGTATAGTGAATGAAACATGAAGACTTAGAAATACCTGGATTCAAGTTCTGCATGAGGTGGGGGTAAGGGGGCAGGACAAACCCATACCTAAAGATTCCTATTGACTTAATTTTAAACTATAATCTAATCTATATTTTATTTTTTATTTATTTTGTTAAATAGTTTCCCAGTTGCATTTTAATCTGGTTTGGCCTTCACTTGAAGTGTGAGACTCTTTAAATTGCAGAGAAAGTGCATTGATAGGGGGAGTTTCCTATAAAAATGAAATCACAGGTCTGGTTTCTGTTCCAACTATGTAGAGGTAAAGTATCATGTATATTTATTTCTAAGAGCATCACAATTTCTAAATTTTTACTTCTAAGTTCATATGTAATTTGTATAGATAGCTTCCTGTATTTAGAAGTAGAATAATTTATTTTCTGCAAAATAATTTTCTTCATCTGATAGTGAAACTGAAAAGTTTTAGATATATGAGATTGCATTCCAAATGTAGATTTTAATTTGTTAATTTTTCTTTAAGCTGCTAGCCTTTGGGGTCCATACAAAGACATCTGGCAAACAGTGGGAAACGCCATTTGGAGAAGACAACCTGAAGCTGTCCACCTTCTTGACCTTATTTTAAAGAAACACAAACCTGATTTCATCTCACTATTCAAGAATCCAGTAAGGAATTTTCTTTTGGGAATTATATAAGGAGAAAGGGAATATTAAGTAGAAGGGGGATAAGGAACTAAATTGTGGCCATGTAAGTTGATAAAAAAGAATGGATAGAAGAGATGTAATAGAGGTACGATTGATAAGACAAGATAATTGTTTGGATGTATGGGGTGAGGATTAGGGAGGAGCCGAGGATGACCCTGAGGTTATGAATGGGAGAGACTGGGAGTATAGTTGTGTCAGCAGTGGCAATCAGAAAGTTTGGAGGAGGAGCAGGTGTAAGGAGATGATCATGGGTTCTATTTTAGATATGTTGAATGTGAGTTGCTTATAGGATGTCCAAGTGGAGATATCAGATATTTGATGATGCTGGACTAGAGCTTAGAATATAGGTTAGGGCTGGGTAAAAAATACTTTTGGGAATTTTCTCCATAAACATCGTATTTGAACCCATGGAAGCTGAGGAAGTGGTTAGACTGAAAGGAGGGGAACTAGAATAATATTATTTAAAATTGTTACCTTGGGGCTATCCATTTCTTTTCAGCTTATTTAAGGAAAAATATTTCTGCTTGTACTTCTGTCAAGGCTATGTTATTGATGTCATACTTTTAGAAGTGACATGAAGCCTTTTTCTGACCATATGTTCAATTGTCATTTTCGTCAGGCCAAAAATGTTCAGCAGCATGAGAAGGTTCAGAAGGCAAGTACAGAAGGAGTTGCTATCCAGGGTCAGCAAGGAACCCGACTTCTTCCTGAGCAGCTCATTAGAGAAGCCTTCATCCTGAGTGACCTCTTTGACATTGGTGAACTAGCTGCTGTTGAACTTCTTTTGGCTGGTAGGTTGGAATTAAACCAAAGCTGTGTTGAATGCATGGGGTTGTGGTAAAGAAAGCACCTTGAAAATCTTAGGCAGTTTTATATATACATGAATATTGTGATCTGGTAGTGCTGATGATTGTAATTATCAGTGCATATTTAGAAAATGGTAAATGATCTAGAATCCAGATCTATCCGTTTTTTAAAATAAAGAAGCAAATTCACTTGAAATGTATTGCTCAGGGTATGTCTTTTTGTTGAAATTTTGGCCATTTGTTGATATTTTTGTTGAAATTTTGATTTAACCAGTTTTAATGTAACTTTGAAATGGTAAATTAAGAGGCCCCCAAAATTACTTTATGACATAGAAAATTGTGTGTGTGTGTGTGTGTATATCATTGAATATTTATTATTTTCTAAGGCATCTTCAGTAGAGAGTATCTTTTTATTTTGCACATGGGGAAATTGAGGTTTTAAGAAGTTCAATAAATTACCTAGTGCAACATGAGAGACTAAAGACGGGACTAGAAATGGAATTAAACTTTCCACTTCAGCAACTTCAAAAAATGTTGTAAAGCTAAGCACGAGCAGCTTTCCAGAGGACTGCTGCTGTGAGCAGCTTTAAGGTTCTGATCACCTAGTATAGTGAACTCTCTATTTATTTAGCAGTAAATTAAAGCAGAACATTCACAGAAACCAAAGTACAGCATTCACAATGTTATAACAACTTATCACTGAAGTGGCCACATAGTTTTCACCAAAGTGGCCACATAGTTTTAAGCGGAAGATATCATTCAGTAAGTCCTTAACTCGGTCATCCTGGAGGAGCAATTATCCATAAGGGACACAAAGTAGAAAGGTCAAAGTTCTCCACCCCTGGGTCACACTGTCTTAATCTCTCAGTCAAAAGGTCTTTCTTCTTGATTGGAGTTTAGTTTCTAATCATCATTAACTCAATCATCCTTAACAGATAGAAGGTACAGAGTACAAAGTTCTCCTACCCTGAGGCCACAGTAAATAATGATCTCAGTCAGCATTAAGTACCCAAGGAGAAGTCTTTTTATCTTGACTCAAGTCTGGCTCTCAGATTCCATGATTCCTCTTCCATGGTCCCAACTTTTGCCTGAATTTACCTGTCACCTGGATTCAAAAGTAGACAGCTCTCAGCTCCTCATCCAGCTCCTTGTCTGGTTCCATATTGAAGCTCACAATGTCCAGTCCACCTCAAGTCCTTCAAAGTTTCTGTTTCTGGGAAGAGGTTAACAGAGCCACAATAACATTCATACACATTGCTGGCACCATCATCAATTCACTCTTTCTTACTGTGAAAGCAACACAGACCCACCAACAAGGTCTGAGAACTCAACACACATCATCGGTATGGTCCCAGGACCTCTGAAACCATCTTTCAGGACTTCTATAAACAGATAACAAGAAAATCCTCTTTCAGGGCATCCAGTAAGGTCCCAGGGCTTCTGTACAAAGTAACACAAACAAAAACCAACACAGACAGAACAAACAGAGTGCCGGCCTCCACAACTGTTCCCCTTCTCAGTTCTGCTCTCTTCCAGCTTGGGCTTCTCTTTATATGTGGTCATTAGCTCCCTCTGTCCCACCCTTTCCTTTTGCATCAGCAAGTTCCTCCCACTGTGGGTTTCACAAGTTCTGTTTCTTAACAAAGACTTGATATAATCATGGGCAAGGATCAAAAGAAACTTGAACTGAAACAAGGTACTAAGTACTTCTTTGCTTGCCATTACAAATGTTTATCAGAATCTGACATGTGCAGAACACTTGGCAGGGTATTAGAATAGATCCACAGAATAAATGGGTGCTAGTTCACTGTCCTCATGGAAAACATAGTCTAGAAGGGAATTGTAACACCTACATGAATAGCAAGAGTACAAGATGGTATGAAATGAAAGTGTAAGAGAAATACAAACCTTACAAGGTCTTAGAAGGCCAGGATTGTTATTGTCTGTGAAGAATCAGAGAAGGCTTAATGGTGGAGCTAGCATTGAAATTGGGCCTTAATTGTCAGGAAGGATACACACAGGCAGAGATTGAGGGAAGTGGGGTTGAGTGGGGGCTTGCTGAGCAAAGACTCAGAGATTTGACAGAGTGGGAAATAGGGAAGGTGGAAAGGGAAGCAGATTTTTGGGGGAGGATAATGAACCTGATTTTGAACATGCTGGGTTTGAGGTGCTGAAGGGATGGCTAGGAAGATATATCCAGGAAGTATTTTTTAATTTTGAGGTTTGAAATTGAAAGATATATGAGGGTTAGGGTCCTAATATACTAGATGTTACATTATTTAGTCTATTGTACCATTTTGCCTTTCTTTTATGGAGACATGTTCTTTAGAAAACTGTGAAAACTGTAAAACAACTTGTTTTATGTAAAACATATGACTACAAGCTGTTATTGTCATTACACTATTTTCTTAAGGTATTTACTATGCACACACGCACATGTGCATGCACACACGCACATGTGCACGCACACACACACATGTGCACACACACACAGACACAGACACACACACACAATCCATGCTGGAGATGATAACCATTTCAAAATTATTAAATGATTTTCAAAATATCCGAAAGAGGAAGAAATACTGAACGATTGGGAAAAAATCACAATAACTAAACGGAGATTGTTAGGGCATCAGTACTACTGACCCGTGTCTATTTTCTTATCTTTATAAAATTTTTGTAAGGGAGTCCAAAAGGTGTCTGTCACACACGTTAAGATCACACAAGATAACCTGAACCAGAGAGATAACTTTGTCCCAAAACCCTCTGATTATCAGTATGAACAGAGCCATCAAACAAGGAGATATATAGTTACTAAAAGTGGTCATGTCATAAAGAGTGTTCTGCCGAGAGACCAAATGCAAGAAAGTTTCCTTTTACATGCTTAGTTTTTCTAGACACTCCTGTTTATAAATGTCTTTGTGCTGAATACAGTATCCCCAGAATACCAAAGAGCGTTCTTCTTGAGAACCATGACTGCTGAAAAAGGCTCAGTCTAACAAACCATAGAAGTGTGCCAAATGGATGAAGAATGTTTATTTCTTTGTTTGTTCTTTTTTTTTGCTTTTTGGAGGGCAGTTGGGGTTAAGTGACTTGCCCAAGGTCACACGGCTAGTTTTTGTGTTAAGTGTCTGAGGCCAGCTTTGAACTCAGCATAACTCCTGACTCCACGGCCGGTGCTCCATTCATGGTGCCACCTAGCCGCCCCAAGAACGTTTATTTCTTCAAACATGAAGTTAAATGTGCCGTCCATTCACTTGGTCCATCAACACCATAGGTTTCAGATAAACTCTGCAGACGCCAGATGCACTGGTACTCATGGAATGTCAGAGTCCTAAAGGGAGACTTATGGATGATTTATGGGAAGATATGGGTAGGAATCACTCAGAAAAAAGTATGGTTGAGTTAGGATTCGCTCTATTTAATGGAATACCTACACAGGTGTGATGAGGAATCCATAGAAATTTGGAAGTACCAGAGACAGTGTTGGGCTCATCTCCTTTAATGTAGTATGTTTTTTCTCTGCGTTTTTTTTTTCATATTGGTGTTTTGAATTTGTTAAAAGTCAGTAAAGATTATTCATGCAGTGCTTTTAGTTTATCTAGAAGTTATTTCAACTAAAAGAGTCTTTTAATGGAAGATTTAAAAAAAACTTAAATAGCTATCCTTTTTTCTTAAATGTAGTTTCATGGTGGGGAAAGAGATTAAGTGGAAGCAAACAAATCAGTTGCTTTAAATTTTCCACCCACTGTTTTGTTATTGCCATGGAGTTTGACTTGCCATATTGATGCTGAGATTTGTGGCAAACATAAGCACTGAAATCTTAGGAGATATTTTGCTGTTGAATTAATATTCATCTACAATACCTTTTGCTGTTGTACGATATAAATTTGATACGAGGAAAGGATATTTTAAAACAAATGTTTAACTGAACTCCCTAAGGGCAGAGTTCATATCTTATGTTTTTGTTTCTTTCAAGTAGTAAAAACTTAATAAAAACATGATTTTATGATTGCATTTCTGTATAATAACTTGAATTTTAAAGCAAAAGTAAAACTAGTAATCATTTTAAACAAATATATTATAAAATAAGCAGATATGACCTAAACACATTGTTACATTATGTTGTTTTTCAGCTGTTATGTTGGTCTTTCCTTTATTTTTCATATGTGTTATGTTTTCTTTTTTATTCTTTTTCTTTACTGCCTTTGCACTTGTAGGAGAACACCAGCAGCCTCATTTTCCTGGCCTTACAAGAGGATTAGTAGCAGTTCTTTTGTACTGGGATGGAAAGCGATGCATTGCAAATTCCCTCAAAGCCTTGGTACAGTCACGGCGAGGCAAGACATGGACACTAGAACTTAGGTCTGCTATTTCTTTGGATTTCACTTGGTTTCACATATTTTAAAAAATTTAACTTGGAAGTTACATGGGAAATTCCAACTTCGGAAGTAATATGCAGACTTAAACTAAATATTTATAATAATCTGAAGTGACTTTTATTTTTATTTTTAAAATTTTTTTCCTTTTTGGAGGTGGGAAGGCAGGGCAGTTGGGGTTATGTGACTTGCCTAAGGTCACAGGGCTACTAAGTGTTAAGTGTCTGAGGCTGGATTTGAACTCAGGTCCTCCTGACTCCAGTATTGGTGCTCTATTCACTGTGCCACCTAGCTGCTCCCTGAAGTGACTTTTATATACTGCCTGAGAACTATGTGGTAGATTTTAAATGTGTATTATAATGATTCTACATGAAAAATAATGAGAATGTACATGGTTAGAAGCCTGTTAAGATTTCAAAACTTAAGAATTATTTAAGGGATAATTTTTAGTACATCTTAGTTGTTTCTAAATACAGTTTTAAATAAAAAAAAACACAAAAAATCAACAGAAAACACCTTAAATTATAAATGAACTGTTTTAGCTGTACTATATGTGCACCTGATACTGGCAGAATGAGGTTTTATGGTATCTTCTGCTGAATTAGGTATAAACATAATGTTTCATTCTGATTGTTTATTTCTTATCATTATAGTCCTGAACTGGTATCCATGACAACGCGGTTTACAGATGAACTAATGGAACAGGGATTGACGCATAAAATCCTAACTCTGGTGTCACAAATTGATGTGAACAGTGAGTTTGAGAAACTACAGCGAGAAAGAGGCTTGGGCAGTGAGAAACATCGCAAAGAGGCAAGGGTTCATCTAAATGACTTCTTTAGATGTCTCTGAAAAATGTAAAATGTAGTTATATCAGGTTATTTAAAATATACATCTAATCCAGCCCGAGGAAACAAGTGCTGTGACCCCTTAAGGCGACTAGGGCAGCCAGTTGTAGGTTGCTGCCTGGCAGTTGTATTTTCTGTCTCGTTACTTTACCTGTATGTCTGAGGTGAATTCTTTGTGAAGGTTGCTAACTCCATATAGCGGTTTGGCACTTACATGGTTGAACAGCAGGGGCTGGCTAGAGTTTTAAAAGTAGTTTAAAAATGACTTGGGGATTCAAATATATTTCAATTAATTAGGCCATATTAGCTTCTTGCTTCACTGTAGTTGTTTCATAATGAGTGCTTTATATTTGACTTCTAGGTTTCAGATCTCATCAAGGAATGCCGTCAGTCTTTGGCAGAAAGCCTGTTTTCCTGGACCTGCCAGTCACCTTTAAGCAAAGATGATACTCTGCTCCTTATTGGCCATCTAGAAAGAGTCACAGTTGAAGCTTCTGGCTCATTGGATAGTGTGAACTTGGCTCTTGTCATGGCCCTCCTTTACTGCTTTGATATCAGTTTTATAGAGCAGTGTGCAGAGGACCGAGAAGGTACTGGAGAGTCTAGGGGTGAAGGGAGGGAAAGAAGGAGGGGGAGAGAGAGAGAGAGAGAGAGAGAGAGAGAGAGAGAGAGAGAGAGAGAGAGAATGTTTGTGCATGAGTATATATGTGTATCCATGCATGTTACTGTATATGTACATGCATTTGGGTATATGCACATACAAAAATGTTTTTCGTCTAGATCTATGACTTCATTGCAGTGGGGAGCTCCTGGTGTGGAAGCTCCCTCTACCAATGCCCATGGACAGTCAGTTGCTTTGTAGCTTCATTGCCTTAAAGAGTTATTTAGGGCACCAAGAGGTTCATTGACTTGCCCAAAGTCACATAACATGTATGTACATGACAGAAATGGAACTTGAACCTAATTCTCAGACTGGCTATGTTATACGTAAATATAGGCATTTTAAAAAAAATTTTGAAATTTTGGGATTAGTGCTTAAATCAGGCTGTTTACAAAATTCAACTAAAATGAGAAATGTTACAAGCTTGTTTCCAAATAAGAGTCATTTCATTACCAATAGTTTACTATTCACATGTAAAATAACATTTTAAAATATGTACATTTTTGTATTGAGTGGCTTATGTATGTAACACATACATTTTCATCTATGCTTTTGACCTTTGGAGTCAAAAAAGAATCAGCATAAACAAATTCTGTATGCCCAGTACATAGTTCTAATTGCTTATTTTTTATTTAAAGTTCCTAAGCTTTTCAAAAATATTTATTTTAAAGGAGGATCTTAAGACCAAAGTTTTAGAAAGAAATCATTTTTTGAGTTGCACATTCCTGTAAAATGGTTAAAATTTCATGTTGTTTTTCAGTCATATTCATTTCTTTGTGCCTCCATTTGGAGTTTCTTTGGAAAAGATATTGGGGTGGTTTGCTATTTCCTTCTCCAGCTTATTTAACAAATGAGGAAACTGAGGCAAACGGGGATAAGTGACATGACCAGGGTCTCACAACTAGGCCGTGTCTGAGACCAGATTTGAACTCAGGAAGATGAGTCTTCCTGAGGCATGGCAGTCTATCCAATGTGCCACCTCACTGCCCCAAATTTCACTTTAGTAATTTTTAACCAGTTTTTCTTTAGAAATGAGAAAATCTAAAAGAAATAGTAATCTCAATTTTTATTCCCTACAAAATTTTAATCACAAATATTTGCACATATAATGCTCCCAGTTTTGTTTTTTGAACCAGACCTGATTTCATTGTATAAGGAACTAGCTACTTATGACAAAACTCTTGACCAGTGCCAATTGGTATTTGTTCTACAACTTATGAATTCCTTGGGGCATTGTGAGATTAAATGACTTAATAAATTCATATAATCAATTTATGTCAGATGTAGGACTTGAATTTCCTCTCTGCCAAACTGTCTCTTAGTTATCCTTTAGTTAAATTTGTCATCTCAACCCTTAATCAGGACAGCTGATGGAATGTTGACATCTTCACCTTATCTGTGGGTTGTTTCTCTTTGTCTCTCTTTCACTCCCTCTGTGGCCAGTAGGATAAGCTAGACAAGTTTTCTACCTCTTTTCTAGATGCCATGATGTCAGGTCTCTACAATTTGTTTTCAGAAAAATGAAGTTTCATTAAATAAAATAAATTGAGATGTTTTGAATTCCCTAAATGTCAAAGATGATTGTCTTTAAATGTTTACTTTTGGTGGTTCATGTTTTTGAATACTAATTGACCCTGTAGTTTTGGTATCTGTCTGGTGTACTATAATGCTTTTGGTTAGTAAATTTAAAGTCCTTGTGTAGGCTAAGTGACTTCTTGACAAATTCAGTAAATGTAATTAGAATAAACACGATTTGTTCCTCCATTTTATATGATTTAGTAGAGTTTTAACTCATGCAGAGACTTCCAAGTTCTTGCTGCTTGTAATTTATCTACTAAAATTGTGTCTTTTATGATATATAGTAACACTAAGTTGTTTTCAAATTCCTGTGGTGAGGGAGGGATGTTCTTGATTAGTTGAGGTGTCCATTTAGTAGTGCTATGTTTTACATTTTTCATTTCCTGTACATTGTCTATTTACAAATTTACTATATAAACTTGACTCAGTACTTAACTGATGAAGAAAAATTGAATATCTTTTAGCCATTCTTTTCTTTATTCAAGAAGTGATATCATTATTATGCAGTTTTTAGCATAATCACCCACTTTACAATTACAGATATAATTCAACAACTACCACTGTTAACGGAGAGACAATATATTTCATCCATTCATTCACGCCTTCAAGACTCACAGCCTTGGAAACTACCTGGCCTGCAAGCCACTGTTAGACTTGCCTGGGCATTGGCATTGAGGGGGATATCTCAGCTCTCTGATGTGCCAGGTAAATTGATTAGAGACAGTATTTCTGAAGTCTTTAAAACAGAAACCTGCAATTTGTTTTACACTGTGCAATTTCAATAGAGATAGCATCTGCTTGTTGAGATAGAAACAACTCTTAAGATAAGAAGCTATTTAGAATTATATCAGGTGTAAATTTTGATAGAATGTCAAGTTAACTTTCTTATATCAGAAAAAATTCCAAGGTAAATATAGTTATGGTTTTATTTCTGATGACAATAATCTTGTAAAAAGAACAAATAGAATCCAATTCAAATACGTATTAAATGCCTTCTTTCAGCAAATTCCCATACAGGATTAATTGGAAAAAAGATGCACAAGATATTGTCCATGTTCTGAAGAGATTATGTATGTAATTGTAGTAGAAAAATATTTGTTGAGTTGAATCTGTTTGAGGGATTAACATTTTTTGACCCTTTAATTTATTAGGTTATATAAATGACCTTTTCTTGTTCTTGAACTTTGATGCTGTAGAGAGCCCTTTTTATCCCATGTCTGCTAACGTACTTATGCAAATATAATAAAGACTTGACTCTTCTCTGGTCTGAGACCCTTCTGCCCTGCCTACGCAATTTCTTGAATCTAAAAGTCAGTGAAAATATCTGTGTGGGAGCTAGTGGGAATAGGAGAAGAGAGCTTGCCTGCCATTTGGTCCTCATCACTGTGAAACTGGTGGCCAACAGTCCTTTGCAAAGGCAAAATTTAAAAAAAACCCATCCCAATAGCTTTGAATTATTTGGAAAAGGTAATATGGTAAAACTAGGCTAGTAGCACAGAAGTTATCTTTGGTTATATTAGATGCACCTTCCAAAGTAGTTATTTGCCGTTAATCCTTCTGTCATCCTATGGAGATAGCTTTTTTCCCCCTTATGTTTTGAATACCACTCTTATCTACACACGTGTGTGCGCACACACACACACACACATCCACACCCCACCCATCCACCCCTATGTAATCCAGTGTTTGTTTTGTATGTTAGCAAACAGCATTTTGACAACTTTTCTTGTGTCCAACAAAGTGTGCATTAGCAGGGGAATCTGAGTTTTGCACAAGTAAGGTATATTGATTTGTTATCTTCTCAATGAATAAATTTACCATTATTTTGTTAATTTTTCTTAATTTCTTTGAAGCTCTTGCTGAATTTACGGAGGCAGATGAAGCAATGGCAGAGCTTGCAATTGCCGACAATATCTTCCTTTTCCTAACTGAGTCTGTAGTGGGGTCAGAAAACTTCTACCAAGAAGAATTTTATATTCGCAGAATTCATAACCTCATAACAGACTTCCTTGCACTTATGCCAATGAAGGTAAGTTATAGAAACACAGAATTGGGACATAATTACAACAAATCTAAGACTTGCTTTGATAAATCAGCTTTGTTTTGGAAACAAACCAAACTTTTCAAGATGGGCAGACCTTTGAATGCATTCACTAAACTGTTTGACTTACTGTGAAAATGTGGAGCTTCATGTATATGTTGTGTTGTAATTTGGTTTCTGAATCATGGAGATTGATGGTATATATATATATTCTGCTAATTGAATTTAACTAATAAGAAAGAATTTTTATCATGTATAGAGAACCAGCTTCGAGAAAGGAAGTAAGTATATATACTGATGATTTTGTGGACAGAAACAGAACAGTATAGTCCCTGGAGAGCAGCACTGGAGTAGATTTTATTTCATATTTTTACAAATGAAAGGAAAAAGAGAATACCTAGTGAAAAATCTAGGCTTATAGATGACACCAAGACCTCCTTGGTACCAGATAATCCACATGACCACCTATCAGCACCTGTAAATTAGCAAATTTAGGGGAAAATACAGACTTTGCTTACATAGTGATTTGACTTTAAACCTCTAAGAAGCAGATCTCAGAGTCTTTGTAGGCCGTTCCTTGAAGGTTTCAACTCATCATGGTGTGGTGGTTCAAGAAACCAACAAAGTGCTTGAGGTCATCAAGTAGCACGTTAAAAAGAAAACATCACATCACTTAACCTCTCGGAGTCTTAGTTTTCTTATCTGTAAAATGAGAGCATTGGACTAGATGACCTCTAAGATTCCTCAAATATGTGATCCCATGAATCTGTGAATAATCTTACTGTTGTAAAGTGTGTGGTGTCCATGCCTGAAATAAATTTGTGCAGATTTGATTGCTGTACTTCCAAAAAGAAAAAGCTGTTGAATCAGAAATGAAAAGAATGTTTCCTAATGTAGGTTCATTTGGGAATGAGGTATATTTTATTGCTTTAAGGAAAACAATCATTACGAAGTGTTCAAAGGTCAAGAATTTTGCTGACTGGTTTGCTTCCTTTTGGGTTTTCATTGAACTGCAAGTATATTTGCTTAACAGCTTCAAATTAATAAAGATACCTCCCATTCTTAAGTACTGAGCAAGTAGAAGCACTTAAAAATTTGATTTTATGTGTATATTTGCTATGAAGATTTTGGCTTTCAGCTTTCCTTCTAAGATAAATTGGGAATGGAAAGACTCAGGAGGGGTAGAATTCAATGACCCCATTCTATTGTTTGTACATGGTAGTGTTTTTAAGGCGGAAATGGTATTCTATTTTTATCCTTTTGGAATATGTTGTAGGCTTGGTAAACGTAACAAAAAATTGACCCTTGTCTGTGGCATAAAACATGCACCGTTAAAATATTGTTATACATCATAGTTGATAATTTAGTGATAACATCCAGCTGTAAATTTCTTCACTTCTTTAAAATAGTGCAACTATGTTACAAGAAATACATTCTTTCATACCTAATCTCTTTGGGTTAGCTGCCTATTTTGAAAATTTCATTGCCTTTAATAAATGTCTTTAATGTATATGTAATGGATGTAATAGGTGAAACAGCTGAGAAACAGAGCAGATGAAGATGCTCGAATGATTCACATGAGTTTGCATATGGGTAATGACCTTCCTATTTCACTTCGGAGAGATCTGGAACACCTTATGCTTTTGGTAAGCCACATTGATACAATTCAACTTTTTTTTTGGTCCCTGAACTCTTGAGCTGTTTTACCTTAAGTTAACTCATACATGAAGAGAGAGTGTCCCTATGGATATGAACTATCGTTTCTTTTGTTATCATGAATATTTTAGGTATTCTTTACATTGATTTTATTGTCACTAAGGCTCCTAGGGAAGAATTAGGGTAGAATGTGGATTATTAAAAGAAAAACAAAATGCATCCCTTTATGTCTAGAATCAACTTCTTGGCAATAATATTTAGCTTTCCTCCTAGTACCTATAGTTTTTAGTGTTTCCTCTTAACTTCTTTTTTCTGGACCTGATATTCATTAGTTCAAAGAACTTCCAGTGAAGAAATTCCCTTTACTAAATCATAGAGGCATCTTTTTGGCATCTTATAGTGTCTTAGAGAGTGGCGGGGGTGGGGGGGGTAGGGGTGGGGGGGAGAGGCTTGAGTGTATCTACAAATTAAATAACTTACCTTGAGCCACACAGCCGACATTTTTCAGAGGTGGATCTTGAATACAGATTTTGGCTAACTAGCTGATACATGGCACAATTTCTCTTTATTATTTAGAAAAACTAACTATAGGATGTATTGGATAGAAGAGAAGGGGAGAATTTAAGTTATTAACTCTTCATCAGACATGCATGATTATTTCATAATTTGTAATTATAGCTAGTAATTTAATAAATATTTAACCTCTTTAATACTAGGGTTGTTACCATTAAATTTTTAAATGTTTCATTAAGAAAAAAATTGCTATTTTCCCTCAAAAATCTTTGTTCATGACTTGCAGATTGCTGAGCTGTATAAAAAAAACCCTTTTAATTTGGAGCTTGCTTTGGAATATTGGTGTCCTTCAGAACCTCTTCAAACATCCACTATCATGGGATCTTATCTAGGGGTAGCTCATCAGAGACCCCCTCAACGCCAGGTTAGTTGTAGCTTTCATTCTTTTGCCTAGTTAGATTTTTTATGGTAGAGTTAATTTAACTATATTTCAGTGTTTCTAGTTATTTCCTTGCAAGAGGTCTGTGTGTGGGTCATTAATAATCTATTTCCTTTTTTCTTTCTCCTTCTAAATCTTTCAAGGTCAGTGTTTTAAAATAATTGTAACCTTTAATTTTATGTCACTCCAAATAGTGGAGCTGGACTTGAGGTCTGTCTGCGGGCTTTCCAAAACACCCCTCTTTAATAGATTCATTTTTTTCAGGTTATGTGAATGTCTTATGTATCCAGCTCAGAGAGTTTTCATTGTTTTCTTAAAGCTCTCCAGGAGTTAAAACTTTGCTTGGTAGCCCAAATGAGGTGTAGTATTATAATGATTAAAGAGTGCCCAGAATTCAAGAATTTTAGAGTTCAGTGGAAACTTAGCAATCATTTATTTTAACTGCTGCACTTTGTAGATGGCTTTGTTCTTTATGGCTTTCCAGAATCCCTTCTAATTGAATTCATGCTCTTCCTACTCTGATTTCTTTGGACAAAAAGACCAGGTGGTCAGCATCCTCCCTATAAAACTGGAAAGGAGGCTAGGAAAGAATACAAAAGAAAAAAAACTAGAGGTCGTGGTGACTATAAATATATTCCAGATTAGCAGTGCTGTGGTGTCAGGAACCAGCACGATGCTTGCATGTATTTTTAAAAAGCCCGACATAAAGATCAAGAAATTGTTAAACTGGGATTTGTATGACATGAAAAAAACCTGGCATTGTCATTTCGCCTTTGTATAATTTGAAATTCTAAAATTTATTGCATAGTCATAAATATTTTATTTGTCTTATACTCTGATTTATAATTAATAATATTTAGAGAGATAGCATGCTATATGAGGCAGTTAAGTGACACAGTGGATAGAGTGCTAGAACTGAAATCAGAAAGATCTGAGTTCAGATATGACTACTGACATTTCCTAGCTGTGTGATTCTGGGCAAGTCATTTAACCTTTGTCTGCCTCAGTTTCATCATCTATAAAATGGCGGTGATAATAGTACCTACTTCAGCGGGTGGTTATGAGGATTAAATGAGATAGTATTTGTAAAGCACTTTGCAAACTTTAAGGATCTTTATAAATGGTATAGCTACAGCTACAGGGGAAGGTATACTATATTTGGAGTCAGAGAATTTGGGTTTGAATCTTGACTCCTGCTGCTTACTAACTGTGTGACTGAGCAAGTTGCTCTCTGGCTTCAGCTTCCTCATCTATAAAATTAAGAAGTTGGACTGGTTCCCTTCTAGCCCTAAATCTGTGAATCTGTGAATGTTTCTAAACTTCACATCTGTTTAAATTAGTGTGGGAACATATGTGGGATTCCACTACACATAGGCCAAGGCAAAGGTAAAGAAGAAAAGAGAAGCAAAATAGCAAGGGCCCATATGTGAGAAAAAGAATAGGGAAAAATAATGGTGTTGGGGGATTAGATGTGCAGGTAAAATACTCCCTCCATTGTGTTAAATTTCCTGTTCCATATATTCTCTGTTCCTAGTTTAGCTGATGAATTTTACTGACAGTGAACATTTTTGTGTTTTAATCCCAAATATATAACTATAGATTTTCTGTATGTCTTAGCTGAGTCAGTCTCTAGAGTTCTCGTTTATATATTTAAGATGTAAGTTGCCTAGAAACATTTTTAGAACCTTCTTCATGGGGTTATTATCATTGTTTTAAATAAATGGCATTTCAGGTCTATAAAACAATTCCTCTCAGTTTAAGTTAATTTTGTTTACATTTGGAACTGAATTTGGGACCAATAAGCATTTGAAAATTAGCCTATTACTCAGCAAACATTTTTCAGGTGCCAGACACTGTGCTAAGTATTGAGGATACAAAGAATGACAAAAGACAAAGTGTGATCTTGGGGAGCTCATACCTTAGTAGGGGAGAAGGCCTGCAAATGACAAGAATGCAAATTCTGTGTGTGTATGTGTGTATGTCCATGCCTCCATATTTACATCTACATATATAATATGCACACAAGATAAATTGGAGATAAAGAAGACTGGGAAAAGCTTCTTATAGAAGGTGAGACTTTGGCTGGGACTTGAAGGAAGCCTGAGAAGGGAAAATTGCAGGCAGTAGGGGACAGCCAGTGAAAATATCTGGAATCTGAAGATAGAATATCTTATGAAAGGAATTGCAAGGAGGCTATTGTCACTAGATCAAAATGAACGTGGAGATGAATAAAGTGTAAGCATTCTGGATAGTTTGGGGCAAGGGACGCAGGTTATAAAGGGCTTTGAATGCCAGACAAAGGATTTTATATTTGATCCTGGAGATGGTAGGGAACTACTGCAGTTTAGTGAATAGAAAAATTAACTTTGGTTTATTTTAGTTTGCATCATTCATTTCCACGAGATCTTGAGTTACAAATTTTCTCCCCGTCTTTCCCCTACCCACCACCCCAAAACAGCCATCCCACTGTGTACCCCCTCCCCCAATCTGCTCTCTCCTATATCCTCCCCCATCACCCCTCTGACTTTCTGGTAGGGCAAGATGGATCTCCCTACCCCAGTGCAAGTTTAGTGAATAGAGAGGTAATATGGTCAGCTCTGTACTTTAGGAAGATTACTTAGACAGCTGAGGAGAGAATGGACTGGAGTGAAGAGAGACTTGTGTCAGGGAGAGCCCTATCACACTAGTCCAAGTTGGAGGTAATGCACCAGAATGGTGGCAGCATAAGAGGAGAGAAGAGAACTTAAATGAGAGAGATTATAAAGGTAGAAATAAGATTGGCAGCTGATTGGACATTGGACATGAGAAATCATGAGTTAAGAATGTTACCTAGATTGGGAGCCTTCTGTTAAACTGGAACTGTTATTGATTTTAAACTGAACCTAGCTCTAATACTATCTTAATATGGAGGAAAGATATATTTGATGTAAACTACAGACTTTTTTTCTTTTTCAGGTTGTCTTGTCAAAGTTTGTTAGGCAAATGGGAGACCTACTTCCTCCTACTATTTATATTCCGTATCTGAAAATGCTCCAGGGATTGGCCAGTGGGCCACAGTGCGCTCATTACTGTTTCAGTTTGTTAAAAGTCAATGGCAGTAGTCATGGTAAGAACAATTTAGAAACTTTCCAAACAGATTGTACCACCTTTAGGCAGAGTGTCCCTGTATCTCCATAACTGCTGATGAAATTTTACAAGGCAATGTATGTATATTATGTATATTTTCTATGTATATTAAATTCTTTTTCATTGTATATTGTCAGTATTAAACAAAACAAGAAGTGACAAGATTAGGCTGATCTATGATGATGAAAACAGGAAAGAAACCAATGGCCAGTAGATAGGGCAGGAGCTTGGGCTATTGGGAAAATCTGACTTGTATACTCTTAACACACTGGTATTTGGGAAGTTTTATTTTGTTCCATTTTAAAATATGATTTAGTTTGCCAAATTTTAGTTTTTACCCACCTTTTCAAGATCACATCTATTGTCTAAAGCAAAGTATATCTGCTACACAATTCTTATACCTACCTAGTCTTCCTTCATAGGTATGATTTTACAATATTTTACTCAGTTTGGTTGTTTTTCTTTAGATCTTCTCAAACTTTTACACTTAATTTGGGGTATAAACTGGACATAATCTGATCAGTACAGATCATAACAAAACAAATATTTCCTTGTCTTAATGTTATCCTAATACTCCAAATGCTTGGGAAAAACTTTAGATGTGTTCATCTTTCTGGGTACTCCCTCTAGTGGTACAGGTTGCATCCATTTATGCCTTTTTATTCTGTGGCACTTTTTTGTCTATATACTCCCATAAATCCTCCATGGGGGCTATACCCATTGTTTTAAGGACTATCCTCTTAAGATCTCTTGACATCAGATAATTTCCAAAGGAGCACACAATATGTCTCTCAGTTATTCTTCATGGTATGCAGTAATAAAATTTGATTTGAAAATATTCCTTCACAATGTTATACATTGCATTATGGAATTTTGTGATCATTGTGGGAGGAAGCAGTCCTTTTTGTAACTATATGATGACACAGTGGGCTTTCCTTGTTGTCAAAGGGGAACTTTGGGTGACTACCCCATAAATTGTGACTAGCTGATTTAAGTAATACATTGGTATGATCTCATGTTAGACAACGTGTGAAAATTATTCGGAAGGTCCCAGAAGAGTGGTGTATAGCTTGCAATTTTGGATTTTACAATATAGTAGCCAACAAACTTACAAACAGGCATTTTATCCACAAATAAAGGAGAAAGAAATTCAGCATTTTAAAGTTGTTTTTCCACCTTCATTTCAAAGCAGTTAAGAAATTGTGTATTGTGTCTTAACAGCTGAAAACATTCAAGGATCAGGTGGCAGCCCTGTTTCCTGGGAACATTTCTTTCACTCTTTGATGTTGTATCATGAACACTTGAGGAAAGATCTGCCAAGTGCAGATAACGTCCAGTACCGTCACCTGCCTTTACGAGGCATCACCCAGAAGGAGCAGGATGGATTGATTGCTTTTTTGCAGCTCACAACTACAATCATTACATGGGTAGGTAATCAGTCCCCCTACAGTATTAGGGTTCTATCTGTGTGCTTTCAAAAGAAGACCTCTTTAATACGTGTAGTAACAAAACTTTAGGATGATAAATATGATACGCACCTAACATGCTACATTGATCTCCATGTCTTTATATAACCATCAGAGGGAAGGATACTCAGGCTTATTAGGATAAGCTGAAGACTAGAAACATTGTCAGAAAAAAGAAAACAATTCAGTAGAGATAAGGACTTTATTACAAACTCAAAATATAATCCATGATTTTGGAACTGATGAATGAAACTCATTGAGAAACTTGTATTAATCCAGCAGTGGCATCGACACTGATGAAAATTTTTCTGTGTTGATAGTAAGAATTCTCTAAGAGAGCTCAACTCCAAAGCCTCATAATATTGTAGAAGTGACCCCATATTTTTTGTTTTTTGTTTTTTTTTTTTGCTTTTTGGAGGGCAGGACAATTGGGGTTAAGTAAGTTACCCAGGGTCACACAGCTAGTTAAGTGTTATGTTAAGTGTCTGAGGCTAGATTTGAACTCAGGTCCTCCTGACTCCAGGACCTGTGCTCTATTCACTGCACCACCATGTTCTGAATAAGGGCTATGCCAGCAAAACGTAAGGTCTGACAGGTCCTACCAAGTGCATTTCCAAGATTAGGCTAGTGTAAAGAATTGGAGGGTAGTTTTTTGAGGACCAGCCTAGCTAAGTTTGGAAAACCTCATTGCCAGCTGGCCAAAGGGCTTATGATTTTTTTGGCCAAAGTAGCTCTCAAAGATCATGTGCTGAGGGTAGGGAAGTTGCAGTCTTTATTACAATAAAATCATAGAAGCCTGATTCAGAGTTAATTACTTGGTTTCTTTTTTCTTCTTTCCAGTCAGTTCTGTAAGCTGGTATTAGATGTATTTTTCTTTTCTTTCCTTTTTTATGGCAAGGCAGTTGGGATTAAGTTATTTGCCCAAAGTCACACAGTTGGTAAGTGTCAAGTGTCTGAGGTTGAATTTGAACTCAAGTCCTCCGGAATCCAGGGCTGGTACTTTATCCACTGTTCCACCTAGCTGTCCCTACATGTGTTTTTCTAAAACACCATTTTAAAGAGATAAGAATATGTTTAGTTTCCTTAGCCTAGCATTTTAGGTTCCTTATTCAGTGGACCCAGGTTACCTACCTGTTCTGTCTTATTACTTTCCAATATGGTGCTATAAATTAAGTCAAGCTACTGTCCCACATACTCTCTAAGCACATTTTTGCTTTTGCCCCTTTGTTCACTTATTTGTTTTTTTGGCATAGAATAGAGATTATGTATTTTCTTTAAAGCCCTATGTCACCTTTTCCTTTCTTCATGTTACATGTTACCTTTCCTAAGTAAGCCCTCTCAGCAGTGATTTTCCTTTACTTTCAATGTCCTCAGCACTTAGCTGAACATTATTATATGATTTTGCACTTGTTTAGAGTTTTCTTTGGTGTTTTATGGTCTTACAACACTAGTAATAATGGCTGATATTTGTATACTGCTTTAAGTTTTACCAAGTATAGGTCATAGCACTGCTGTGTGTTAGTTGATGGTTTCATGAGTCTCTGTGGACAAAAATATACCTTCTGTGGTGGCAAAACTTCTGGTGATGATCCTTAACCTGGTTTTCAGACAATAGAAACAGTCTCTTCCAAGGCTCACACTCAAAACTTTCCCAGCTTGGTATAGGGCCTACTAGACCTTGTGTTCCTACTCAGACCTTCAGACCCAGAGTAGCCTGCTTACCACAATGAAGAGGGCTTTAGTGTCAGAAGAGCTGGGTGGGGGTCAGAAGAAAGATAGCCTTCAGCTACCCCCATACTTGTCCACATAGGGCAGTATGTGGCAGTCTGGCAGCGGTTCTGTCTGGTGTTGTTATAACCAAGTGGAAAATTGTTTATACAGATCTCACTCCCACCAGCTGATCTTCCTGCTGATAGAGCTTGGAGTACTACTTTCATAATACAAATGAAGTGATTGAGTCTTAAAGTACTTCTTCGTGGTCCCCCAGTTAGCTGCTGTCAATGTGGGATTTGAATTTAGGTCTTTTTTTTACTCCTAGTCGTAGAGTGCTGGACCTGAAGCCAAGAAAACCTGAATTCAAATCCTTAGATGCTTGCTAGCTGTGTGACCTTGGGCAAGTCACCTAATCTGTGTTTGCCTCATTTTCCTAAATGGTAAAATGGGGATAAGAATAGCACTTAAATCCAATTTGTACTGATCAGATTATGTCCAATTTATACCCCAAATTAAGTGTGGATCAAATAAAATAATATTCATAAAGCACTTAGCACAGCGTCTAGCACATTATAGGTGATTAAATAATACTTGTCCCCTTCCTCTTTCCGGCACTTTCTAGCATTCTTCATGGCATCATCATACCTCTTAAGGACAGGGACCTTTTTAAAAGAAATTTTTTTTTTTGCTGCTTTTATGTTCCTTGTAGTGTATAGCACAGTCCTAGGCACATAGTGGTAAACACTTAAGTTCTATTTTGAATTGTATTCGCTTTGTTTTTGCTCCAGGGAGGGTAAAGGCAGTTAAGCAAAGGTCCTCCTAGTGATGTTGGCATTGTCTGCTTCTTTCACTGATGTGTGTAGCCATGAGAAAATTAGGTCATTTTGAATTTTTGTCTATTTAATAATTATTTGGATTCAACAGTATACTACAAGTGATGCTACTGCTTTATTCTTTGAAATGTCAAATTGACTGAAGTATAGTGGTCTGGACTGATGTATAGCTGTCCTTAGTAATACTATGAGATGTTGCCCTTTATGCTAGATTAATGAATAATCATTTGGGTTAGCAAATACTACCCATTTGTCTCTTACTGATACTTTCTTTAACTTGTCAATGATTGAACTAAAGACCTAGAAATTGAATGTTTGCCTTTTTAAAAAAAAATGTTATGTTTAATTCTTCAGAGTGAGAATGCTCGTTTAGCTCTCTGTGAGCATCCTCAGTGGACCCCTGTGGTTGTCATCCTTGGACTCCTGCAGTGTAGTATCCCTCCTATTTTAAAAGCTGAACTATTGAAGACACTTACAGCCTTTGGAAAATCTCCTGAAATTGCTGCTTCCCTCTGGCAGTCTTTGGAATATACACAGGTAAAATAAATCCAACTCTTATATTTTTCTAAGTGTACTTTGCAAAGTAATGCTTGGTAACAATTCCAACAAAGGCAGGAACCAGAAGCGTTGTAGTATATCAGTTGTATGTCCCATTTGAAGCCCTCTTTATTGGTCATAGTACAGGACTGGAAATGAGCAGGCTTCAGTTCTGTTGCTGATTCTTGCTGAAAACTTCCCTAGGTTACTAAGGGCAGATAAAGATTTTTTTCCCCATTATCTATTAAATGTTAATAAATAATGAGCTTGAAACTCTCTTATCTATTATTTGTAGGCTATTCTTGTACCTCTAGAAGTGTCTAGATTTACTACAGAAGAATATTTAGGTTGGAAGTGCCTCTTCCTTTTCCTTCCTTACGCTCTCACCAAGTGAGTGCACTTCAGTGAGTGTAATGCCTCTGTGGGACCCCTCATTGCCTTCTTCTGTTGTTCCACTTTGGGACACTATCACTGTCTGTTAAACTTTGTATTCACCTCATTTAAGAACAGTATAAAACTGTTTTTGTTCTCTTATGCCAAGCATAGATTTACCTTGAGATTATGTGAAGGAAATTCTAGGGTCATTTTTCTTCTGTAAGTGTTTCTCTGCATAAGAGGTAGAATACAGTTTAATATTTGCAAAACATCTTGAGATCACTTTAAATGAAAGTAGAGTATTAAAGTTTGCATTACTTTTTTGTAAATGCAGATGTTGTTGCCATATTGGTATTCAGAGCTTACATTCAGATAGAGGGTAGTGGTAGGCTGAAAAAAATTTACAAATGATTTGTAGAAACAGTTCTAGACTGGGAAAGTATTGTTGCAAAATAAATGAAAATTTAGAAATAATAAAAGCTTTACACTCAATATTTCATTGTTCGTTGATTTTTTTCAGAGCTTATTTTAAGGGAAGTGAAATATAGATAACACAAGCATATGTGCCCAGAGGATTTTAGATAGATCTGAATTTTTAAAAATAAAAAACAATGGAGTTGACTTAAGTTACAGTATTTAAAAAATTTTATTATTGTTTTGTTGTGGTTTGAGTTGGCTAAATGTGATGACATACTCATATATTTCATGGAAAACAGAATTTAGATATATTTCATGGAAAACAGAATTTAGATGATAACTTTTTTGTTTGTAATGTAATATTGAAATGTATCTCTCTTTAGTAGTTGTATTGAAAGGTTCTGTATGATAGCATTTTCTTGGCTAAGAAGAATATTTTAATCCATAGACTTTTTGGTCAGCTAGTAGCAAAGTCAGGGGCAAAACATCAATGTTTAGAAATTTGTCTTAGAAGCATGTCCTTGGAATTTGCATTTTATTTTTTTAGCTCCAGTTATAGATCTGTGTAAGGGGCAGTGAGGTGGTATAGTAGATAGAGGGCCAGACCTGGAGTCAGGAAGACCTGAGTTCAAACTCAGATACTTGCTAGTTGTGTGACCTTGGGCAAGTCACTTAAACATATTTGCCTCAGTTTTTTCATCCATAAAATGAACTAGAGAAGAAAATAACAAATCAATCCAGTATCTCTGCCAAGAAAAGCCCACAGACATTCATGAAGAGTTGGATATGACTGAAATGACTGAATAACAACATAGGTCTACTTGTAAACTCACATTTGAAAATCAGCAGTCCAATACTAATAAGATTTCATCCCAGAATACCTTTTTATCTTTTGTTATTGAAGTAATAAAGAAGGGATTTGTTTGTTGTTAATATTTGAGAATTTCTGAAAACCTATGTAATTGACATTATACCTTTAACTGAAATATACACTAATGAAAGCCTATGGAGAGACTTCAGAAGCGCTATTTTAAAGTCAGTAGACACTTGTAAAATATAATCAAGGATAATGGTACCTGTAATAATTAATGAAAATGGAAAACCATTGCTTCATGGATAGAATAGAAATGTCCCTAATTTCTTTTTCTTCTTATTTTTAAAAGATACTGCAGACTGTAAGGATCCCAAGTCAGAGACAAGCAATTGGCATTGAGGTAAATAGTTCCTATTAGTCAGAGTGTTAATTTCATAAATTTCATTGAATATTGGGGGAAGCTGTAAGAAATTGTGGTTTTTTTGTTATATTTCTACATTGTTTTCAGATTTTATGTATTTTCCATTCAACACTTAGGAGTTTTCTGTCAGTGCTGAATTGAAACAAATTCTACATATATCTGAATTAAAATTAATAGTGCTTGATGTAGAAAGGCTCTTTTAATGGAATTTCAGAATGCAAAATGGATTGTTGTAGACCAGTCATATGAACTGGTGCAGTTTCTAGATTCACCTCATTTAAGTTAGGTTATTTGAGTCAATCCCAAGTAAGAATTTACTTCTTTTGGTTTAATTTCCAATGTTTGAGTTTTGTCCTTTTAAATTTATTTTAGTAAAATTAAAGACATTTGGAGATAAATTATGCAGTTCATCAAAAGGGACACTGAATGGGAAATTAGGAATTTTTGATTCTGTAACTGTTTTGGTATATATTTATATGTGTTATGTACCTATATGTACATATATTTTAACCCCCCTTTGCATTTCTTTGAAACATGAAAATATTTGTTAATTCACATCTTGCAAGAATGTTATAATGTTTAATGAGTTAATGACTTGAGAGCCTTAGCTTCTGTTCTTTGGAAGTCAAATTTTCTTAATTTTTTAACTTTTGTCTTCAATGTTTGTTTCCATTGGAAAGGTTGAACTAAATGAAATAGAATCCAGGTGTGAAGAATATCCACTGACAAGGGCCTTTTGTCAGCTTATTAGCACACTAGTAGAAAGTTCATTTCCATCTAACTTGGGGGCTGGACTGCGTCCACCTGGCTTTGACCCATACTTGCAGTTCCTCAGAGATTCTGTGTTTCTCCGATTTCGCACTAGAGCTTATCGCAGGGCGGCTGAAAAGGTAAATTCTCAGAGGGATGTTGGCTTTTTATTTTTTCAAATCTGTTATTTTGCTGAATTGCTTTTCTGTTAAAAGTAGTAGGTGCTATAGATGCAGTTTACATTTGGAAGATACAGTGATGTCCATTGGAGCAATACTGTTTTCATTTCATTTTATATTTTGAACTCTTTAATATCAGGAGTTGATAGCTTTTGTTCATTCTATAAATCAGATGAAAAGAATCTTGGTTTTTGGAACTAAAACTAGAGCCTTTCTATTATTTACTTATATCAGTAAGTAATTGCTGTTTGCTTTGACATTTTCCCCTTGACTTTGTGATCCTTTAGTTGTGAGACATCTAGACTCTGTCAGGTCTTTGACATTTTATAGATCATTAATTTCAAATACCATAGAATGAATGGTTATTCAGAAGTTTGTCAGGAAAATGAGATAATCTATGGTGTTGAAACTTTGAATATTGAGGACTCACCTTCCCCAATTGGTTTAGTTCAAAAGACTTTGCTTTGTTAGGATCTTTTATTTCCTGGACAGGTCATGCCTTGTAGGCCTTACAGAAGCCATCTGATTTGTACAAGTGCCTGCTCCACTCACCCTTAAGTGAGACTTTGAACTGGACTTTGACTCAGTCTGGCTTAGATTTTGCAATCTGGGGCAGTTCCCCTGGAATTTCATGGTTTATAAAGAATATTGCATTATTTTTCCAGAGAACTTTTCAGATGGGCTGTTTTTTACTGTCTTCTTTGTAGTAGGAATGAACTGTCAAAGAGGTACCTCCTGAACTCTTAAAAACATATTGCTGATGTCTTGTGATTTACATATAACAGTATTACTATTAATATAAAAATAATATGTGTTTTATTGTCAAATATTTCAGTATCAATTAGATGCTATATAACTATAGTACTTTATGATTACAAATATTTCCTGATTTTAAAAAAATATTTCCACTTCCAAAGAGATCAGTATGACTTTAGCATCTATTACCCAAGTAAGCATTGTTCCATTTTGTTCTTATTTTGTAATCACATAATCCAGAATCAGTCAGGATTTCTTCTTTCATTAGCCAGTCAAAAAACTTTTATTAAAGGCTTACTATGTGCTTGATACTCTGTTGAGCTCTGAGGATCCAACAAAAGGTAAAAACAGTTCATGCCCTCAGAGTGCTCACATTCTTATGGTGGAGACAATAACTAAATGTAAGTAAATAACTAATAACAAATAATACAAAGATAACTAAATGTAAGTAAAATTTATGTGGAGTAAATTGGACACAATCTTAGGGTGAAGACATTAGTGGGAATGAACGAGGAGAAACCTGCAAAGAACATGGTATTTGCATTAAATCTTGAAGGATGCCAGGGAATTCAGGAGGTGGAGATGAGAAAGAGAACAATTAAGAGATCATTAATAACTTTGGAGAGAGTAGTTTCAATTGAAGGATGATACTGTAACCCAGACTAAAGAGGGTTTAGAAGAAGAAAGGAAGTGGAGGCATTGATTATAGACAGCTTTCTTAAGTACTTTAGCCTCGAAAAGGAGTAATGATGTAGTATTGTAACTGGTGGGAATGGTAGGGTCCCTGAGAGTTTTTAAAGGATGATGGAGACTTGGACATTATTGTAGGCATCAAGAAAGTGACCAATGGAGAGGGAGAGAAAAGGAGAGATTGAAGATTAGTGAGAGTAGGGATAATAGAGGGGGACAAGTCTGCTAGAAAAGACAGGATGGAATGGGGTGAAGATTGCACATGACAGGTTTTGTCTAGGCAAAGAAGATACCTCTTCACATAAGAGTAGTGTGAATTAGGATATAGTGGGAAAACTATCAGAGTGATGTTAGATGGGAACAGGGTGCCAGGTAATGTTTGAAAAATAATGAAAAGATTTGGAATCTTCCCTCTTACTAATGGAATATTAAGTTGGTTAGGGAGATGTCAAAGGGATTGTCTTGCTGTAGTGAGGACCCATTTGACATTATGCAACATAAATTTGTAATGGACCCAGTCAGCATACAATTTTCTTGGTTTTCTCTACCTCTACTTGGAAGTATGTGCACAGTGGTGGCAGTAATCCAAAACTGGGATTTGGAAAAGCATTATCTGCAACAGAATAAGGGGTTAGGGGAATTAAGTAGAGATGAAATGGTTCACCAACAGTTTGAGATAGGGAGGAGATGGGGGTGTAGCCAGAGTGGGACTGATGGCCTGGGAAAGAACTGAGAGATGGATGGAGGAATTGGAAGGCATGATCAGGAGCAGGAACAGGATTAGGAGTTGTAAGGTTGAGAGAAAGATCGAGTGATAAAAGATCATGGTCAGAAAAAGTAATTTCAGCATTCATGAATGTGAAAGTGGAACACTTGTGGGTGATGACAAGGTCAAGTGGATCAAGATCAAGACCATCATCTCTGTGTGTACCTGAGGTAGAGAAGTCATGGGATATGAGTTGACTGGGGAATTGGGAGGTTAGAGTGTTTGAGGGAGTGCCATTATGTAAGAAGAAGTCCCCTAATGGGAGGGCAGGAGTCAAGGAGGAGAGAAAGACTGTAAATCAGGCATAGAACTCAGTGAGGAAGCAAAAAGAGAGTCCTGGGAGGGACTCGATAACAGATATCAGAATCTTGATCTTGACCTTTTCTCTGCCCTTTATAGTTAATATTTGCTCTATGCCATTTTCCTTTTGACTTTGTGAATCTTTCATTTAAGCATTAGAAGATGTCCTTATTCAAAGATTCATGCTTCACATAGAGCATAGTTAGTGCTTTGGAGTGGTAGGTAATGTGTGCACACAAGCATCACTTGAGAGTTTGCAAGCTCTGGTTAACCAAAGCAAGTCCTAGGTGCTAGATCCATTGTCAACCATCTCAAATATATTAATGTTGGGGGCTATTTTGTGGGGAGAAGCAGGACAAAGGATAAGAATGTAGTTTCAGAGTTATGAAATACTGAAACTTTTTTAGTTGAAACTCTATGAAAGGTTAAAACTTCATGAGGAGCCAGAGATCAAATCAGGTTTTAGTTAGCAAATGTAATAAAATACAGTTCTTTCAGATACAATGATTTAAAAGCACAGATGTTTGCTTAAAAAAATTCCTCATATGATGAAAAAAATACAAATAAATAAGCCCTCAATTTTTTATTTGACCAACACATTCTTGGACATGAAAGACAGAAAGACAGTAAAACAAAAAGTATTGTATTTCTTTATTTGCTTCTAGTGGGGAAAGAAAAAGAATGTAAAATGAGTCAAAAGTGTTGCCAAGAAAAGTATTTTCTTTTTCTGTAGGGTCCGTAAAAGTACATGGTCATGAGTTGGAATCTTTGTTATCTGGTATCTGGCTTGTCTATCCCCACCCCCTTAATGATACTTTAATGGAAAGTATTTTATTTTCTTTAGTGGGAAGTTGCTGAAGTGGTGCTAGAGGTGTTTTATAAACTTCTCAGAGATTATGAACCTCAACTGGAAGATTTTGTGGACCAGTTTGTAGAATTGCGAGGTAATTTGGTTCTTTTTTACTTTCTACTTTTCAAACATATTGGACACTTTACTTTTGTGGTTTGGGAGTAAAATGTTAAGCATTTAAAAACATTTTTCACTTTTAATATGTCACATCAGAAAATTAGGGTGAGATCCTTTGACCAAGTATAGAGACTTCCCTATGGAATTCAGTTAATTGACAAACATTTATTGAGCTGCTGCTGTGGGTGCAGAAGCATCCATATTGAAATTTCTACCTACTAAAGTTTCTAAGTCATTGATAAACCACAAAGCTCTCTATAAACTACAGTAATCACTTAAGTTAGATTTTAGTTTGTAGTGTTATAAAGGTTATGCATGGGTATGCCATTTGGAGGCCAGTTATTTTAAAACAATGAATAGGTTACTTTTTAAATACTTGAATGAGGAAAAATATGAAGATTATTGGTTCTTCAAATCCTGGTCCATGTTTTGGTATTTCCTTTTTAGGAGAAGAAATCATAGCCTATAAGCCTCCAGGATTTAGTTTGATGTATCATCTTCTGAATGAGTCACCAATGCTGGAACTTTCTCTTAGTTTGTTGGAAGAAGGGGTTAAGCAGCTTGATACCTATGCACCTTTCCCTGGTATGTATTTGGATGCTATTTCTTATATCTACATTCTAACACAAATACACACAGTTTATAATATCTTAGAGTCCTGCCTTCAACATTATGCATACTTTTATTGGTTCTTACTTTATGTTCTATGATAGATTTCTGTGATATAATTTCACTTCTCTAAAGTTGGAATCTAGAGATCTGTCAAAATTACTGTATTCCAGCAAAATTTATTGTAAAGTGAATATCTGTAAAGTGAATATTGTAAACTGAATATCGAATATCTTGGATAGGCATTTTGTTAGAATAGTTAGGTCTCAGGATGTAATACAATCACATTTTAGACTGTAGTATTTATTAAGCCTTTTAAGATTATGTATTTAAAGGAAATGTGATAAATATGACTGCTTTAGGAGATGGCAGTGTTAGGGAAAAAACAATGGACTCCTTATGTTAGCATGAGAACATGATGTAAATTTTGAGTGATGCTGGTCCTTAGAATTTGTAACACAGCTTGTTAATTCTATATACTTCAGATCCAGTTCAGTGATAAGTGAATTTCTGTTAAGTTAATGGATTGTTTGATTTCATGGTTTGATATTTGCTCTGTAGGATAAGATATTTGTATTGTGCCAAGATAAAGTGTTTGCAGAATTATTCTATGTGGCATAGATGTATGGATATGAGTTTATTTAATCACCTTTGAATTTGTGTCTGATGGTAATGGATCTTTAAGACCATTTCATTTACATGATTAAAACCCTATCTGTTTGTGATACTGAGCCATTTTGTCATTGTGGAAGGACTTTAGTGATGAGAACTTTCTTTTCCTGGTTTTCAGGAGCTGTGGCTGCTTATGGGTATTGACTGGAGTACCTTGAGAATTTGCCAGGTCATGTCATGTTTTAGGTATGTTTCAAACTGTAGAGACTCTCTAAGTTTATTTTGTTGATTATAGGGAAGAAACATTTGGAGAAAGCGGTGCAGCACTGCCTTGCTCTTCTCAATTTGACTCTGCAGAAGGAGAATCTCTTCATGGATCTTCTAAGAGAAAGTCAGCTGGCTTTAATAGTCACTCCATTGGAACAGCTATTACAAGGCATCAATCCCCGAACTAAGAAAGCAGATAATGTGGTTAACATTGCCAGGTAAGTGACCACTGGAGATAGAAAAAAACATAAAAAGATGAAGTTTTGATTCCTAAATTTGATAGGACTGTTGCTAATACAGTTTGTTTTTTTTGCCGTTGCCTTTTTAAACGTGATGATTCTGTTATTTCTGATGGAATATATTGTTATTTTGCCATTTCTGATATGCTCGTGGCTTAATATTTTCCAGGATTTGTTGCTTTTAAAACAAGTTAAATTAACCTAGAATGCTTAGTTTCAAATATCAAATCATTACTACTCTGTATCAGCAGTATTGTAGATTGTAAGAGTACACCCACATTTTTAATATCAAAAGATAAAAAAAAAGATTTCTCATGTTTGCTGGGTAACATATTTGGTTAAAATTTTGACTCACTACTTTTGAGCTCTTGTTCTTCTGTTTTGAGTCTTCCTTCTTAGAGAACTGTAGGAGGCCAAAATTTTCACTGTAATGTACTTCTGACATTAATGTTTTAAAGGTACCTCTATCATGGCAATAGCAATCCCGAACTGGCTTTTGAAAGTGCCAAGATCCTCTGCTGTATTTCTTGCAATTCTAACATTCAGATAAAATTAGTAGGAGATTTCACACATGATCAGGTAAAGTGTGTGTGTGTGTGTGTGTGTGTGTGTGTGTGTGTGTGTGTGTGTGTGTGTGTGTATTTGAGATGTATATATTGTCAAACTATGTTAGAGGAATTTTCTCTTATTGATAAAAAATTATTTCAGGGGCAAAATGTATACATATTTTTTTTATATTTAAGGATGATGCTACAAAGTTATTGTATAGGCCAATGTGACCAATTGTCTACACATTGAACACATTTAAAGACATAAATCATATGACTTTGTAGCTCCAGATACCATTTCTGTTGCCTGTCATTATATTTGACTGCTTCTTTGTCTTACCATCGTTCTGCTGCCTTGGTTGTAATTGAGTCATTCTGTCTATGATTACTGCTCATTGGCGTGGCCTGTCTGTTTTTGTGGTTTCCCAGCAGTCTCCATCTATTCCATCTCATTTAATGTGGTGCTTTATCATCTCTTTTACATTGTGGTTCTCACTTTCCTTTGTACAGTTTTCACATTTCTCACAATTGTCACACTTGTGCTTCCCAAACAGCAGCTGTGTGAATGAGCCTCTTGTCACTGAGGCTGTCGTTTAGCAGATTAGAAATTCTCGTAAAGGAAAAGAAGAGCATATAAACTGTGGGCTCCCGCTGTACAGAATTGGTGATGGGGTGTCTCTGTAGAAAGCATAAGTGAATTTCATTTGGTCTTGAAAAATAGAATAATATAACGTGGCTTTTAAAAGTGTGACTTTATTTTTCAAAGGGCAGAGCAATAGCTACATATTTTAGACGTGTTAAAGTTTTTTTGTAGAAGGCTTTGTGGTTTTTAGAGAACTAACAATTTCATAAAATCTCTTGGAAAATGAGAGAAATCAGTTAGTCAATCAGTAAACATTGATTAAATGCCTGTTATCGGCTTGGCGTTGTGCTGAGGGTGGGGGGTGCAAAGGAGGCAAAAGAGAGTCCCTGGCTTCAGGGAACTTCCAGTCTGATGGGGGAGACAGCAAGAAGACAGACACATATAAACCACGCTGTATACGGCATAAATAGGAAGTAATTAAAGAAAAGCACTAGCATTGAAAGGATGCAGGAAAGGCTTCCTGTAGGAGGCATGATTTTAGTTGGGACTTCATGGAAGCCACAGAGGTCAGTGGTCAGAGTGAAGGGAAGGGGAGGGGAGTGTTCTAAGCATGAGAGACAGTCGAGAGAGAATGCCCAGAGCTGAGAGACGAGTGTCTTGTTCATGGAACAGCCAGGAGGCCAGTGTCACTGAATTGAAAAGTATGTGTTGGGGGATAAGGTGTAAGAAGACTGGAAAAGTAGGAGGGGGCTAGATGAAGAAGTGTTTCAATTTAATTTGTTGAAAAAGTGCATCTTTTCGTTCACCCGGATAATATTTATGCTGATTTTATATCTTTCCTAGCAAGTGATTCAGTTTTTGTAATTTTTCATCTTCTACTTTTTTGGAATGATTTCAGAGTGTAAGCCAGAAGCTGATGGCTGGATTTGTGGAGTGTTTGGATAGTGAAGATGCAGAGGAATTCATTAATCCAGAAGAGGGTATGCTTAATTCTGGATCATATTAACATGATGTTTGTTGTATTAATGTAGTTAAGTGAATAAAGGAAAACGGATGAAACAAAAACAGCTCATTAGTGGAGTCAGAGAAAATGGGAAAAAAAATTTGAGAAACTTTTGGGGGGAAAAGAAATAGTGCAAGGTAATGGAAGATTGGGTAAATCTTAACTATTCAGATAAAAAAATTGTACTAATATCTTTGTGTAGAGTAATTGTCACTTTACTCACATGAACTTCTTTATGATGCTGTCACTTTTCTTTTTATGTCTTAATGAAGAGTTAGAACCTGATAAGAAGTTAGCACGAATCCGCCATGAAACAAGAATACACATCTTGAATCTTCTTATCACTTCTCTGGAGCGCAATCCACCCAACCTTGCCCTGTATCTCCTGGGCTTTGAATTGAAGAAACCTGTTAGTACCACAAACCTCCAGGATCCAGGTATGAGAGATCAGATATATTGACTTAACATTTATTTCCCAGTTAGAGTCACCTAATTTTGCTTGATGGTGGATGTTTCTGGAAATCTGATGTGTATCTGGGAAAATTGGTTGAGATGTTAAATCTTGGTCTCTGTTAATAACTAATAATAATATGTCAGTCCTCAGCCAGTCAATTGTGATTAGCCAGACCTTTTCTTCTGTTTGCATTTGACCTACAAATGCAGTAATTATATAGCATGTTTATTTTTTTATATATCACTGGTTTTATTTTGAAGGGGTGGGAGGAGGGCAGGATTGGGTCTCAGTCAGGCTGTGATCACTCAATTCTCATTGGTACAGAAGCTTTGACTTGCTATGTTTCCGACCTGGATTGGTTTACAATTCCTTAGGCAGCCTGGTAGCCCCCCACCTACTCTTGGGGGTTTCCTATTTTAGTGCAGTACTTAGTGCAACTACTTAACTTAGGCATACTGTAGCTCAGAACTCCTGAGCTCAAGTGATTCACTAGAGCCTGTCTCCCCAGTTGGCAGGGATTACAGGAGCGTGCACCAATGCCTGGATACTACTGACTTTGAAAAGAAATATTATTTAAGAAATTTGGTACTGTTAACTGTTTTGTAATGTTAATTGAAGTTCAGTAAAGATACTAAGAGGAATTTTTTTGCTTTTGCCTTGTATTCAGGAGTCCTAGGTTGCCCTCGGACTTGTCTTCATGCCATATTAAATATTTTGGAGAAGGGAACAGAAGGGAGAACGGGCCCTATGGCAGTAAGGGAATCACCTCAACTTGCAGAACTGTGCTACCAGGTACAGAGAGTACTGCTCATTTTTAAGATAATTAACTGAAAGTGATTTTGTGAATACAGAATGAACTTAGAGTGGTGTAACTAAATTAGAGTGAGCACTTGCATTCTCTCACTAGTGTTGCCAGTTACTCAGTGAAAGGTCAAATCTTGGAAGAAAATAACCAGAAAACACCAACAGGTGGCCTGTATTCTTTTGTTGTGTTGGGATTTTTGGTAATAATGTTTGAAGTAAGGTGGCCTGGAAGCCATTTTTGTTACACTGAGAATTTTCATACAGTTTTGGGGTTATAATTATTGGAATCCAATTTTTATATATCTTTGTCCTTTATACTTTAATGTCTTCATCCCTAAATTGGGAATATTTCAGGAAGTCAAATTAATGCAAAGCATAGTAGAATCCTTCTACCTTTCACCCACTTGGGAACAATTAATGATTTAGATAATTAAGGGATTATTTAATCATAAATGTACCTGCTATATATACCTTGTTTAGTTGTGGAAGTGTGTTTGTCCATCCTGTTTGGTTAAGTTTATAATGTTGTAGAGCCTTACCCTTCATAGAGCTAATATTATAAAATTCTTTATCTTTGAGATTTTATAGTTGATTTAATACTGCTGACTTAAAACATATGCTTATTTTAATTATGTAGGTTATTTATCAGCTGTGTGCATGCTCAGACACATCTGGTCCAACTATGAGATACTTGAGAACCAGCCAAGATTTTTTATTTTCTCAATTGCAGCATCTGCCTTTTTCTAACAGAGGTAGGACTTTTTTTTTTTCCCTCATTCAATCAGTAAGCTTTATTAAGAATTTATTATGTGCCAGATACTGTGCCAGGTACTAAAGATATAAAGAAAACAATGAAATCGTCACTGAGCTCAAGGAGCTTATATTCTGTTGGGGAGACCACATATACACATATAATATGTACAGATTAATTACGTATATGCAGAATAGATACCAAAGTTAAACACAGGGTAGTTAGGGAGTAAATCCACTAATTTCATTTTAATTTACCCATTGTCTTTTGGCGTACAACCATAATAGTGGTGGAATTTTTTTTCTATCTACATCGTTTAATTCTTTTTTTCATAATCTCTCATTTTTGTTTCATGGGGTTAAGAATTTGAGCTATTTGAGCTTGTAGTATGAATTTTTAAAATTCTATCCTTTCAAGGGTACAGCTTGATTGCTAGATTAGCTGTTGAAATTATGAAATTACATTTAAGGGATAGGAAAATAGAAGAAAGTGCTGGGAATGTTTCAGGGAGAAATTGTGAAAAACAACTCTATTTTTCTTTGTGCTGGTTGCAGTGAAATCTTTTGCACCCTTTGTGCAAAAACTAGTTCAGTGTAATACTTGGTAGTAGGACATAGGAATAATACTGGTGATAGAGGCTAACCATTCATTTTGGATTTTTCCTTTCCATACATACATATATCACATAAAGTGACACTTGACAAATATCTCTTTGTCATAGTGTTAATACATTATCTACCCAAGTCTTCCCACTAATCTCCAAAAACTTGTCTAGCTGAGCCTGTGCCCCGTTTGAGTGTGTGCTCTTAACTCCAGCTGTCACATATCATGGAGATATATTCAAAATTTCCCAATTTCCCGGGTAGTCAGACTTCTTTACCACCAACTGACATCAAGCCAGTTCATTCTTCTACTTAGTTGCTTTGTGGAATAGGAAAGGAGAAAAGAAAAAGTGAAGCTTAAAAATACAAACAAATAAATTTTATCCCAACTAATGCACATTCAGAATCATTGTCCCTTCTTTACTCTCTTAAGAAATAGGGCATACATCTCTAATTCCAGGCTCCAACTCTAGCGGATTACCCTTTTGATTTCCTTCTTCTTATGGGAAGATTGGATGGATTATACCTTTTCCAGCTACATTTTACCAACACAGTTCCCTCTGATCTTTGTAAAGATAGATCTTATTCTTTCATAATAGGAATTTGACCTCCAAGGAGCATATCTGGTATTTGTAATTTTGTTGCTATGAATTATTTGTCCCCTGCAACATTGTTTCACCCACAGTTGCCTAAATTTAACTCAACTGCCTGCATTGTGTGTTTGTTTTTTTCTGTTTTTCGGATTTTTGTGGTTGTTCTGTTGTGTGAACCAATTAGGGCTATTAGTTGGGATATGCCTCTAGTTTAGGGATAAATTTTGAAGAGTACTATATCCAAATCCATATGAAAACTGGCCAGTAGTATTCTGCTTAATGTGTTTTTAAAACTTGGAGTCCTATCTTATTCAAGACTTAGTAATGTGTATTTCATAGATATCTTCACAAATCTCAGCACATTAATTTACTACTTTGCCATTTTAATGAGTTAAGGATCACAGGTTAATAGAATAGAAACAGGCATTCTTGTGGTTGGTAGAGGAGACTTTTCCTGATGCCCCCAATTATGAGTGCTTTCTGCCTTCTCAAAAATACTTTGTATTTCTTTTCTGTGTAATTTTTTTTAGTAGATACTTAATGAATGATGGTTGAATTGAGCTGTGAAACATGTATTATTAAGGTAGAAATTAACAACAGAACAGATGATTCTCCACTATTATTAAATAATACTCTAAATGTGCCCCCTGTTATTTAATTGGTTTTTGTCAAATTCTCAAAAATTAATTGTAAATTTAAAAGAATGTATAGCATTTGTATTATAAAATCAAACTATGTATTACCAAATCCATTAAGTCTGATAGATATTCAGTTGTCTAGAAGTATGATCTGAAATTATTTCGAAGTATGATGCATGGTTCTAGATTGATTTTAGTTAAGCATTTCTACTGTTTTTGGTGCTGGAGATCAAAGGAAAAGCAAAAACAGGACTTGCCCTCAAGAAGCTTACATTCTAATGGGAGATGCTGCATGTGTGTTAATATAACATAAAGTATACCTATTCAGCTAGGATATATCAAACTATACTACTAATGAAGACTGAAATTTTCCTCTGCATATGCTTTTTCTTATCTTTTAAACATACTACTTTTTAAAAAAAGATGTTTATAATAGTTCTTCTAAGTGAAATCTAGCTTTATTGAAATTAAATGAAAAAGCCTTGGTACTTAAGATTCTTCCTCTTCATTCCTACCTCTCTTTTCCTGACTTCTTTTTTATTTTTTAATTAATTAATTTTTTAAATTAACTTTTGTTTATTTTTAGTTTACATCATTGATTTCCACAACATTTTGAGTTACAGATTCTCTCCCTGTCTTTCCCCAACCCACCCTGCCCCAAAACAGCGATCCCACTGTATCACCCCTCCCCCAGTCTGCTCTCTCCTATATCGTCCCCCATCACCCTTCTGACTTTCGGGTAGAGCAAGCTGGATCTCCCTAATCCCAGTGCCTGTATATCTTATTTCCCAGTTGCTTGTAAATAATAATAATAATAATAATAATAATAATAATAATATTTTTTAATGTATGATTTTAGAACTTTAAATTCTAGATTCATTCTCTTCCCCCCTTGTCACCCACCCCCGCTGGAAAGACAAGCAATTCAATACAGGCCGTACATGTGTAGTTATGCAGAACATCTCCACAATGGACATATTGTGTAATACTGATGATATTTCCCTCCTTTCTATCCCACCCTCCCCGTGTTCTATTCTCTACTTTGTCCCTGTCCCTTTACAGAAGTGTGTGCTTCTAACAACCCTCCCCTGCCCAAACTGCCCTCCCTTCCATCATTACCCCTCTCATGCCCTTCCCCCCTACTCTCCTGCAGGGCAAGATACTCAATTTAGAGTGTATGTCATACCCTCCCTAAGCCAAATTCAATGAGAGTAAGGTTGACCCATTCCCTTTTTGCCTTCCTGTTCTTCCTCTCCATTGTAACAGTTATCTCTTGCCTCTTCTATATGAAATGATTGATCCCATTCTATCTCTCCCTGTCTCCTCTCTCACTCTTCCCCATTCATTTAATCCTCTCCCACTTCTTAATTTCACCTTTTAAAATGTCATTCCTTCCTATTCACTTGATCCTGTGCCCTCTGTCTATGTACACATATATACACACATTCCCATATGTATTCATATGCATATATACCCTTGTATGTAGACATATGTGTACGTATATATATATGTGCATTTATATTGCCTTCACCTATCTTCAATTGAGAAAAGTTTCATAAGTTACAATTCTCATTTTTCCATGTTGGCATATAAATAGTTCAACTTTGATAAGTCCTTTATGGTTTCTTTTTCATGTTTGCCTTCTCATGCTTCTTGTGTTTGAATGTCAGATTTTCTATTCAGTTCTGGTTTTTTCCTCAGAAATGCTTGAAAGTCCTCCCACCTCCTTAAATGACCATGTTTTCCCCTGAAACATTATACTCAGTTTTGCTGGGTAGGTGATTCTTGGTTTTAATCCTTTTTCCATCTGGCAAATTTGACTTTTTAAGGCATTCTTCTCCTCATTGGCTTTTTGGGCCTCTTTTGCTATTTGAGCTAGTCTGTTTTTTAAGGTGTTATTTCAGTCAGGTTGTTGACTTTCTTATTATGATTTTCTTGCATCATTCTCATTTCTCTCCCCAATTTTTCCTTCACTTCTCTCATTTGGTTTTCAAAATCCTTCTTAAGCTCCTCTATTGATTGTAACCAGTCTACATTTTTCTTGGAAGCTTTTGGTGTGGGAGTTCTGACTGTGTTGTCTTCCTCCTGTTCCATGCTTTGATCCTTTTTGTCCCTAAAAAAGGAGTCTAAAGTTGGATTGCTGAGCTTTCTTTGCTTCCTTTGCCTGCTCATGTTGCCAGTCAGTTACTTGACTTTTGGGTCCAGTAGAACTCTGCTCTCGGAGGGGAGAGCTCTCTCCCAAATCGCTGGGATTTTCACAGCTGCTGGAGCTATTAGGTGGCTGCAGTCTCTGCAGCCCCCACCAGCTTTGGCTCACTGAAAACGCACCTCAGGACCACCACCCAAGACTGTGATCCCAATCCAGGGAGCTCAAGACAAGAGCACTTAGCCTCTGAATGATCACTTGGCCCCCCCTGCAATCTGCAGGCCATGAGCTCTGAAGTGGTCACATGGAGGCAGCTGCAGGGCCACCACATCAGACTGCTTCTAGCTCTGGAGGCAGTTGGCTGGACCTTCTCCCCCAAATTTAGCTGAGTTCCACTCTCCTGACTTCTTTCAAGCTTCAGCTCAAATCCTACCTTCCTCTAGAGCAGTGGTTCTCAACCTTTCTAATGCCATGACCCTTTAATATAGTTCCTCATGTTGTGGTGACCCCCAACCATAAAATTATTTTCGTTGCTACTTCATAACTTTAATTTTGCTACTCTTATGAATCGTAATGTAAATATCTGATATGCAGGATGTATTTTCATTATTACAAATTGAACATAACCCACAGGTTGAGAACCACTGCTCTAGAGGCCTTCCCTGTTAACCACCCCCTCACCCTCCCCCCCCACTGCTAATGCCTTCCCATAGAATGGGAATATTGTTTTAGTTTGTATATATTTTGTATAAATTAGTTTTTTATACATTGTCTCCTCCATTAGAATATAAGCTTCTTGGGGGAAAGGTCTATTTTTTTTCCTCTCATTGTATTTCCCTATGCTTAACACAGTACTTGGCTCATAGTGCTTAGGAAGTGCTTGTTGACTAACTGCCAAATAGCAGAAGGTCTGACCTTTTTGCTTAGATTAGTTTATCTGTTTTTATGTCTGTGCATTCTTCTTTTTTTTTTTTTTGGAGGGGGGAAGGCAGGGCAATTGGTGTTAAATGACTTCCTCAAGGTCACGCAGCTAGTTAGTTTTGTATGTCTGAGGCCAAATTTGAACTCAGCTCCTCCTGACTCCAGGTCTGGTGCTCTATTTACTGCACCACCTAGCTGTCCCTGTGTATTGATTTTTTTCATTATTCTTATTGTCTTCATTGCTAATAGAAATATTATTGTATAATGGATAGAGACCTAGCCTGGAGTCAGGTTACATGCTGAATGTGTGACCCTGAGCAAGCCACAACTTCTCAGTGTCCCCAAGTAACTCTTAGACTACACGTTGCAGAGCAGTTTTTGATCTGCATTGAAATTCCTTATGCCAGTAAAATTAGCTCAGGAGAAAAATAAATAAATAAAAACAGTCATAACAGTAGCTTATATTTACATAGTGTTTTCAAGTTTGCAAAACACTTTTGTATGTATTTTCTCATTAGAGATGTAGCAAGGGACAGATAAAAGACTGTATTTGGAGTCCAACTCAGACTCATACTAGCATAGCAGTATTGCTTTAGGCAAGTAAATATCTTACAAAACCTCTCTTGAATTTCCATTCCTTCAGCTATAAGATGGTGATAATAATAGTGCCTGCTTCACAGTGTTGTGAGGATCAAAGGAGATAATGTCTGTAAAGCACTTTGCAGATCTTAAAGTGTGAGTTATTATTAAATCCTCACAGTAACCTGTGAGGCAGGTACTATAAATACCCTATTTTAAAGATGAGGACACGGGATCAGAAGTTCTCACTTGCTTGTCACACATAACTAGCAGTATCTGAAGTATGATTCAGACTTGTCTCTCCTGACTCAAAATCCAGGGCTTTTTCCCCATGTTTATTTATTAAATTGTTATCATTATGCTGAGAAAACATTTCCCTATCTCTATTTCATTATTTTATTTTTTTCCTATGTGAGTTCCCTTTTGCCCACTCATGTTTTTGAATTATAGAATACGAAATATCCATGCTGAACCAAATGTCATGGCTTATGAAGACTGCCTCCATAGAACTAAGAGTAACTTCTCTTAATCGCCAGCGCTCTCACACTCAAAGACTACTGCACCTGTTGCTAGATGATATGCCAGTCAAACCCTACTCAGGTGAATTATGAATATGGCAGTTTGTTTTATTGTGTTATTTAGGTGTATATTGCAGAGTTAAGGTAGGTTATAGGTCTTTGTTAGTTTTTAATGGTTCTTAAGTGTTTATTAACTTTGTAACCTACTACACATGTATGCCATTTGTACATTATGAGGGCCCCTTGGCTGCAGACCTAGGTTATGAACTGTTGTGACACACTTTGCATTTGTGATGCTTGTATTGATATCACATTTAAAAACATAGACCAGATATAATAACCACTTCTTTGGCTAGATTTTGTCTTACGCAGTTATCCCTTCGGCATTGCCACTTTCCTCATTGTGGTTTCAGTATATCACAGTCGGGAATAAGAAATTAAATGGGAATTTTGGGGGAGTTTTGCAGAAGCCACAGATGAAACTCAAAGGTCAGCAGATGACACAGAGCTCATGACCAAGTACTTAATCCAAATTTTACAGTAAGGTAGTGCAAACATTCCGTAAAAGAAAAAGTTCAGACTTCTTCTCTGGTATGAAGAGAAGACCAGAAAATTTTATGCAGATTTTCCAGATTGTGGGGGTACCACATCCCTAATACCCTCAATGTGGAAGGGGTAACTGTACTTTTTTAGCTTTATTTTTCTTTTGAATTTTAAAATAACCTCCTTGGAGAAGAGTAATGACTGGAGAGTGAGTTATGGAAAGTAACTGTTCTAATCACTAAAACAGATAGTTTGTGTTCTTGTTGCCTCCTTATAAAGGGCTTATAATATCTTATGTGATTGAAATTTATATATGTATTTAGATCTATCTCTCTATCTAAGCTGAATAACCCTAAGTTAGTAGTAGTTTTTTAAAACTATCTCTTGGAGTTTAATTAGTTACCTTGAAATAAGAGAGTGTTTTTGATGATTAGTCCATTTAGCATTGTTACTGAAGTAAGTGTATTTTTGAAATTTTTATATTTTTTTCTTCCTTTTGTAATTCTATAGCAGATGGTGAAGGAGGAATAGAAGATGAAAATAGGTCTGTCAGTGGATTCCTTCACTTTGATACTGCCACAAAAGGTAAAGCCCTTTGGAGTTTTTAAAGATAATTTATTTTTTAATCATGATCTTTTCTAAAGTCATTTCAGTAAGCTAATGGGAAAATTTTCTTAGTTAGAATAGATAAGTCATACAAAAGGGCTATTTGTCATCTAAATTTATCGGTAATTTGGAACTTTCAACTAGCAGGAAATGAGATGGTAAAAATATATTGAAAATGTGAAAGATTGAAATAGAAATTTAAGACCTCAGGTGGAGCATAATACAATCTTTAGCCTTTGGTATAATATGTCTTCTTAATCCTAGCATTATCATTGCATGGGATATTTAAGAATCTAGCCATTGTCTATAAACTAAAAGGAAACCTTTTGTTGAACTGGGGTACTATAGGCTTGCTATAATATTGGTGTCAGCATAGCTTCCTTTTGGGCAGTTGGTGCATGGTGGACACTGGCATTGGTGGCAAGAAAGCAGAAAGTCTAAATGTATTGATTCCAACAGAAGTGAAAAGAAAGCCTGCTTGTGCCTCAGGATCTAGTGAGTTGGAATAAGTATTGAGAGTGAAGATAAGAGGAAAGACTTGGGAACTATATTGTAGCTGGGTAGTGGGAAAAAGTGAGAAACATTATACAGTTAGTGAGATTTATAGTAGTAATACATGCAAGTAGCTATGATAATATAACAGCAATTAGTAAGGCTTGAGAACAGTAGAAGTGGCTGGTGACCTTGCATATTGTAAATTCATGCCCAGTTTTAGTGTGTAATACATATGATAACTTAGAAAATGGGGACTAGCTTTCGTGGATCTACTGCCTATCCATGGGGAGATAGAAATTCTAGGAAAGGTAGACATTTTTATCATGCATCTTGCTGTATTAAATCAAAAAATTCTGAAGATGGGGAGAGGTGGCTACTATCAGACTGGAATTTACTTAGGGGTTTAGCTTAGTAGCAGAAAGAAGCCCCACAGAACTAATACTGTGCCTGTTCACACTAGGAGGAGTGGTTGAGGGCCATGTGGCTGGCCCCCTTGACCTTCAGATATTCAATACTTTATGGCAGCTGCCTCTTTTAGATACATGCATGCTGACCTTTGGTAAATTTTTTAGATACATTTTAGGGTTAGAGATATTCTTGTTGCTTTAGCTCTTATTAAAAATGACCTTTTTAAATGAAGATTTTATGTAGTAGGATTTCTTCTTGAACAAAATTGACTTTTTATTTATCTTTCCTAGTACGTCGAAAAATACTAAGTATTTTGGATTCAATTGACTTTAGCCAAGAGATTCCTGAGCCTTTGCAGTTGGATTTTTTTGATCGTTCTCAGATTGAACAAGTCATTGCCAACTGTGAACACAAGAATTTGAGGGGACAGACAGTTTGTAATGTCAAAGTAAGTAGTGGTTTGACTGAGTTACCATGTCAAAGTGGTTGGACACATGGCTTTTTCCAGTGATTATACTAATCATGCAGAAGTTTTTCTGACTCCACTTCCCATGAGTAAAATGGCTATGTAGAGGTACATTTGTGTGCCTTCTTCCTTCCCCTAAATACTCCCCATCTCTAGTTATCTTCGTGGTAGTTGATCCACCTGACAAGAATTGTGATGTGTTTGGAAGCATTTTATCACCTGCAGACAGAGGTATTGGATCTCACCCTTTTGCTGTAAATATTAAGAAGATCCACAGAACTTTAGCACCAACAACATGCCACAGAGAAAGCTTGTAGCCACCCTTTTCACTTTATAAATCTCTGTCAGTATTTACTGTCTTGAAATTGTATATACTTGTGCTGACATTTTTTTTAGATAATGGAGAGTGTGTGTGTGTGTGTGTGTGTCTGCACTAGCAATCTATAGATATATGTAGCTGAGCTTTTCCACTGTCTTCCTCTCTAGTAGAAAGTAAACTTCTCGAAGGTTGTGACTCTCTTGTTTTCATCTCCCAGCACACTAGGAATAATTGGCTCTTAGTAAGTGATTGTTGAACTGAAAACTCCTGGTCATTGATTGACTTTTAACTCTAATTTATCCATGTATCAAAACTATAACTTTGTTTCTCCTTCCTTCCCTACATCTGTAGCTTCTTCACAGGGTTCTTGTGGCAGAAGTAAATGCTCTTCAGGGTATGGCAGCTATAGGCCAGAGACCTTTGCTTATGGAGGTAAGACCTGTTAACTTAAATTTTAAGTTACTTATTTTCAAACAGTATGAAGTTTGGATGAGAAAAAGAAAAAAAAAAGGAGTTAAAGAGGGCATTTACATAAACAGATTAGTTTAATTTTTAAAAGGTAATTTTTCACATGATAAACTTAGTGAGGTGTTCATCTTCCTAGTGTTTGGCAAGTAGTAAAGATATTCTATTGAATAGTATGATATGCACATGGATATTAGCTAGACAGTTAAATAACTTAAAAAGTAAGACATAGAAATGTTTAATGGGAGCTAGAGATATATTCCTGATGAGTTTATTTGGTAGTGATGATAATACTGTTAGGGTGTGTGTTGTCAGTTAAATAAAGGTCCCATTTTCATAGTCCAAATGATGTGATTATTGAGTCAAACATGGAAAATTTTATTCACTTGACTTTAGCAAAAGTTTAATTAAAGGATAAACCTATTTCTAGTTAAGTAACCTTTTTACTAGCCAAAAGGTTAAATGTCAAAGATATTTCTTTGATTTTTAACTTTTGAACCAGTTAGCTGAATTTTATACCTGTGTCTGATATATCAAAATAAATAATGTATCTGGCTTCTGACAGGACATAGATCAAGGGTTGAGCTTTCTGAAGTGGCATGCTAAGTCTTCATTCATTCATTCCTTAATAAAAAGGGTGAGGGAGAAGATGGTGATGGTGATGGTGGTGGTGGTGGTGTGACTCTTCTTCACAAGCAGTCACCAGCAGATAGGAGTTAGGTAGTAGTTGCACACATGGAGAGCCCACCCAAAGGGACAAATTTGTCTCAGAAAAGGGATAAATGTGAAAAACATTCTCCTGATCCTTGGACTTCTTGGAAGGTTAGTTACCTAGGAGAAAGGGGGAGGATAGAGCTCTATCCCTTTTCATGCACTTCCTTAAAATTCCTTTCTCCATAACCCTGGCTTACTATGCCATGAGAAATCACCTCACAAGCCACTTTTGCTATATGTGATATATTTTGTAGGCCTATGGTACAGGCAGTATTTTTCCTAAGAAACAAGTATTTCTTACAGTATTGTAGTCTGACTTAGTCTCCATAAACACATTTCCTTTTTAAAAAATAATCATTGGAACTAGACAGGTTGGGGTAGAAGGGAGAAGGGAGACCATTGAGATAGTAATGGCCTTACTTTCTTCTATAAAATTAGCTTAATCTTGACACTCCAATGGATCCTACTTGGTTTGACCATGTTTGCTTTTGTACTAACCTATGACTTCTTTTCAATTTCTGGATCTTTAGGAAATCAGTACTATTCTACAATATGTTGTGAGCAGAAATAAATTGTTACAGTGTCTTCATGCAAAACGGCACGCGCTAGAGTCATGGAGGCAGCTGGTGGAAATTATTTTGACTGCTTGTCCTCAGGACCTCATACAGGCAGAGGACAGGCAACTGATTATTCGTGACCTTCTACAAGATGTACATGATAAGGTAATGCATCTCTTAAATCGCTAAAGCTTTTAGTGTTTCTTCAGGTATTAATAAATCTTGGTAATAAATACATGCTTTTAACTTTATTTTATTATAGGATAGATCACATTAATTATTAAAGCACTTTTTTTTGTGAGATCAGACAGAACAGATTGTGCTGTTCTAGACTCTTAGTTCATTATATTAAACTCTTTCTCCAGGTTACTTTCTCCCCCTGGTCCCCCTTAAACTATATAGTTTTATCTTTTTACTTTTGTAATAGTTGAAAAGATCATAGGACCAGCTGCCAGTACATAAAGATACTCTGATTACAGCTGAAAGTTTGAGCCTCATCTTTTGTGTTTTCTTCTTTTCCTCTTTCAGGTACTGGATGATGATGCAGCCCAAGAGTTAATGCCAGTTGTGGCGGGAGCTGTGTTTACCCTGACTGCTCATTTGAGCCAGTCTGTGCGGACAGAGCAAAAGCAGCCGCAGCCACCCCCTCTCACTGCTACAGGGCCTGGAGAATCCCAGTTTGTTTTGATGCTTGATAGTTCTTTCACCTCGCCACCTGCGCTAGACTGCATGACCATGGGGTTTGCTTCTCTTGGAGATTCCTCACTTCACATCATATTGAAGAAACTCTTAGATTTCATTTTGAAAACAGGTGCTTCTTATGTATTTTTACACATAATTTTTATATGTCAGCTTGCATCTCTGGTATATTTAAGAGGCTTATTAAACTTTGCTTTTTCTTACCAGGTGGTGGGTTCCAACGAGTGAGGACACACCTGTATGGCTCTTTGCTTTATTATTTACAGATGGCCCAGAGGCCAGACGAACCAGACACTTTAGAAGCAGGTAAAATAATTTGGATTCCTGATTTTGTTTTTCTTTTTAAGAACAATAATTTCTTAACTGTATCTTTAAGTATATTAGTGGAGCATTTAGTACAAATTTCAGGTGGTGTCATTATTATTTGGAAACTTAAAAAAAAATTTTTTTTTTTGCTTTTTTTTTGGAGGGGGCAGGACAGGATAATTGGGGTTAAGCGACTTGCCTAAGATCACACAGATAGTAAGTGTTAAATGTATTTGAGGTCAGATTTGAACTCAGGTCCTCCTGACTCCAGGGCCGGTGCTCTATTCACTGTGCTACCTAGCCGCCCCCTGTCATTATTATTTGTAGAAAGGCAGTGTATTAAAGTGGAAAGGGTACTCACTCAGATTGGGACCAGAAGACTTGTGTTCTAATTCTGATCCTGCCACTTATGCTCAATGTGATTTTAGGCAAGGCATTTAATATCTCTGGCCCTCTCTTTCTTCATCTGTATAAATAAAGGGGTTGGACTAGATAGGCCTTTTTAGCCTTGAGTCATAAGAATCCTAACTGGGAATCTCTGATCTCCAAAATTATATTAAAACTTAACAAAGCAAATTTGGCTGTTTATAGTATCATCATAATGGATAGTAATTAATCTAGGGCCAGAAACACTGTGCTATTTGTTAAATTGATCAGAAATGGTTGCTGGTCTTTGAATGCTTCTCTTTACCCTTCTTTTGAAAATTTTATTTTTTCTATGTTTAGATGAGACAGGTTTTGTGAAACTTATTTTTTATATAGTGCCTAAGTTATCTTGTGCTATATAAATGTAATATGCCAAACAGCTTATGTTTTTGAACCAAATAATAGGTGGGTTCATAGGAAAAGAAGTTTATATATTAGTTCATTATATTTGTCCTCTTTCGATATTATAATACTTAGAGATATGTGATTTATTCATGTTTGTACTTTCTCCATCATCTTCATCAGTTGCCATGGCCCCAAATTCCATTGCTTGGTGACTGTCCTTTTGATTACTCTATTTAGCCCATGCTGCTCAGAAACACAGTGTATTTCTGGGCCTTTGCCCAGAATGTTTCCAGCTTTCTAGGCCCAATCAGCTTGTGTCCTGGTAAATATATACTTGAAAAACCTTGGAGTTAGTTCTGTGCTATGCTAAGGAAATGAAGACCAGGTAGCAAGCCTGTGCTTGGCTCTGTGTCAAGTGTGGGTTACCCAGAAAAGGTACAGGACAATCTCTTCTCTCTAGAAGCTCACAGGCTCATAGATTTATAGGGATGGAAGAGACCTTGTAGTCATCTAGTCCAAACACCTTTTAGTGATGAGGGAACAAAGAGTCAGAGAAGTGAAGGAATTTGTCCCAAGTCCTGCAGGTTCATGTAATAGAACTGACTCTAAATCCATTGTTCTTTCCAGTGTACCATACATATTCTAAAGTGACTTTTTTTTAAAATTAAATTTAATGTTTATTTTTAGTTTACATCATTCATTTCCACAAGATTTTGAGTTACAAATTTCTCCCCATCTTTCCCCTACCCACCAACCCAAAACAGCGTTCCCATTGTATACCCTCTCCCCCAGTCTGCTCTCTCCTGTTTTCTCCCCCATTATCCCCTCCCGACTTTCTGGTAGGGCAAGATGGAATTCCATACCCCAATGCCTGTATATCTTATTTCACAGTGGAATGTAAATAACAATAATAAATAAATTAAATAAACAAATAAATAAATTAATTAAAAAATATATATATATATATATATATATGTTTTAAATATTTGATTTTAAAACTTTGAGTTCCAGATTATTTCCCTTCCTCCCTTGTCACCCACCTTTACTGGGAAGATGAGCAATTCAGTATAGGTTGTACATGTGTAATTATGCAAAACATTTCCATAGTGGATACGTTGTGAAAGACTGACTATATTTCCCTCCATTTGACACCCCCCCCCACTTGTTCTGTTCTCTACTTTGACCCTGTCCCTTGACAAAACTGTGTGTGCTTCTGACTACCCTTCCCCCAAACCTGCCCTCCCCTTCATCATCCCCACTCTCATCCCCTTCCCCCCACTCTCCTGTAGGGCGAGATACTTAATTTAGTGTGTATGTCATTCTCTCCTCAAGCCAAATTCAATGAGAGTAAGGTTGACTCATTCCTTTTTGCCTTCCTGTTCTTCCCCTCCATTGTAACAGTTATCCCTTGCCTCTAACGGTTACCCCATTGTCTCTCTCTATCTCCTCTCATTATATTCCTCTCTCACCTCTCAATTTCACCTTTTAAGTATCATTCCTTCCTATTCAATTGATTCTGTGCCTTCTGTCTATGTATACCTGTGCACATATATACACACACTCACATATGTATTCATATGCACATATACCCTCCTATATAGGCATATATATGTATGTATACATATATACATTTATATTCCTTTCAACTATCCTCATACTGAGAAAAGTTTCATGTTACAATTATCATTTTTCCATGTAGGTATGCAAATAGTTCAACTTTGATAAGTTCCTTATGATTTCTTTTCCCTGTTTACCTTCTCATGCTTCTCTTGCTTCTTGGATTTGAATGTCAGATTTTCTATTCAACTCTGGTTTTTTCATCAAGAATGCTTGAAAATCCTCCACCTCATTGAATGCCCATATTTTCCCCTGAAATTTTGCTGAGTAGGTGATTCTTGGTTTTAATCCTAGCTCCAGAATATCATTGACCTCCAGAATATCATATTCCAGGCCCTTCAATCCCTTAATGTAGAAGCTGCTAGATCCTGTGTTATCCTGATTGTGTTTCCACAGTATTCAAATAGTTTCTTCTTGGCTGCTTGTAATATTTTCTCCTTGATCTGGGAACTCTGGAACCTGGCTGTAACATTCCTAGGAGTTTTCTTTTTGGGATTGTTTTCAAGAGGTGATCAGTGAATTCTTTCAATTTCTATTTTGCCCTCTGGTTCTAAAATATCAGGGCAATTTTCCTTGAGAATTTCTTGAAGGATGATTTCTAGGGGTTTTTTTTGATCATGGCTTTCAGGCAGTCCAGTAATTTTTAAATTATCTCTCCTGGATCTGTTTTCCAGGTCAGTGGTTTTTCC
>CM053585.1:467260658-467280818 GCA_028646515.1 Pseudochirops corinnae
ACAGGGGGTGGGGGTGGGGGCCAGATAGGAAGGAGGGACATGTAATCAGTCTCTCACAATGTGCCCACTGTGGAGAGGTTCTTCGTAATTACACATGTACAGCCTGTATTTGATGGCTTGTTCTTCCAGTGGGGGTGGCTGATGAGGGAAGAAGAGAAAGATCTAGAATTTAAAGCTCTATAATCAAATGTTAAACATATATATATACAATTATTATTACTATTATTATTAACTACATCCAACCGGAACTTAAGATTCACAGGCACTGTGGAAGGGAGATTTATCCTGCCCTATTGGCAAGTTAGAGGAGTGATGGGGGAGGACATAGGAGAGATTAGATTGGGGGATGGGTCATACAAGGGGATGGTTTTTTTGGGGGGGTAGGGGAAAGATAGGGAGAAAATTTGTAACTCAAAATCTCATGAAAATGAATGATGTAAACTAAAGTAAATAAAATTTTAAAAAATAAAGTAGGTGCTTACAAAAAAAAAGAATTAGGAGGAGGGAGGGGATAAGGGAGGAACTCTTAGATAGATTAAGGTGGAGGATGGGGAGAGAATAAAGGAGGGACTCTTAAAGGGGTGGGTAGATTAAGGAAGAAGAAAGTAGTAGAAGTAAATTAAGGAGTAAGAAGGCATAGGGTAAATAGGATGGGAAGGACAGCAAGGAAAAACGGGATGGCGGAAAATATACAAGTAATTATAACAGCGTAATTTAAGGAAGATCCAAAATAAAATTGGATGCTTTCTGTGGTAGTGAGTTCTCTGTCTCTGAACATTTGCAAGTGGCAGCTGAATGACCACTTGTCTGCTATATTTGTCAAGATTCAGACTTTTTGGAAGTTAGCCTAAATGACCACCATTTGTTCTTCCTGAAGCTGAGATTCTGTGACTTAAATAAAGTGGAAATATTAGGAGATTTTTAGATTCCATTTCTGAGATAGTATTTTTTCGTAAGTCCTAAGAGCTAATTACTCTTAGTAATTATTTAATGAAGATGGCTAGGTAAGCACAACAACAACAAAATATACATAAATTATATTGGAGGGATGCTTTTATATAAAAAATATCAAGGTGAAAAGAGACATGAGTAAATATTTCAGTTTGTTGGTTTTTTTAATGTTTAAATACTGGGATTTTTTCTTTGTAGTTCTTCCTATTGCTTCTGTTTAATGTATTTAATATATTGCTAATTTCATTTAATATATTGCTAATAATTAGGATCCTATTATTATAGTGAATCCTTTAAGGTATAGTGTTGGACAGACCTAACACTTGCCTTAATGCCTCATATTATTTCAGGCTTTAACCTATAGTAAAGGAAAAAAAAGGTGTTTTTTAAAAAAAAAACATTCATATTATATATCCATATCTCTATTTAAACTGCCAGTTGAGCTGAATATATCCAAAAGTATAGAATCAACACCTGTATGGTATTAGAAATATCCAGAATATCGTGGAAAATATCACAATTATTGAGCCATTGGAGTATAGCAATAAAAAAACCAAACCAAACAAGAAAATGCCCAGGTAGCTCAGAGGTTTTAAACACTATAAATTGATGAATTATAATTTCATTTTCTCTAGAATGTGATAGAAGAGTGAAGACAAAGGCAGGATTAACCCACAAGGTGAACTGTCTTTTTCTGAATAACTGGGAACTCTATGAATAGCTGAAAAACATTCATTTAAAACTCTAATGGGCTAGGAGATTCAGAGATGTGTAAAACTGGTATGATTTATTCATCAAATATATTCAATGACTCTCATTATGAAATTGTCCCCCCACCCTGACCCCAGCATGGAAGGTGGCAGAAAAGACCTTTCCATAGGATTGGCTTACTGATGAACATTGTTTTTGCTATTCTAGTAACTAAACCTCTTTAAATGATATTCAGATCTCACTGAGTAGTAAACTGTTATTATAATCTGTTAGTATATTTTTTGGGTCTCTCTTCCAGTATAGAGTCCTTGTGTAAAACAAAATCACTTTGTAGTTTTGGGTTTCATTTGGAAGTTATTTGAATTTGTGTAATAATGAGTGAAGTTTGCAATAATTCCTTAATGTGTTGATTTTGCTGTCCATTTACCACAATCTTAATGGCCAGAAGCATTCTTATTTAACATTTAATTGCCTCAAATTGTTCCTGAACTGTTTGCTGTCTTCTTTGCCGCTGTGTTATTGTGAAGGAGCCAGCTCTGCCTGGTGGGGGAAGGAGGAGGTGCTCTCAGATAAGGGACTAGAGAAGGAAACAAAACTCAAGGCTGTTTGTTGGGGTAGCATAGTTGAACAGAATCTTCCTTGGGTTTATTCAATAGCAGAGCAAATGGCCCATGTGCACACAGATTTGTATCTAGGTTCAAAATTGGATACACAAAAACATTTAGGTATAAATCCTCAAGTGTATGATTAGGCAGATGGCAGTATATGGAATTTGATGAATATGAGAAATATAAGTTTGTAAGGAGGGGAATGTTTATGAAGAGTAATCACATAATTTGGTAAAGTATAATTTCCTTTTCCAAAACGAAAATTAAAACTATGCTAAAAATATCTGTTCCCTTGTTCTTTTCACTGTCAATGAAGTAATAAAAATAAACTGTGTTTTTGCAAAGTTTTCATTATCAGAAGTTTTGAGCTGCAGGAGATGAGAGGATGTTGTTTGCCTTCCAGTAAGCCTTTGAATTTTGGTATAATTGAAGAGTCAGAGATGAAGCTAAATAACAGTTAGTTGGTGGATCTTCTATTGGTCAAGGACTTAAAATTAACATTTAAGAATTAATTTTTTTTCTGAATTCAACATTTCATATTGTAAAAATGTACCGAACTACCCACCAATTCTTAATTTTTAAGTTCCCCATCGAATTTCTTTGCATTACTCAATATTTTCTTTTAGCTTAGTTTTAGCTTTTTTCATTCCAATTTGAACGTAGGTACAAAAAGCATTTCCTTAAACTCATCAGCAGTTTAGGTGATTAAGCTGCATATAATTGAACATTTCCTCCTGGTTTAACAGTTTAGTTGGGCTAACGAGGTGAGGTTCCATTTGCTACATTAAAGAAGTTTGCAGTTTTAGTTTACCCATCCCTCCCTAACTCCAAATTTTGGGTGGGCCGGGCTGTTATATTTTGATAACTGGAGGCCTAATCACGAAGGTTACAAGATTGGTTTTCCAACTTTACACTAACTTTCTTTTCTTTTTTTGGGGGGAGGAGGTGGGAGGAGATGGAGAAGGCAAGGCAATTGGGGCTAAGTGACTTGCCCAAGGTCACATAGCCAGTAAGTGTCAAGTGTCTCAGGTCACATTTGAACTCAGGCCCTCCTGACTCCAGGGCCTGTGTTCTATTCACTGCGCCACCTAGCTGCCTCATACACTCACTTTCTTGTCACCTTAATAGTTTTAGTAGAGTTTGAACGGAACTCTTATTAGTACTCATTAATAAAGAATACAGAAATATTATGAAAGTCAAGAATGGGGGAGGGAAATTTGGAAGTGACTTGTTTTCTATGTCTTCTGTTCTCTGTGTTTCTGAGGCAGTAAACCAGGGTTATAATTATAGCGGAAATTTCAAGCACCATTTTATGAAGTCTTAAAAAGTTGTGGTAATAGTTCTTGTTAACCAAGCTATAATTGTATATGCTGAATATATACAGTATAGGTGAGAGCTTTTTTCCTTTGAGCCAGAATATAGATCCTTCTCATTTTAGCGTACATGCTATTGAAGCAAGCACTAGCAATATAGATCATACCCTTTTGTCTCACCCTATGAAAAGCAGTAATAGAAATTCATAGCTTAACAATTAATAGCTTAACATTTTAATCATCTTTCTGTTGTTTGTCTGTTTGACAAATTTCATTAACCTCAATATAAATGATCTATTTTTTAAAAATGTAACCTTGTCATATGCTTTCTCTGTTTATTGAATGTATAAAGACTTTTTGGCATGAGAGATCCCCCTGTGTTCATTCCTGCACCTGTGGATCGATATCGCCAGATTCTTCTTCCCGCTCTCCAGTTGTGCCAGGTTATCCTCACATCCAGTATGGCACAGCATCTGCAGGCAGCAGGACAGGTAAGAAGGATTGTAGAATTTTTGGAGTTGGAATCAGTCAACAAGTATCTATTATGTGCCTGTTACATGCCAGATACTGTGCTGAGCCCTTGGCTTATAGACCAAAAAATGACATAGTACTTACTTCCAAGCAGCTAACAAGCTATCATTCTATCAAGGACAGTTTGTAAGACACTAACATTCAGTCTAACCCTCTCATTTTATTATGGATGAGCAAACTAAGACAGATTAGTTGACTTGTCTAGGTTTCACATCTTGTTTGTAGTTAGAGCTAGAATCCAGGTTTTCTGACTCCCTTTATTAGTTTCCTAGCACTGTTTTTTATCTATTATACTGGTTTTACTGCTAATACCGTCAGTTTGTTGAATGTGATATTGTGGTTAATAGAGCAATTAAGTGGAATGCAGTAGATCTAAGGATCTATTTTGTGAGGGAATAAGCTTTAAATTTTTAAAAAATTTAATTTTTTTCAGTTAAGATCAGTGATACTCCCAGTTGAAAAAGAAAGGAAAAAAACCTTGTAAAAAATGCATATTGTTTAGCAAAACAAATTCTGATATTGGTCATATTCAGAAAAATATGTCTCAGCCTCTCTTGTTTCGTTACCTCCCTGTCAGGAAGTGGGTGGCGGGTTTTATCATGAGTCCTCTGGAATTGATTGTCATATTGATCAGAGTGCTCAAGTCTGTCAAAAATTGTTTGTCTGTATAGTATTGGTGTTAGAGTATAAATCGTTCTCTTGGTTCTGTTGATATAAAATTAAATTCAGCTTATGATTGAGTAGGATACTATTGAGAGATAGTGTGACAGGGAATAGAGAACTGGCCGCTGATACAGAAAGATGTGAGGTACAGGCTGAATTGCTAATACATACAGTCCATATGACCCTGAGCAAGTCACCTAACCTTTCAGGGACGCAGCCTACTATCAAAAATGGAGTTGCAAAATAATTTCTGACTTGTATTGTTTTAGGATTTTTTTCTCAGAGTTCCCTCATGCTAATGAAATAACATCCAGATAAATGCTGTATTTAGTACTGTGTATATTTCACTTAATTCCATTGTCTTGGTATAGGAAATATTTGACAAAGTCTGATCTCCAAATAAGTGAGTTATTGCTTTATAGGGATATGGGTCCTACCTTTGAGAAACTTAGATTTTTATTGGGGAGTCAAGACTTAAAATGCATGAAATAAAGAGCAATGTGTCATAAAGTGTTGTGGAGAGCAGGAGTTGGAGGTAATAATGGAATCCATTTTTGTGGACATAGCTAGTATATGTCAAGAGGGGACTTGAACCCAAGTCTTCCTGACTCCAGTCTATCCACTAGGTCAAGCTGCCTCTCTGCATACAAATTAAAAGGTAAATAAGAAAGATAAAAAACAAAAAAAACCAAACCCAAACCTCTTGGCTTAATGGTTTGCCCACTCCTACAGTGCTAAACAGCAGTAAATTCTTTTACACTCTTCCTCTTATTTTCTCTATTAACTTAAATAAATTCTAGCCTAGTTTTTTTATCTATGAGGTTGGAGATGATAGTTACTTAACTTTCTGTTATCCTTAGAATTGACCATCAACTCCAGGAATACTATAAACTTTATTTTAAAAAAAATAATCTGTTCCGAATAAAATTTGGAAAAAGAAGGACATGTATGTGCTTTTCTTTCTTTTCACAGCAGACATTGATCTGATTCATTAGAGGGATTTTATTTACCAGGAGCTCCCTATGTTGATTTACTCGTACTTGTGTTCTGAAAAAGTTCTTATATTTAATGATTCTATTCAGTTTATTGAAGATTATGGCTAATTGTCACTAAAAACTGTACTATAATAATTTATAAGAACATTCCTCACTAGTGTTCCTCTCTTTTTCTTTCTTCCTTCCATTCTGTCTTCAATTTAGGTGTTGCAGTTTCTCATCTCCCACTCTGACACCATTCAGGCAATACTGCGCTGTCAGGATGTCAGTGCGGGCTCCCTGCAAGAGCTAGCCCTCCTCACAGGAATCATCAGCAAAGCTGCATTGCCTGGTGAGCTAATTGTGTTAAATGGACTTTTAGTACTCCCTTACAGACTGTGGTTTTTTTTTTTGAGCATTGATGGTGTATGATTTATTTGAAATTGATGCCAGTGATATTAGTGTGCTCATTTAACTGAAAGGAACTAAAATAGTAAATCTTTGGCAATATGATTGCATGGATTTAATTTCCTTTGATTAAACTGAAGACTTATGGTTATTGTGAAAAGGTGGCATTCAGAATAAGAAGCCCCTCTGAACGTGATTATCAAGTGCTTACTGTGTAAATACTATATAATAGGTGCTTTAGGGATGGAAGAAGTAAAAGACATGGCCTCTGCCTTTATATGATTTAGCCTAGTTAGGAAAAGATCATATACACATGTGAAACAACTAGGAATGAAGGCAAAGCAAAATATATGACATCTTAAGACTTAACATTGTGAATTAGTTCATTTTTCCTCTCCTCTCATTTCCATTTGCCTCATCTGAGTTGGCAAACTACTTGCTCCTGCTTTCCTTTTCAGTGCTTTTGTTCCTTGTATACCTCCTGCTTGGAATTCTTTCTCTTCCATCTATCAAAATCCTAGCTATACTTCAAGATCTTTTCCAAATTTCATTTCCTCTATAGAGCTTTCCCTCACCTACTCTAGGCCACATCAGTTTCTCCCTCTGAATTCCTATATTTGTGGTCCTCCCTACAATTTAGCATTTGATTATTTTCTGTCATGTATGATGGCCCCTTCCAATTTTCTAGTTTTGTTATGCTTTACCTCCCCTCCATGTACTCTTATGATTCAGCTGTGCCAGCCTACTTGCAGTTCCTGGAATGTGACATTCATCATCTTTTCTGCTAGCTGTCCCCTCTTCCAGGAATGTTGTTCCTCCTCCTCTCTACCTCTTAGTTTCTCTGGCTCCCTTCAAATATCAGTTCATATCCTACCTTTGATAGGAAACCTTTCCTGGTCTTCCAGCTGTTAATACCTTCCCATTTAAGATACCTCCCAACTACACTGTAAGTTTTATTTGTTTGTAGTCTTTTTTTTTTTACATATTGTTCCTGCCTTTCCCCCTTAGAATGCTTCCTTGGGGGCACAGGCTTTTACCTTTGTATCCCTAGTGCTTAGCTCAGTACCTGACACAGAGTTAGTGCTTACTAAATTATTTTTGATCAGTGGGTGGATTGTTCTGTATTGGGTGGGTTTTATCTCTCCAAGTTAATAACTTTTTAATGATAATTTAAGGTGCTTATGCCTTGGACTGTTGTAATTGTTTCCTAATTGGTTTCTCTGACTCAAGTCTCTTCCTCTCTAATGCCAACTGCATAGAATTATTCCTGAAGCACATTTCTACCCAAGTATGCTCTTTGCTCATTAGATGGTCCTATGAATAAATTCCAATGGCTCCCTGTTACTTAGGATCAGCTATACATTCCTCTGTTGTTTAAATTCCTTTACACTACCTCAGACTCATTCTCCAGCCTTTTTCTATACCTCTCTTCCCTTCCTGCACTCTGCAGTGTAGCCAGACTGGCCAGCTTACTGTTCCTTCTATGTGCCTCTCCACAAGCGCTTCCCATTCCTCACCTCCACCATTTAGAATCACTGGTTCCCTTCAGAACTCATCTTAACTTAACTCATCTTAAATGCCAACTCCTCCATGAGGCCTTCCCTTCCTGGGACATAGAGAACAGATGCCATGTGCTGAGATCTCAGAGGGACAGGATTACTTTGCAGTGACAAAGTCTACACTATGTACATGCTAGTGGTAGATGATTGGTGTGGAATTGAGGTCAAAGAAAACAGGGAATCTTACATTTCTAAAGATGAAGGGATGAAGAGGAAGAACATGAACCTGATGTTAAAAGTATCCAAGAAGCTGGAATTGAATACATACTGAAAAATTAAATGGAAATTAAAAAAAAAGTATTAGTAGTATTTTAATTAGAGAAGGAACATTTATATTGTAGAATTTATAGATGACAAGAAGTTCTTTAATTCTTATTTTTTTTTGATATTTCAGATTGATCCTTAAAATAATTTTTCTGTTGAATTTTGATGTCATTAATTTTTTGTGATAATAAATATTTCTGAAAATTTCCTCAGAACACTTTTAAAATAGACTCTTACAGTCAACTTCATGTCTCAGGAGTTTACTTTTTGTATACCTTTAGCATTTTCATCTGATATTATTTCTTCTTATATCATGAGCACTTATGGTTCAAATTCTCTAAAATATCTATTTCAAAGGTCTTTCAAGGGTGTATAAATATTAGAAATCTGACTGTATTTTTCATTTGTTGATTATAAAATTATGATTTTGAAAAAAATTTCCATGTATATTTTGTAGGGGTGTTAAGTGAACTAGATGTTGATGTAACCGAAGGGTCTTTGATGGAGCTACAGGGTCACATAGGGCGATTCCAGGTAATATACTTTGTTTCTTTAGCAATAATTGTGCCTTGGATAAACCTCTGGCTACAGTAGTGCTACTGTTCAAAGCTTTACTTTGTTTCTTTTAAATGCTATATTTCTTTTGGAGAAACATGTGTGAGATCTGTTCTATATCCCACATTTGACTCCCATGTTCTTAGTTACTGTGTCATTTTTATGTGATGATATCATTGTATAAGTGAACTTGGGATGTGTATCACAACTCAGTAATGAGAGCCAGAGAGTGGATACTATGCTTGTTTAATTGTTCTCGTTGCTTTTAGATTCAGGTCCGTTAGAAAGAAGACTGAGGTGCTCATATTGGCCACTTCACCTTGTCAGACCCCATATGTGGCCTGTCTTCATTCATTTGAAGAAAAATGAATGTTTTTTTGATACTCTTTTTAAAAGCATTGTTGTCATTTCCTGGTGATTCTATCTTCCTTCCAGACAGAGAACCTTTCCGTATGATGAAGAAATGTAGTTAAGCATATCTAACACTCATCAGATTGGCAAAGTTGACAAAAAAGGAAAATGACAAGCTAGAGGGGCTGTGGGTAAACAGGCACATTCATATAATGTTGGTGAAGCTGTGGACTGGTCCAATTTTTTTTTTTTTTTTGCTTTTTGGAGGGAGGAAGGTAGGACATTTGGGGTTAAGTGACTTGCTTAAGGTCACACAATGAGTTTTTTGTGTTAAGTGTCTGAGGCCAGATTTGAACTCAGGTCCTCCTGTTTGTTTGTTTTGCTTTTTGGAGGGCAATTGGGGCTAAGTGACTTGCCCAGAGTCACTCAGCTAAGTTTTTGTGTCAAGTGTCCGAGGCTGGATTTGAACTCAGGTCCTCCTGACTTCAGGGCTGGTGCTCTATTCACTGTGCCACCTAGCTGCCCCAAAACTAGTCTATTATTAAAAGCAATTTGGAACTGTGTCCCAAAAGCCATTAAATTGTAACTTTTGACCTGGAGATACTACTCTTAGGTAGATACCTCAGAGATAAAAGAATAAGGAGAAAGGGAGCCATGTGTGCAGAATATTTCTACAATCCCTTATTGTGATGGCCAAAATGATGGAGGGGATGAAAGTTTCAGAGAAACCTGGAGAAAAAAATGTATGAATCCAGAGTATAGTGAACTAGTTGGTTTTTTTTTAGATATGGCCAATTTGAGAATTTGTTTTGTTTTACTAGATGTTTGCTTTTTTCAGTGGTAGGGGGAAGTGGAAGAGAAAGAATTCATATCTTCATGTGAAAATAAAATAAAATTTAAATAAAAAACTAGGAAAGAAAATATAAACAAAACAGATACTTTGGTTGTATCTGACAGCAGCTGCCTTACTCCACACTTAGAGTTTTATTGCTTTGTCAAGCCTCTTTCCCTTTTAAAGAGATTGACATCTCTGCCTTGTAAAATGTAGCTATGTCTTTTTAAATCTAAACAAGCTATTGATAAAACTAGTTTTCTATAAAATACTGCTTTACAGTTACTCTTTACACTTTGGGTTTGAGGATGTAATTATATACATCAGAAATGTATTTTTATACTTCTGGTATGTGTGGCTGATGATTTTTCTCTTTCTCTTAAAAATATTTTTAAAGCAAATATATCTAAAGATGTGTGATTGATTATATGATAATTTGACTTTTATGCCTACATATCTTGAAATTCACTCATTGAACATCCCTTTTTTCACTCAGATGTAGTTTTTACTTAGGTGGCCATTTATTCCCACCCCCAGCATCTCATATATTTGCTTAATCAAAATGCACTTGTTATCAAAATGAAGGGAGGACATTTGCTTTTAATGGGTCATTAGGTAAGCAGTAAGAAAGTTATATAAATCTGCAAGAGTCACACATTAGCACCTTAAATAGACATTTTAAAATTGAAACCCTCTCATTAATTTTGATAAAATTGCTTTTTGCATTGTTATTGCTTTTGCATTACTCCTTGCTTTTTGCATTGGCTATTCCTCATGCCTGAAATGCACTCCCTTTTCAACGTCACCTTCTTCAATATTCAGCTCGTGTCCTCTTCTACACGAATCTTTTCCTAAACTACTATGTATTACTCAATGATACGTCAACTAGAATTTTGTTACTTTTTTTTTAAAGCGCCAATGCTTAGGACTACTAAGTCGCTTTGGTGGTTCAGACAGACTGCGACAATTTAAGTTTCAAGATGGTGTGGAGGGAGATCGAATGAACAAGAGAGATGAGATTGAACTGGCCATGCAACAGGTAAGAGGAATAAGGATGTTAGAATTATTCTTTAAATTGAGAACCATGTAATTTGAAATTGTTTTAGAAATTAAGTAGTGGTATTATTGTTCTTTGAGACTGGATTTTAGTGATATGTGTCTCAGTTTTGCCTTCCATTTTTCCACTGTAGATTTGTGCCAATGTCATGGAATATTGCCAGTCACTCATGTTACAGAGCTCTCTGACATTTCAGCATGCAGTGTGTCTCTTCACCCCTAGCCTTTCTGAAACCATTAACAGAGATGGACCACGACAAGGTGGGAATTATTACTTTATTTTCTAAGTTTGAAAACTTGAGTTTGTTGTTTAAATGATTATAACAAAGTTTTATTTTAATTTTAATGAGTGTGATAAATACATCTCTTACTGAGACAGTACTGAAGTAATCATAAATACAGTTGCTTTTAAATTATTAATTATATTAACCAAATCTAATTTGTGTAGATGAATTAGAATAAACAGGGGAAAATAACAGTTCTGGGCCTGCAGATTCTAGGGTGGGATAAAGTTATCCTACCTAAGAGATATTGACAAGATATTTAAAAGGTATTAGAATCAGGGGAAAGTTGAACAGATTAGGCTGGGGGTGGTGGGGTTTGGGAGCATACATGGGAATAGATGAAATTCATTGATTTCTCGGCCACAGGCTGGCCCTTGCTTCAAGTGTCTGTGGAAAGTACAGTTTCATTTAGGAGCCACAGGTTATACTTTGAGCACAGAAATTAAAGACAAACATTAACCAAAGATCTGAGGCAAATAGCTTATACTGGGGAGAAACCGGTTCAAGCCATAAAAGCCATTTGTGTGTTATACTAGATCCAGTTACTGAGTATCGTTCTTAAAATTTTCTTAGCTTTTCATAATTTGTCCTCTCAAATTCTTTGTGGTGATTAAAATAAATACTGTACTTCATGCTGTGACTAAGCATTTGACATACTGGTGACCTAAGCTAGGACGTTTGAGGTATGATGCAGGTTTGTGGGTTGGGTTAGGATGCTCTCTCAGAGGGTTCTCCAGAGGTCTTCCATTCATTAAGTGGGAGAAGAAAGATTCAGCAGCAATTCGTGGAACTTTGTGTGTGCAGTTTTACCATGATGGCTAAAATATTTGGGTTTTTTGTCTGTATCAGCAAATATTTATAATGCCAAGTCAGAATCTACTGAATGAGATAATTCACCCATTTGACAGGGAGGTTGAAATTCATTTTCCTATTCTTAAGCCCTTTTCATCTTTCCCTATCATGTATAAATTGAGGCAACTCATTGGTGACTGGTAAGATCATTAACACATTAACTGTGCTGTTATCCAGTCATTCATTGAAGCTCGCCTAGTTTTACTTGCATGTTTTAAAACTTGTATGAGATTTTAGCCTTGACTCTTCCATTAGTTAGCTGTGTGACCTTAGGCAAGTCACATCCTCAGGGTCTCAGTTATCTAATTTATAACATGAAGGAATTGTACCAGATTATTTCTAAAGTTCTATGATTTGATTTAAAAAATCACATTAGAAGGTTGGAGAAGTTTCCTCTTGCCCTGTGGAAGATCCAGGTCACTCTACCTGAAGTGAAAATACTGTTATTCTCTGACTGAGCTGGTGCCACGAGCTGAGTTGCCACATTCCCCTCCTCCAGACACTTAACTTTAATGTTCTGTGGAACATTAGATTATTTGGAATTGATATGTAACTTACTCGACTTGGTTTGGTAATTCTACGTGCTTCTAGTTCACTCTAAGATCTTGTTTTTATCATTCTCATAGTAATGAGAGTGAGCAGTACTTGCTGTTACCTTATATTGAGGTTGGAACTGGACCTGTGATTTCTTTGGTATGGGAAACTCCTGGGTGAGGAAATTCCCTTTACCCATGTAAGCCAGCATCTTCTCTGATAGAGCACCTAGAGGTTAAGTGACTTTGTCAGGATCTCAAACCGGGATCAGTATGTGTTACGGGACTTGAACCTGCTTCTTCCTGTTTTGAGACCAGCTCTTTTCCCAGTGCCTACATTGAGCTTTTCTAGGCAGGTATGAGGCAGTTTATTCTCTTAAAGGCACTGGGCAATAAATTTGAACAAACTGCTACTAGATGGATGGGTTACGTGGGCTGGTCTAATAATCTGAGCAAGAAAGTTTCCATTAGTGCAGTTGATTACTAGGACAAAACTTCCATTCATTTGTGTTTTTTACATACACATAGAGTTATGTATTAAAATAAACTAAAAACTATTTATTAATATTGGTGTGAAATTGTAAAATATACATTTAGAGCCAGATTTGAATAAAACAGTTACTTAAGAGCCAAACACTATGCTAACTCTCTAGGCATATAAATGCAAAAGTGAAGACAATCTCTGCCCTCAAGGAGCTCACATTCTAATAGGGAGAGAAAAAACATTTTGAAGGATAATATTTTGGTTTGAAAAGGGAGTAGAGCCTTAGGGAAATAAATCGGCACACACTGTTTCCTGAAGTAGCAATAGAATTGATTTAATTCTGGTTCAGAACAGAAATATTTCCTTACTGTTAACAATCTCTACTTAGTTTATCCTATTTCTTTGCTCTAGGTCTGAGTAGAGTAAATGTCAGTTCACCCTGAATCTTTTCTTGTAGACAAAACCCCACAGAGTATAAACACAGTTTACCAACTCTGGCCTCCATCCAAAGCAGCTTGGTACCAAAATCCTTTAATGGAGGTTTTTCTCCACTCTTTCAGAAGAAACCTTCCAAAGTCTGCTTATAACTTATCACAGGGAGAGAATTCATATTCCATTTAGCAGTCTCACTCTTCCCTTTCCCTCTAATAATCCAATAAATTAAGTTCTTTCTCTTTTCACTGGCTAAAACCTGACTCCTTAATTATTAAAATGACAAGCGCCCCGTGAGCAAATGTGGGCAGTGCTGAATCCCCTGCGATTGTCTTTTTCCAAGGGGGAAGGTAGTTGTTTCTAAAAGCCAACCCTTAATTTGCCCAAACTCTCTTTTTTCCCAGGAGCTCAAGGTAAGGATTTTTTTCCTTTGTTACTTCAGGAGTTTTGCAGCCTGTTCTTTAATGCACGGCTGTAGCACAGATTACTTGTAGAGAGATTGTGCCCTTTTCCTTCTACACTTAACTCTCCAAATCACATTTAAATATATGGTAACAAAGTTTTAAAAGATTATAAAAAGCGATTTCCTGTTGACTTTTCCCCTGTGGAACAGAAGTTTAATTGAAGAAAAACATTTGAATTTCAAGCAGTTAGTCTTTGGATACATGGTTTGAGGATTCATTTTCATTCTTCTTATCATTTTGGTTATGAGAAATTTGTTCCTCTTCTTTGAAACCAGAAAATGAACCAGGAATGATTCTGGATTAAGTTTGATTTGGATTACAAGGTCGTTGTGAAGATCAAATGTGATAATATATGTAAAGTGGCTAGTGCAGTGCCTGGCGCACAGCAGGCACTATATCGATGCATATTCCTTCTCCTAAGGAGACCCCTTGTCTTGGTGTAATTCAGTTTAACAGAGATTTATTTTGCTTTGTTTTTTCCCTACCTGCTCCCCTAAATATTTGCTTCCACATCGGATAAAATGAAACTGACATGTTTTATACCACTGATAGCTTTTTACCTGTCCTTATACAGGATTTATTGCCCGTTGGGAACAAAAGGGCCTTTCTCTTCCTCTCCAAAATAAGTAATTCCAAAAAAAAGTGAAGAATAACTTTAAGATGATAATTTAATAAGCAGAATGATAGAAACAAAACCAGAAATGAACCCAGCACAAATAGATTCCTAGAATTTTGAGTTTTGGAAGATTTCTCAGAGAATATCTAGTCTAATATGCAACATTCCTGACAAGTGGTAATCTAGTTATAACTTGAAGACCATTGATTTAGAAAACTCAGTGGCTTTTATATTGATCCTAAATTTTCCGCTATGTCACTTTTATCCTTTGCTCCTATTTTTACCCTGTGGACCCAATGGAAAGCAAGTATAATTCTTCTTCCACAGGGCAGTGCTTCAAATACTTGAAGACAACTTTTGTACTCCCAGTGTTATCTTCTCTAATATGTCATTTATAGATCCTTCATTTAATCCTCATAAAGGAGAATATTATGGTAGAATGGAAAGACTTGGAGTCAGGAAGGATAAGATTTGATTCCTGCTCTAATTCTTATTAGCTGTGTGATCATAGACTAGTCAGTTAATATTCCTGAACCTCAGTTTCCTCATCTTTAAAATGAGGACAGTAATGCCTAGAGTACCTTTCCTGTAAGGATTATTGTGAGGATCAAATGAGATATTGTAACTTGTTCTGAAAAACTAAGTGCTATATAAATAATCAGCTTTATTATGACATAACATGGTTGCCCTTCTTTAATTGTTCTTAGTGATACAAGGAAGCATATTTTCAGTGGGAATATAGTGGCTATGAAGTCTTTTTAGTATGGCACCTCTCCCTCGGGTTTGATGGGTATCTCATGTATTAAAATTGGTCATTATAGAGGTTGATTAATGTAGTGATATAACTGTGGGTTAAATATTCTCCTATTTTGTCATTTCTCCTTAGACACTCAAGCTCCAGTGGTCCCATATTGGCGTCTGCCTGGCTTGGGCATTATTGTGTACTTGCTGAAACAAAGTGCTAATGATTTCTTCACTTATTATGACAGTCATCGACAGAATGTCAACAAACTACAGAATGTAGAACAGCTTCCCCCAGATGAGATAAAAGAGGTGTGTATAATAAACCTCCTAGCCTTATTGAGAAAAAATAAATTGAGAAAAAATGTTTTTTCTTGATAAAGAAAAGGGGTATTGTTCTTAAAGATAACATAACAAAGAAGAGAGCTAAAAAAGAGTGACTCTAAAGCAGTGGTTCTCAACCTGTGGGTCACGACCCCTTTGGGGATTGAACAACCCTTTCACAGGGGTCACCTAAGACCATCAGAAAACACATATTTCTGATGGTCTTAGGAACCAAGACACCGCTCCTTTAGCCATCACCAGGCGGGTCTGCCCACATGCAGATATGCCCACATACGAGTATTAAAGGGTCATGGCATTAGGAAGGTTGAGAACCACTGCTCTAGAGTGATGAAAGGTTCTTGTGTGCCGCTTATGGAATCAGGCTCTGATATTATGGTTATACGTTGTAAACTTAGCAGTTCTTTAGTCAGATGTAATGTGGGAAACACTTTATCATGGGACTCACCTGTCAGTCTATGGGAAAATTTAGGGTAAATACTTGATCATAGTCTAAAATCTGTGCTAAGAAAATTAGGATTTTTAGGTACCTGCCTTTCCTTTAAAGATGATTTTTTAAAGGTAAGCTTTCAGGGTGCCTTTATCATTTTCATTAAAGTGCTTACAGTCTAAATAGGATATCCTATGAAAATATGCATTTTGCTCATGGGTTCTCTTTTTCCTTTCTGCCAAAGGTGTTAATCATTAAACATCACCTTATAATGTTTGTTAGAGAAAATAATTTACTCATCTTGCAGAAATATACTGCATGCCTGTATGTATGTGGCATTATGCTAGGTTCAATGGCCAATATAAAGAAGTCTGACTGGGCCCTGATGTGTATGTGTAGGAAGTAAAATAGTACCATAAGGTGTTATAATTTATTAATAATGACAGTGATGATAGTTGTATATGTATGTGTATATGTTATATATAGATAAGGCAGCTAAGAATATATACATGTGTGTATAGAGAAAGAGAAAGAGAGATGGATAAAGCAATTAAGAACCTTACTAATAGCAGTTGTCGTAGTTCTGGTTGTAGTAGTAGTGCTGTTCCTGTTGCTGCTGCTGCTGCTGGTGCTGGTGCTGCTGCTACTACTACTTCTTCTTCTCCTTCTCCTTCTTTCCTTCTTCTCCTCCTTCTTCTTCTCCTTCTCCTCCTCCTCCTCGTCCTCCTCCTTCTTCTCCTTCTTCTCCTTCTTCTTTTTCTTCTCCTTCTCCTCTTCCTCTTCCTCCTTTTCCTCGTCCTCCTCCTTTTCCTCCTTCTCCTTCTCTTTTTCCTTCTCCTCCTTCTTCTTTTCCTTCTTCTAGGACTGACACCAAAAGTAGTGTTGTGTAGGATTAGGCATTATGGAAAATTTCTTATGACCAAAACACAAATTACATGCATTCTACCTCAGCTTATATAATTGAGGCATATAATAGCTTAGATCTTACTATCACTTGAAACTGTAACACTTTTAAGGCTGTGAATAGTGAGATTTTCCTTCCTGACCATCATCTCCCATCTTTATGCTTTCCTTATAGTCATACTCTTTCTGAACTTTAGGTCCATGCAATAAACATTTAAGTGTCTTCTTTGTGCATTCTGCTGGTAAGTGTACTGATGAAACTGGTTTATGATTGAAGAATTAGCCTCATTATAAGGGCCATTACCTAAACTTATTCTAAGTTTGATTACTACTTTGTTTGTATCCTATGTAAATGTCAATAGAAACTCATTTACTAGAGTTCTGAACTTTAAGAATTAGTTAAAACTAAAAATTCGGTTTGAGGAACAGCATTTCCTCTTTACACTTTTGGAGGTTTTGTGTTGTTATCTTGCTTTGTTGATTCCTTTAGTTGAGCTATTTAGTCCTTTTTACTCAGGGTATTAGTCTGAATTAGTCTACTAATCAATCAGTGATAAGTAATTTATCAGGTTTTCAAACAGTTTTGATATACTAAAAGCTTTCAAATGAGGAGATTTGCTTATGTGCTTTTATGGATCTGTGATCTCATCAGTATGAATATTCTTTCACTATCAGTACAGGATACATGCTTTTATCTGTTAAATTAACAATTAAGCTGTGGAAAAAACATTCAGTACCTTTGCAAAGTACTAATTTGTTCATTGTTACTGGAAATGAGATGGTTTCCAGACATAGTTCCTGATCCACTAGACACTGAAGCCAGCCCCTCTTGGTAACTAAGGTTTGGATATTTCAGCCCTTAGCTTTTTGTGTGCTGTCCATTTATAGGTAAAGAGACAAGTGACCTAACAAGCTACATATTATAACCAGGAACTATCTGGGAAGAAATCAATAAATTCAGGTGGTAGAAAAAGTGAAAACAAACAACTGAACCCAGTTAAAATTACTTTAGATATAAAGTGTTAGAATAGTTTGAAGTTGGTGAAAAGCAGAGACAGATTGTCAGCACTAAAGGGCTGCTGTCCCCACACCTGGTGATAGTAGTGACCATATTGCTTAAGTCTTTGATACTGTCTTTTGCTTGTAGCATTTTACTGCCTTGCACAATACTGAGTATGCTATGAAAATTTGCTAAATTTGTATTATATTCTTCATGATGCATCCCTTTCTTTGCAGTTGTGCCAATCAGTGATGCCAGCTGGAGTCGATAAAATCTCTACTTCCCAGAAGTATATTTTGGCAAGACGGCGTTTGGTGAAGTTGATCAACAATCGAGCCAAATTGCTTTCCCTTTGTTCTTGTATCCTTAATCAAATAATAGCAAAACTTGAAAAGTGAAAACCTGTTGAGATCTACTGAAAACTACAGCATGTGTATTGATTCTTTTTTTTTTTTGGAGGAGGAAGGCCTGGCAGTTAGGGCTAAGTGACTTGCCCAAGGTCACAGGGCTAGTAAGTGTTAAGTGTCTGAGGTCGGATTTGAACTCAGGTTCTCCTGACTCCAGGGCCAGTGCTCTACTCACTGCGCCACCTAGCTGCCCTTATTTATTCTCTTATTGGACAACACAACAACTTATTGGTTTTTTTTTTTTTAAATCCTGATCTGTTCTCTATGTGAGAGACATTATGATGTAGTGGATAGTACACTGAACTTGCAGACTGGAACATGAGACTGCACAATTTGCCTCTCACTCTTAGGAGCTAAGTGACCTTGGACACATCACTTAATCGCCTTGTGCCTCGGACTTTTATTAAGTTATAATATGGGTTGTAGTATGCCTTGGTGGAGGAAATCCACCAATTACAGGTCCTTGAAATATGGTGTTTGTGCACATTTAAATTTTAAACCAAAGTATTTCTTAAACCCTTCCAACTCAGTGTTGTGAGTTTCCCACTGAATTGTGTTCAGTAATCCCACAATGAGTGCCAAGAAGACATCTAGACCCTACCTATCTCAGAATAAAGTTTTGAGCATTGTGGGGAATGGTTTGTGGAAACTAGGAAGACTCATCCTCCCACTGCTGTGCTTTGTCGGTTGATCCCTGCTCGACTGTGAGGGCAGGGACAGCCCAACTGGGACTGTTACTGTCTTTGCCTATTAGCCTGGGCCTCTCATCATCATAACTCATAATTATTTGTTAATGAGGAATGGAAATAAACCTACCCTTTCCTTTTCTCTCCTGGATGCCCAACACTTTTATATTTTGACCTTTCTTTTGGCAGTCAGAATCATTCCTTTTTCTTTTACTTTGAAAAAAAAGCTGTTCTGGTAGGAGCAGCAACATATTGCAGCTCTCACATAGCCACCCCAAAATACCCATAAAATATGACTCTAAACTAATCGTAGAACTCCAAAACGCACACAAATATACTTTCCACTAAAGTCAGCTCGGCTACGAGGAACCATATCAGCACTGCAAACCGAAACCAGCCTGGCCTGAAGCCCTGGCTGAGCCCCAGGGGTGGCTGGACGGGAGGAGCGGAGGAGCCTCGGATTAGTGGCAGCTGCCAGCAGCGTTCAGAACTAGGTCAGTGAGACTTGCGAAATCAGGGGAGAAAAGCGGTCCAGCTGAAAGGCCTCCAGGGCTGGAAAGCGAAAGGCAGACGTTTTGCACCCACCTCTGCATTGCGGCTTCCGTGCCCCCGGCCTGCAGACGGCAGGGGGACTAAGTGATTGTTCAGAGGCCAGTGCTCTCGCATTGAGTGGCCTGGATCCCGATTGCAGTCTTGGGCTTCGGTCCTGGAGTCTTCATTATCCAGTGAGCTGGAAGTAAGTAAGAAAGGGACCCAGCACCTTCCTGAGAGCTATGGCAGCCGGGAGGACCCCAGCGATTTGGGACAGAGCTTTTCCTTCTGGAAGCAGAGCCCCACAGAGATTTAAAAAAAAAAATCACAGACTGACCAACCATGAGTAAGGATAAGCATAAGAAGCAGGGTGAGAACAGCAACCAAAGCCTAGATTCCTTCTTTGGGGAAAAGAAAGATCGTGGCAAAGAAAGGGAGGAGAAGAGTTCAGCCAGAGCTCCCCCACCAGGGGCCTCCAATAAACATGAAGATTGCCTTAAAGCTAGAGATGAGCTGAAGAAGGCCTTTGAAAAGCAAATCAGAGAAGTGGAAGAAAAATTGGGAAGAGAAATAAGAATGTTGCAAGAAAATCATGAAAAGAGAGTTAGCAATCTGACTGAAGAAATCAACACCCTAAAAAATAGATTAACTCAAATGATAAAAGAGGCCCAAAAAGCCA
>CM053585.1:467281318-467311578 GCA_028646515.1 Pseudochirops corinnae
CCTTTGTTTCCCATTGCTACTTCCAGTCTTTCCTCCTAACTTTATCACTGAGTAACCTCTTCTCCTTTGAGGTTCGTGCTATTCGCTTCTACCATGCAATCAAAATCCTGGTAGCTGTAATCTCAGGTCACTCCCCTTCTTTCCACAATGAGTTTGGTACATGGCTCACAATTTATCTCTCCTTTCCAACTCCTGGCTCCGTATTAAGGGACTTCAACATACATATTGACTCTTCCTCAAACACCCTAACCACTTAGTTCCACAGCCTACTCATTTCCCACAAGCCACACAAAGACGCCTTTGATCATGCCATCAGCCACAAATACCACCTATATGTTCAACAATTTCTTATCTGACCTTAATCTATTGGTTTTTCACCTCTTTGTCTCTCCCTTCTCTTACAAAACTCTAGTTTTTATCCACATCATGACATCTTATCCTTCGACCCTTCAATTCTCTACCAGACTCTGTCCTGTACTATCCACTCTGCTTTTCTGCCTTGATATTCTTGACCTTTTATTCTTCTGGATGACTTTTGTTATTATTTTTTTCTAGCTTTTATAAAATAATTCTCTGGCAGTTTGATTAGTATGGCATTGAATAAATAAATTAATTTAGATAGAATTGTCATTTTTATTATATTGACTTGGCTTACCTGTGAGCAATTCATATTTCTCCAGTTGTTTAGATCTGTCTGTATTTATCTGAAAACTGTTTTGTAATTGTGTTCATATAGTTCTTGGGTTTGTCTTGGCAGAAAGACTTTCAAGTATTTCATATCACCTGAAATTTTTTTTTGTCTTTTTAAAAGAATTTTTTTCTTTTTTTGTTTAAAAAGAAATTGATTTTTGCTTTAAATAGTTGAGTCAGGATTTAGGCAAATAACAATTTAAACTATACTTTGCAGTACTTTAGTCTGGAATCATAGGGAAGCCAGGAGTAAGAGACAAGATTTTGCCTCTGTTTTAAGGAGGCAGATAATAGAGAGCACAGATTTCCTGAGTTAAAAAGTTATGTGGCCTATAGGCAAATAAGTAGCCTAAGACTAGTAACATGCCTCACTTGACTTGGAGATGCCCTGCTTGTAGATAAGATATAGGCCCCACTTTTTGCTACATCTGCAGCATTCCATCCCCAGATCCTTGGGCCGACATACGCCTGGTTTACTTGGTCTCTGACTTCCTCTTTACTCTGGTATTGGGCTTAAAACCATTCATGAATCCTATCTGTTTGTGTCCATCATTTGTGAACTGATTTAGCTCTGGAATATCTCTGGTTATAGAGTCATACAGGGACTTGAGATCTAACAAAATGCTTTACAGATGCTGCTTTCTATAAATAATTGAAAATATAGTCAACAACACTTTTATTGTGTGCATTTTGGCTTTCACAGAGATAGGTATGGAATTGCAAAGCAGGTTTTATCTCTTGGACAAGCAAATCATAATATCTAAAATCTTTATCCAGATATATGTGGATGAATTGATATTTAGAAATATACTAGTTATAATAAAAGTAAAAACCTTTATTTTATTTCTAGATGCTTTCACTTCAGATACAAACTTGGATTTCAGAAGTGGGCTGACTCGAGTGAGCCAGCATGATATAGAGCAGGTAAGTGGACCCCATAAGTTTTTTTTTAAATAAAAAAAGTTTAAATTACCTTAGAATGTAATTTAAATCAGATACTCAAATTTGGAAGACACTAAATCAGTCATTTTAAGTGGGTGCTTCTTCTGATTAACCCTGTAGCATACTTAGAAGTATGTATTATTAAGTAAGTATTATTAAGTAGTTATTAGTTTTTAATAAGTTATTATTAGTTATTAGTTTTTAATGACTTTGAAAACTGGTCCTTGATGATAAAATAGTAGTAAAACACTTTGTCAGGGTTGTTTTGTAAGAGCAGAATGTTATCTTTGCTTCATTTAGATATGCCTTATAAAAATATACAAGAAGCACTCTGGCATAGTGAATAGAAGGCTAATAGTGAAATCTGGAAGAGTAGGTTTAATGTCTCACCTTAGACACATATTGGTTGTGTTCTAGGGCAAGTCACACAGGTCTAGAGGCACCACACACATCATACACGCTGAAATAGTTGTCAAATGAGATAGTATTGTTGAAATTGGGGTCCAATTCAGGATCAAGAGGTGTCCTAGCTTTGCACTCATGCCTCAGTTGCTGTGCTGTCAGCCTAGAACTGACTACAGTTATGTAAGTTATTTTATAGAGGTAACTTACTTGCATGTTTTTGGCAAAACTAGATTTGTGATGTCACATCAGTTTTAAGTTTGTCTATATTTAGGTTTATAGATTTATGTTAGTATCATAGAGTTAAAGGAAGGGGAGAAACAGGACAAGAATTTATTAAGTACCTGCTGTGTTAGGCACCTAGCTGGGCACTGTGCTATGTGCTTTTACAAATATTATTTCATTTGATCCTCAGAACAACTATCTGAGGCAGACAAAACTGAGGCAGACAGAGATTAAGTGACTTGCCCAGGGTCACACAACTAGTCTGTGTCTAAAGCCGAATTTGAATTCAGGTCTTTCCCTTTCCAGGCCCACCTCTCTATCTACTGTGCCCCACAGCTGCCTAAAGAAAGAAAGCAGATTTATTGTTCTAAGACGTACACATACATACCTTCCATTTGCTATGCCTTATGTGTATATAGACACACATGTAGGGAATTCGTTTTTTATACATATATAATATTAGGACCGTGGTAGCCCCAAACAGTTACAATACATATTAGATATTCTTATCCATTAGATAAGATTGATGACAATAACTTTGTTAGAGGTACCTAGCATTGTAGATAATGGACTGGGTTGCTTGGGAGTTAGGAAGATGTGGGTTAAATCCTACCTCTGACACATATTTCTTCTGTGACCATGGACAACATGGCAACATCTCATTGCACCAGGTAACTTTCTGAGAATGTAAGAGATGAGTAAACTGATTTGCATCAGTCAGGGGAATGATTCTCCACACGAGGAGTTTCCAGAACTGATGAAATCACAGATCTGGACAGTAGTATACATTATATATAAGTGATAGATCTGTTAAAAAGAGCTGGCATCCTTTTTCCAATCCCCTAACCCCCTATCACATCAATAATTATTGGGGTAGAAAATGTGGATATGACCAGTTGTTCATAAGGACCAAATTTGTCTAGAAATTTTTGAGCTGTGTTAAATTGTGAAATGACCTTGACATTGCCATTTTGAGAAATGTCCTTTTCATTTTCTCTAGCTTCAGATTGAAGCCATCAATGCCTTTGGTGAATCACTGCAAAAGAAGCTTCTGGACATTGAAGGATTATACTCCAAAGTTCGATCACGCTATTGTTTCATACAAGCACTTGTCAGACGCATTCGTGGCTTATTAAGGCTGTCGAGGGGCTGAAAGACTCTTTATACTCCTTTCTTCCTGAACAGATGAAATAGGGGACATTCTTAATTTCAGTTTTATAGACTGGTTTATTTCTAAATTATGGCCAAAAAATATTTTCATACTTTTTTCTTATACAAATAGGTTTTCCGCACCATTTCCATCTTAATACCCCATGATTAAAGATAAAAACAAAAAAAAAATAAAGTTTTTTTGTAAACAAATGCATATTCCATCTTTTGAAAAATGACCTAGTGAATGACCCCAGGGTGGGGTGGGGGTGGGGGGGCAAAAGAAAAATTCTTGGATCTTATTCTATAATGTAAAGCAAAAAGTGTATTGTTGAAACTTTGGATTTTCCTTCATCACAGTAAAATTATAGGGCTGCTATTTTTCATTTTTACCTTTGGGGGTAGGAATATGGAGAAGTTGATATGACCATATTATTTTATAAATTAGGCCTTGTTTTGAATAGTATTCAACAGAAATATAAAACCATTCTTTTGCAGCAATGTTTTGTGGGCTGAAAGTATATAAATTCTGTTATATATATATATATATATATATATATATATAACTGGAAGAATAACTATTTGACATTTGTTTTTCAGAACTTGTCTTGAAATTTCCCAAATTAACTCTGTATTTTCATTTCATATATAATTAACTTGATGGAAATGACCAAAATTTCACATGTCACTGCTCAAGTCTACTCCATATCTGGTCACACTTTCTGTCTAGTAAAAGTGCTTCCTTTTTCATTTCAATCTCACCATTCTGGTCTAATACTTCAGAAATACTGCTGAGAAGAAAAAATAGCTCCTCTAAACTCAGGTAAGCAAAAGAAAATGAAAATTTTGCTTCTGATGTTACAGAATTCCATGGTAATTAAGAAGATTTAAAATAACTACAAAAGATATTTATCAAAATGCCTTTGTTTCTCTCAAATAATATTTTGGATTTGATTTGGACACCCAGAAAAATCAAGATTTAGATAGAAAAGAGGGAGAGCTTCTGGGTAACGGCACCAGAAGCATGGAGGTGGTGAGGATGAGGCATGTTTAGTGACACTGAATAGACTAGTTTGGTAAGAGCCAGCGGGTTTTGTGTAGGAGAGCAGTGAAGGATAGACTTAGACATGTAGTAACTTGGCCCTTGGCCCACCCACTGTAGGACAGAGCTGTATAAAAAGTACCAAGAGGAGAGAGAGGTGTCCTGGGTTGGGGAGTCAGGAAATCCTGGTTTCAAATCTTGCCTCTGACAAATAACTGGTTGTGTAACCTTAGGCAAGTTGCCTCACTGTCTTCTCACTGTCCCAGCTAACTCTTTAAGACTAAATTGCAGAACTGTCACATTGGTAAAGGGAGTTGAAATAAAAAAATCGAGCAAAAACATAATTAGGATAGATACAATAATTGAGCTGTGCAGTGACCAAAAATCCCTTACTTAATTCAGAGGAACTCTGCTGACAAATAGAAGTAATTAAAGGCAATCTATTTGACTAAGAAATATGATTAAAAATGACATTTACTATAATGTATTATTACAATATGTATGTCTTTTGGCAAAGACCCAATGCTGAAATAACCAGAAAAAAGACAGGTAAAGAAAAGAAGAGGGAAAGCAGTTGTTTGTTAGGAAGCCTAATTTCATAAGAAAGGTGCCCTCCCATGCCTTTTGACTTTGGATTGTGTTTAAGATTGTGGATTTTAAAGTCACTTGACTGTTGGCTGCTTTTCAGTTCAATTCCCTGAGTACAGATCCAAGGCAAGGGTCAGGAACATTATTCCAAGTTAAAGGCATGGAGAAGTAAATGACAGTTAAAATTGAGAGAGAGGGTAACAGAGTAATCTCAGTTTTCTGTGGCAGTTTTGGCATCAAGCTATACTACAACATGCTATGTATCCCTTAGACCTCAGAAGTGGGTTAACTTCTGTTCTTGTTTCTCATACGTTATTTGATAAGGCAAGGAAGAGTAGAATACTTTTTGTATATAAAATTTCAGGAAAAAAATGGACCAAAAAAGTTTTTCTTAGAAGAAAAATTCAATTATTTGGCAACTTCATTTATATGATAATTTATTTCCCACTGATGCTAGATAAGTGAAGTATTTGTTAGTATATTACCAATGAATTGCTTATTGTAAATTTTTGTTTCTTAAGTTTCATTTTGTTAGGCAAAAGCATACAGAGGGTAATTACTTGGGTTTGTAATTTTGGTCTAAGTATTGGTATATCGCTAGTTAAGAGAAATTTGTTGGCTTCCCCTCTGTGGAATCTTTAAATCTGACCAGCCTATCTATCTCCCAACCAATTTAATTGAGAGCCCAACTCCTAATAAAGACAGCCTGGGTAGCTTGACACACTCACCACACTGGAGAGGAGGAAGCTAACAATATGTAAAGTGAGTTTGGGTTTGGATGAGGTCTCAGCTCATTCTGCATTTGACTTCCATTATTTTACACAGTAGATGTTCTAAAATTGTTTTAAGTTATTGAATATCAGCAAATAAAATTTCATGTTCTCTAATGCCTCGTGGCAGTGTGGATGTGGCCTGGATTCTTGAAGGGCATGTTAGCTAGGATTTGGTAGGTCCTACTTAACTGGAAAGACATCAAATAGAAAGGGGGACTCTTTTTATGGACTAGATGTCATTGGAAGGCTAAATTTTGAGAATCTTTTCACCAAAGTAGCTACATGGTACAGTCATTAGAGTAGAGGACTTGGAGTCAGGAAGACCTGAATTCATTTCCTACCTTGAACATTCCCCAGCTGTAGGACCCTCTGCCTCTCTGTGCCTCAGTTTCCTGTTCTGTAAAATGAAGATAATAATATCACTTCACAGAGTTGTAAAGATCCAATGAATTAACATATGTAAAATGTTTGGAAAACCTTAAAGTACTATATTAGCTATTCTCATTACCAAAGGGTAGATACCAGATGATGAATTTTTTTTTTCTCCATAGCAATTCAGTTAGATATCTACTGTGTAGAATGCACTATGCTAGGCTTTAGGGATTTAAGGATAATTATTGCAATAACTTCCTGATGAGGCTTGTTTTTAGTTTATCCATTTCATTCTTAGCACAACTCTCAAATATTCCTAAAGCACAAATTCTTTACCTTGGCATTCCTCTTCTAGATGTTAACCATTTTTTGATTGTCATGGAGACCTTTGGCAATCTGATGAATCCTAGGGACCCTTTCTCAGAATAATGTTTTTAAAGGCACAAAACAGAATCATAGGGTTACAAAGGAAACTTCCACTTATTGAAATATGGTTATGAACTTCATGAACCCCAATTAAAGAACAGAAGCCTGGGATAAGATGGAGACTTTAGAACAAAAGGGGACTAGTCCAGCCCCTTCATTTAGGGGAAACTGGGGAGAGGTGAGATTAAGCGATTTGTGTAAAGTCCCACAGTGGCAGGGGTAGGTTTGAATTCTGGTCCTTAAACTCTAAATCCAGTGCTCTTTCTGCCAACCCAGTCACTTCTGCCTTCGTCCCTTAGCTTGCCCTATAAAGCTCTTCACCATACAACTCCAGCTGACCTTTCTAGGCTTAGTGCACATGACTTTGGTTTCATGAATTCTGCCCTCCAGGCAAAGTGACTGCTTTGCTGTTCCTTATCTCTTGTCTCTTTGACCTTGTACCAAATCATATTGCACCATGCCTGTCTGCCTTCAGTTTTCCTGATTCTCCTTCAAAGCGTAGTTCATGTCCTGCTCCTACAGGAATACTTTCTAGATCCAGTTGTTAGTGTTAACCCCTCCCTCCAAAAGAAATGATGTTGTATCACTACATACATATATATGTATGTATATACATACAAATGCCTGTACATTTTCACATTTATCTGTGCCCATGATTACCCCAATTGGAATATAAATTCCTGGAAGGTGTGGACTTTTACATTTGTATTGACTTGTCATAATATTAGATAGACTTTATCTCAATTTCTGGTTTATTGACAGTTGGCAGTGGTTTCTAAAGACTATAATGAATCAGAATGACATTTTAGGCCACAAGAAATAGCTCTAGACTATCATCTTTCTGGCTCAGTTGTTTATCTCATGTGTAAAATGAGAGTTATATTGGACGATCTCCAAAATCCTCTAGATCTAAAAATGTCTAATCTTAATACATCCTCTTAAAGAATTTGAGTGCTAGGAATGTGTAGTTTGAGTAGATTACCACTAGATGGTGCTGTTGCTCACCTGGGTTGCCTTAGTTCGGCACTTAGGTCTTTGGAATCAGGATTTGAGAATCCCCAGAGATTACATCATATTCAAGCAAAGAAAAAGTCATAGAATTTTAGACTGTGGTGGAATCTGAGAGATGATCAAGTTTGTAATGCTGGTGTGCCAACTTAATTTGTACTTCTTTTTGATGACAATTCTCTGCAGGACTGTGTCTACTAGAGTATGTAGTGATGGTTCCGCTGTTGACCTTGTTTTCTCTTCAGTGATGATATGTAGGGTATCTAGGATTCACTTGTTACTGGTGCTTAGCTACAGAAGTCTCTGCCATTGATTAGTCAGTACTTCAAAATGAGAAAGTGCCCATTGTCTCATCTTGCTCTAATATTTATTTTCTGTTCCAATCAAGACATATGGGCTATAAAGTAAAAGAACAATTTTGTTTCTTCTGGTACCGGTTTCTCACATTTTCCTCTCTGATGACCACTTTCATAAAGCCTTTCTTGCCCCAGCTTCCCCTCACTTCCCAGCAACTCATGCACACCCTTCCCAAACTACCTGATATTGATTTTGTATATATGGGCATACCTCATTTTATTGTGCTTTGCCTTATTGCATTTTGCAAACATTGTACTTTTTACAAATTGGAGGTTTGTGGCAACCTTGCATTGGGCAAGTCAGTACCATTTTTGCAACAGCATGTGCTCACATTGTCTCTGTGTCACATATTGTAATTCTCACAATATTTCTAACTTTTTCATTATTATATTTATTATAGTGATCTGTGATCAGTGATCTTTGATGTTACTATTGTAATTGTTTTGGGGCGCCACTAACTGTGCCCATATAAGACGATGAACTTAATAGATAAATGTGTATGTTCTGACTGCTTCTCTGACCAGCCCTCCCTGTTCTCTCTCCCTCTCCTTGTGCCTCCCAATTCCTTGAGATAAAATATTGAAATTAGATCAATTAATAACCCTAGAGTGGCCTGTAAGTGTTCAAGTGAAAGCAAGAGTCAATTGATGTGGCAAACTTCATTGTATTATTTTAAGAAATTGCCACAGCTACCCCAGCCTTCAGCAACCACCAGCCGGGTAAGTCAGCAGCCATCTACATGGAGGCAAGACCCTCCACCAGCAAAAAGATTGACTTGCTGAAGGCTCAGATGATGGTTAACATTTTTTATCAGTAAAGTATTTTTAATTAAGGTATGAGTACATTTTTTAGACATAATATTATTACACACTTAAACTACAGCATAGTTGTAAATAAAACTTTTATATGCACTGGGAAACCAAAAAATTCATGTGACTATTTTTATTGTGATATTCACTTTATTGCAGTGGTCTGGAACTGAACCTGCAATGTCTCTTGAGGTTTGACTATATGCATACTTTTGAAAGACAGTACGGTCTTGGTGTTGGGTCAACTGGCCTGAAAATCAAAAAGACTTGTATTTGAGTTCCACCTTGGCATCCACTGGCTGTGTGACCCTGGGCAGGTGATTTAACCTCTCAGTGCTCTAGGAAATTAAGATTATAAATTGCAGAGAAGGTGCTGACTTTCATTGACAAGAGAGAGTTTCCTCCCCAGGACTTTGTGTACCACTGAAATCGCAGGTACAGTTAATTTAACAGCTGACTCTATCTTCACCTCCCTCTCAAAAGAAGTACCCATGACACACTTTTAAGTAGTTTGTTACATTATTAACATTTTCTTCATTTTTTAGGTCTATAAATCAAGAACAAAATAATCAAGCCATGATTTATAGAATTTACTGATTTCTGACGTGTAAACATGAAATTTTCATGTCACAATTTAATAATCTCATGAAAATTTAATGATCAGTTCAAAAGCAGGGTAAGGGATAACTCTAGTGCACCCCTGGGTCCACTTCCTAGGTTTTGTTTTCATGTAAGTGGGGTGTCCCGTACCCCTCAACCTAGATTAATGCAATTAACAATCTGCTTTGAGCCCTGAGACCTTGTTCAGAGGAGAAAGCCTCTGCTTGAGTTAACAGCTCATAGAAAGTGCTCCATTGGTAGGTATATGTACTTTGTGGTACCGCCCCCCTGCACCCTCTCAGTAAGAACATTAGCTTTTGAAGACTTAGACTGTTTCACTTTGGTCTTTGTATAAGTGTCTGGTACAGTCAGTACTTAATATATGCTTGTTGGTTGACTGTATAATTGAGCTAGGCCATGTTTCTTCAATTTATCAAGGGGACCTAGGTCATCTCTTCTTTATATTGGGTATCAAGTCTTTTTTAGCCAATTTTCCCTGTCTTTTCCAGTTCAAATATCAGTCTCATCGGCAAAGAAAACAAACAAAATAAGGGTTGACTAGCCATCGTTCTGTAGTTAGTTATCATCTTATCCACTCTGAGCAGTCTTATTCCTTCTTTGATCCTCGTCTCTTCTAAAAAATTTCTAAATTTCTAAAATTTAGATTTTAATATATATTATATATTATATTATTATATATATATTATTTATATATAATTATATATATAATATAATATATATAATATATTATATAATAATAAAATTCTAAAATTAAAATTAAAAATTTCTAAAAAATAGCTTTTTATTTTATTCTTCTGCACCATTCTCAGCTTCAACACTACTGATACTCTTATAGTACTGTGCCATACTTTTTTGTATCTCTCCTCTGCTACCTTCCCTTGTTTCATCTTTTGCTTTTTTGTTTGGAGGGGGTCTGGACCTCTGATTGGTATAGGGGACCTCCTAAGGAAGTTCTTTCTACCACTTTCCCTGAAAGGAAAAGTGCTAAGTGCTATACATATATTACCTCATTTGATTTACCAGTGCTGATAACAACTATTTTACAGCTTATACTCTTAGAGAGTTACTTGGGGCCATGAAGAGGATCATTTAAAAGGTGTAATTTAAACTCAGATCTTTTTGACTCTGAAGCCAAATTCTCAATGCCATATGCAAACCCTGCTTCATTAAAACAATGTAAAGTAATTGGTAAGTTCTCTGTACATTCATATCAGTCCTTTCTCCATTTTTTTTCTCTTCATAGGAATTATTTTACTTTGGGTGTTTGGAATTTTATTCTTTAGAGTCCATGGGATCCTACCCATCCTTCCTTTGAAATATGCTTTTTACAAATCTAGGGTAGATGTAGGGGAAGAGAATGTTGTGGAGGGAGATTCAACAAGACTTGACAATTGATTGGTGTGTTCCTGGAGGGCAAAGATCGAGTTGTTGACTTATCTTGAAAAGAGCTCTGGGTTTTTAGTCAGAAGACCCAGGTTCCAATCTCAGCTTGTTACCCTTTCATGGTGTAATTGATGCTGGGCAAATCACCACCTCTCTGGGTCTCAATTTCTTCATCTAAAAAATGAGGGGATGAGATTATAATTCAGAGGTCTATGGATTTATCATCCTCTTTTTTTGCACAGCGAAGGAGCTAAGAATGATTTTTACATTTTAAAATAAAATTTTATTTTATTTATCTATTTTTTCAAAACGTTCTTAGCATTAAGGATGTACAAAAAATGCCAGGTGGCCCTTGGGCTGTAGCTTGCCAAATCCTGGTCTGGATGGTAGAATCATAGAACTGCAGTGTCCAGTGCCTTCATTGGACAGATAGGGCATTATGCCTCACAAGTGACTGGCACCCAACCATGTAGCAGCGTGCCTGTCCTTCCACAAAGCATCCAGCATTGAGTGTTGTCTTTTTTTGGTCCTCTTTGCCATCCCTTTCACTTTTAATCTACGAATCTGTGAGATGATATGCTTTTTATACAGGGTAGGAGCTTACAACTGTACTAATACTTTCGGGGAAAACTGGCCCTCAGAGCCGGTGGTGGGAAGAAATCACAGCCTTGATTGTGTAGTGAGTCCTATTGGGATTGCCACCTTCATCCTTCCGCCACTAGGGGGCGGAGACTTTCCTGTTCAAAACTCTAGGCGGGAAGGGGACGGGGACGGGGGGGCTTAAAAAAAAACTGAAACAACGTGTGTGTCTTCGTGACCCGGAAGTACACTCCTTCCTCTTTTCCCGCCCCCTCACTTCCGCCACCCCTCTCTCTCTCTCTCTCGCTGGAGGGATAGAGCTTATTGGTCCGGCCTTTTGCTTCAGCTGTTGCTGCTGCCGCCACTGCTATCGCCATGTTTCAGTTTTTGGTAAGTACCGGCCTCGCGGGGCTTTTTCTGCTTCCGTCCTAGCGTCGGGAACCGGGCGGGGGAGGTGTGGGGATGGGGAGGAATAATTGGGGGCGGCTCCTCTGGCTGAGGCTTCGCGGGCCCCCACCTTCGGCCGGGAGGAGCCCGGGTCCCCCGCGGGGCGGGACAAAGAGGGGCGGGGCTTGCGGAGAGCCTCCCGGCCCCCCGCGGTGGCCCCGGACACGTTTTCTTGGACTAAGGACGCCTTCAGTCCACGTGTGGGGCTCCCCAGTCCTTTATCTTGACCCGAGCCTTCCTGAGGGTTCCTAGCTTCACCTGATTTGGCCCGCTTCTGGATCCCCAGTTCTCTGACGAGTTTCGTTTCCCAGCTCTTTGCCAGGCGGGTCTGGTCTGGTTGAGCTTGGTTATCACCGTAGCAGTCCGACCATCCCTCCGGTTCTATAAGCGCCCCAAGGCTGTCACCCGATCTAATCCCTCCCTGCCACGCATTTGCCCTGCTTCTCCACGTACCTGGATACTCTGCTCCACCCTCATTTTTCTCTCTAGTTTTTCTGGCTCGGACCAACTTCCTGTAGCGTTAGGATTTTAAAGCCTATTGCTGTATGCCTGATGCTTTTGGGGCTTGGGGGGAGGAGTAGGGGGAACGTCAACAACATTTAATGTAGTTATCCTGACTTGGAGCCCTGCTAGCGGTCTTTGTCACAGAAGATGAAAACTAGACGTAAATAATGACTTTAAATATAGTAACTGATGAGGGGGATAAACCTAGACTTGTCAGGAATTACAGTTGGCTTAGTGTAACCAACACAGAATTTTATGGTTCCCAGATTTTGAAGCTCTCCGATTGGGTTGTGCACAGCTGGAACAGTTCTTATTGTTGTGCACAACTTTTTCCAAAGTGCTCCTTGGGAGAAAATGTATTGCCATGAACGAGTGGAATATTTGTCATGAACCTTTTTAAAAAACTACGGTTCTTCAAATGAACTTCATTGATGTCTCCCATTTTCAAAGAAGTAATATGTTTAATAGAAAGATGATGCAAGTTTCATGAGTTAACTTGCCCATAAGTTTCCAAATCAAATAATTGGTTAAAATAAATGTTTATTTTATGATTTGTGATCCCAGATTATTTTTTTATTTTAAAAATGGGTTTATGCCATTTGATTTTTATCACGTTCATTTTCTGACATATTATCCCGCACTGAACCTTTTCTTTATAATAAAAAACCCACATCATTTGACAGCACCTATAGTTTACCTCCTTTGATCCCATGTTCTTTAGGCTTTAGTATTTTATAAGTGGCATCTATTTTGAGTGACCGATTTATCTTCATGAAAAGAGAATATAATGTTTCTTTCCCATAATGTTAATTAACAGGTTTTAAGCATTTACTAGAATGAAGCACTATGTACTGGCAGGGAGCTAATAGGGAAGAGAGGTATTTACATAAAATATACAACAAATAAGTGAATGAAAAATATTTATAAAAACCAGTTAAAGACAAGGTAGTTTGGAAGAGAGCATTAGCATTGGGGAGGGATCAGATTATTTTTTAACAAGAGAGTAAAGCACTGCCTTATTCTTTAAACATTGATAGTAGCTACTTTGTTATCTTGGACGGTTTAGTGACAAAGTGGTGACAAAGATTCATCTTCCTGTGTTCAAATCCAGCCTCAGACACTAACTGTGTGACCCTAGGCCAGTTACTTAACCTTGTTTGCCTGTTTCCTCATCTGTAAAATGATTTGGAGAAGGAAATGGCAAACCACTCTAGTATCTTTGCTAAGAAAATCCCAAATGGGATCACAAAGAATTGAACACAGTGAACAATAACAACACTTAGTTATCCAGGCCAGTGTAAAGGATCATTGGCATGACCTGTCCAACTGGACCATTGTTATTACTCTGCTCCTGGCAAATTTTCTGTAACCTGACAGGTGTCCAAGATGAATTGGTAGTCTGGAAGCTACACTTACAATATTTTTATGTCATTTACTTGTAGAAAATAATTTAAATGCATTGTTAATTTGTTTGTATTGTAAAAGGGAGAAATTTGACCTAATTATAGTCAACTTTATTATCAGAGTGAGGTATAACAATGTTATTGTCAACATCAGCAGTCAACATATTTGACTTTGAAATAGATTTTTGTGCTTTAGATATGGGTTTCTCTGATTTGGGCTTTAATGGCATTTTAAAAAAATAATTACTCAGAAATAGCTAAAACTCTGGCTGACTTCTCTTTTCTCTCAGTCCCAAGGTATAAGAAGACTGGAAAAATAGGGAGGCACCAGGTTATGAAGGACTTTAAAAGCCAAACTGAGGATTTTATATTTGATTATGGCAGTGATAGGACACCACTGGAATTGATTGAATAGGGAAATTGACATGGTCGTACTTGTACTTTAGGAAGATCAAATGACAGCTGAGCAGAGAATGGACTGGAGTGATGAGAGTCTTGAAGCAGAGAGGCATCAGTTTTAGACAGCCTTCTCTTCAAGGAGTTGAGCCAGAAAAAGAAGATGTAGGATGATAGCCGAGATGGATGGATCAAGCAAGTGAGGGTTTTTTGAGGATTGGGGAGACATGGGTGAATTTGTGGCAGTGGGAAAACAGCCAGTAGACAAGGAGAGATGGAAGATACATGAGAGAGTGGGGACGATAGATGAGGTGAGCAGGTAAGTGACAGTCAGACCCTGTGTTTAGGAATATTATTAATTTGACAGCTGTGTAGAAGATGGAAAAGAAACAAGGAGAAAAGAAACAAGTCTGTTGTAATATTGTAAGTGAGAAATGAGAACTTGAACTAGGGGAGTGAGCTTCTGATTATAGACAAGGGAGACTGGATGTGAAAGATAAAGGTAGAGTTGAGAAGACTTGGTAACTGGGTGAGAGGAATAGGAGCAATGAAAGAGTCAGAGATGACTGACTTCAAGGTTGCAAACCTAAGTGTTTGGATGAAGAATGATTGGGGAAATGAGCACAATTTTGGACATTTTGAGTTTAAGATATTTATAGGACATCCCAGTGAAGATGCCAGCAGGCTTTGTGTGTGTGTGTGTGTGTGTGTGTGTGTGTGTGAGAGTGAGAGTGAAATTAAAATTAGGGCTAGCATATATGGATTTGGTGTTTACATAGATAATAATAAACTCATGGGAGCTAATGAAATTTGGAGAGAATATAAGAAAACAGGGCCTAAGATAGAACCTGGGAGACATTTGTGCTTAATGCATGGATGACTCACAGGCCAGGAACTGTCCCAAGTTTCAGGTTTTTTGTGCAGCTGTTTTCAGAGCTAGTTCTGATAAGTTTTCAGTTCTTCCAAGTGGTATGACCTAAGGAGAGGTGTGTTTACTATGCTCCTGGCCTGTGCTCTGGTCTGTGAGTGACCACAAGCACTCTTTTCTGTCCTGGAACTGTGTCCAGGATCCCTGCTCCTGCTAGTGCTCCTCCTCTCTGTGTGACTTGTGACTCTGCATATGGGCAGTGCAACAAAGTCTTGCACAGGGTACCAGCAAAGGGTCCCCTCTAATCTTCTGACAGGTTGTCCACACCCTTACCATCTGTCTGTGGGCTGAGAGCTCCAGAAGTCACCTCTGTGAGTCAGTTATTCCCAATGCTTGCACTGACTTACTGGGACTAGTTTGCAGCTGGCTTGCCTTGATGTCTGCACTCCACTCTCACTCTGTGTGACAGATCTTTTCTGCCAGCCTTCTAAGGCATCTGGGGCTGGAAAATTGTTTCACTCTCTCCTTTTGTGAATTCTACCACTTCAGAATTTCATTTTGAGGCATTATTGGAAGTTGTTTGGAGAGGAATTTGGGATAGCTTTTCTCTGTCATCTTGGCTGCGTCCCCTGGGAATAGTACTCTCAAACTTACTTTTGGCTTTTAAATTGTTTATAGTTTTGTAAAAACTCTACTCAAATTAGAAAGAAGTAGTTTTGATGATCCCTTGAATTTGGGTAACTACAAATTAACACAGAAATTTTTGTGGAGGTCATTTTTAGATTTCTGTACTTTTGAAGCACAAAACAGTAATTTTGATTATTGTATACATGTGTATATATGCACACATACATGTATTAGTCAGTGATATGTACTTTTAAAAAATGGATTTAGTGAGTCATTTTAAACTTCTTTTGGTTTAACATATTTAGAAGGAACCATTAGAATAAATTTATAACCTTTCATGTAACTATTTCTGCTTAATGGGAAGAGTGGTGCAAGAGTAAGTCAAGTTAACTTTGCTGGAACTTTTAAAAAATATGTAGTGTTTTCCTACATGTTAACAATAAGGATTGTGAATAACTTGTATATGGAAAAAGAATATGATTAGTTATATGAATCATACATTCTTTCACCTTGTGCATGAGAAATGTCTCTTGGATTTGCCCCTTACCAGTCCCACTGAGCAGTTAGATGGCAGAGTGGATAGATAGAGTGCTAGACCTGGAGTCAGGATGTCTCATCTTTCCGAGTTCAAATTTGCTCTTAAACACTTACTAGTTGTATGATGCTGGGCAAGTCTCTTCACCCTGTGTGCCTCAGTTTCCTCATCTGTAAAATGAGCTAGAGAAGGGAATGGCAAACCATTCCAGTAACCCTGCCAAGAAAACTCCAAATGGGGTTACAAAGAGTCAGACATGACTGAAATGACTGAACAGCAACAACGAAAGCTACAAACCACTACTCACTTTGGGTCAGGCTTTCTATTTTTTCCCCATGTCAAAATCCATGAGCATATAGGTTCCAGATTAATGTCGTTCCCTGCCCTCAGCTTATGTAGTGACTTCCTTTTGTTTACCCTATCAGTTTTAACCTCCTCTCGCCCCTCCCATGTCCCTGGATTTTTGGGGTATTTGATCCTTCCTGATGTTGTTCTCTACTGTTTTTCCATAGGCCTGACTGGAGTGGAGAGTTCCTATTTCCTACCATCCCTTAATAGTATTTCTTTGTTCCATTATCTGGAATGGTCTTACCACTTCTCACCAGCTTTTTAGGTTCTGCCTAGTCCAATCCTACTTTCTCCATGCATTTAAGTGCTGTGTTGTGTGACCGTTAGAACCTGCACTGAGCTCTTCTCTGTCGGACATCTCATACTTACTATGTCTATTATCACATCGTTACCCTTACTTATATCAAACCAAGTATTTTTGGCATCTCCTAGAGGTAAGGTAACATGTTAGTACTCTCTCGCATTGTTGTCTGTCTCTTTTGTTTGTATACGGCTGGTCCTCCGAGCTAGATTATCTGCTTCCTGAAGACAGTGACCGCATTTTATACTGTTTTTATAGTGCAGTGTTGGTATATGGGTGTTCAGTACATATTTGGAATTGTAATTGTAGATCTGTGCTTTTTCTGTGCATCACTTTTAATTTCCGTCTTTGCCCCCCTTCTTCATATCTTTATGTCACGTTTGCACCATTCATGTAGGCAGTAACCTAATTAGTCAACTGATCTCTCTTTTATTCTTCTAGTTGAGGGATCAGCAAGCTGTGACCTTGTAGGCCAAACCCTACCATTTTATTTTAAAATGTAAAAATCTTTCTTAGTTCCCTGCTTATACAAAAGGAAATGTCAGGTGGCAGGATTTGACCTTGGGCAGTATTGCCAACCCCTATTGTAATTCATTTTGTCAGTTCAATTCAACAAATTAAATACCAAGTTACTGTATCTTAAGCTGGAAATACAAAAACAAAACCCTTATGTCCAGAAGTTTACATTCTATCAGGGAATATAGCAGGTAGGTAAAAAAATATAGGGTAATTTGAGGAGGGTGATGTCATTGATTATTGAGGGCATCCAGGAAGATTTCATTAGTAGGTGGAACTTGTGCTGAACCATGAAAAAAAGTAAGGATTTTAGGAATGTATTATCTGTGTAGGAGATGGCTTTTACAAATAAATATAGGAGTTGGAGAATAGATTGTTGTTCAGTTTTGCTAGATCAGAGAATATGAGAAGTAATATGAAATAAGACTGGAAAAGTAGGTCAAAATCTAAAGATTAAAGGCTTTGTGAGACAATGTGGTATAGTAAAACAACATACTTGTGTGTCTGCATCACCAGGTGATATTAGATGTTTTGAAATGGATGTTGTAAGTATCTCGGACTGAAAAGTGCATAAAAGAGAAGTCATCTGCATCCCTTTTCTGAACTTGCTTTTTCTGTTGAGGTTACCACCATCCTTCCCGTAACCCAAGTTTACATACACATAATTTCCCACCTGGCTCCTCTCCTGGACTTCATCATTGTTTCCAGAAACTCATCTCTCTGAAGGATTGAATCAACTCTGAAACTCACACCTCCTCAGGACCTCCTGAACCTTGTGGCCCTTCTATCCCTTTGATTTGGAGGATGGACATCAGAGACCTCTTCTCATATCCAGCTACCACCTGGCCTGCAAGACTTCAGTTGTCCTTTCCCATAGTATCCCTTTTCCCCCACACCCCCTTTTCAGAAATGTTTATTGAATGACTAGTCAGTTTATTGAATGACTAGTCAGATCTGATCAGTTGCTGAGTCTTGCCATTTTGATCTCTGCAGTATTTCTTGCATCTATATCCCCTTTCTGTTCTTAATCCTAACTCTACTTCAGGTGTGTATCACCTATTTCAATAGCCTCCTAATTGGCTTCCCTTCTTTATCTTTTCTCTCCAGTAGATCCTACACACAGTTACTAAAGTGATTTTTCCTAAAGTGGAGGTCTGACTATGTACCCGCTCCCCCTCTGTAAAACTACAGTGGTTCCCTGATGCCTTCAGTATAAAATATAACTCCTCTGTTTGACTTTTAAAGTCTTTTCCAACCTGGGCCCAACCTTCCCTTTCCAACTTTATACATTACTTCCCTTGCCATGTTTTGTGGTGTAGGTAAGTTGCACTGCTTGCCCTTCCTCCATCTTCCATCTTCATGTCTTTGCACTGACTGTACCCTATGCTTGGAACACACTGTCTCCTCATCTCTGCTTTTCAGAATTCCTAGTTTCCTTTAAGGCTTATCTCAGACAGCATTTTCTACATGATATCTTTTTCTGATGCAATTAGGTGTATAGAGTGCACAGTGGATAGAGCACTGGGTTTGGAAGACCTGAGTTCAAATGTGGCCTCAGACATTTACTAGCTGTGTGACTCTGGGCAAATCACTTAACCTATATTTGCCTCAGTTTCCTCATCTGTACAACAGGGATAATAATAGCTCCTACCCCCTAGGATTGTTTTGAGGATTAAATGAGATAATAATTGTAAAGTGCTTAGCATTGTGCCTGGCACATAGTAAGTACTATTAAAAAAGGTAGATGATAATATAACAGTTTTGCAAATGAAACTGAATCTTGGGAGAGGTTAAGTGATTTGCCTAGGGCTACACAGTCTGGGAGCTTCTGAAGCAAGAGCTGACTTGACCCCAACCTGAATCTAGCACTCTCTCCATTATGCCACCTAGCTGCCAGCATTCAAAATAACACATTCAGTGGAGGTAAAGGAGCACGTGACTAGAAATGTGATAGTAGAATTGACAGGATTGGGGGGGTGAAGGAGAGCCAAGAGTTGATGATTGAGATTGGGAAATAAGGGAACTCATGAACAGCTTAAGTTTTCTCAGGAAAACAAGAGACAAGATTATCTGACTACATACCAGCCACCAGATTAAACATCATATTCCATGTAGCATTTCTTGCTTAAAAGCTTTTAGTGCCTTCCTATTTTTATGACTTTTTTGGTGAGAATTTATTTCTCAAAATTTTTGACATGAAGTTTTAATTAACAGGAGAAGGTGCTGGTAATTTGAGCCAATAAGGGAATGGCCTAGTTTACATTCAGATTTTCTTTTCTTTGGGAAATCTTGAGAAATTTTAGAGTGGGGAAGTGTGTGGCATGGTAGCTGGCTTGGAGGTAGTCTATATGCAAAGCTTCAAAAGCTACTGGTAGATCCTGACCTACTGGTTGGGAGAGTTGGAAATAGGCTGAGTAAGACACTCTAAGTACATAATAGAGAGACAGCTGTATATACACTGAAGACATACCCCTCTCAGATTGGACGTTTTTGTGTTAGAAAGCACAGACATCTGTCTAAATAGCTTTAAGCAACCTGAAAATAATTATTTCTAAATAAATGGACACCTGGTGTTTCAAAAGTCCTTTCTAACTTTTCTCAAATAAGAATTTGGTCTTGGTAAAGTTCTTGGGGTATGGTATATTAGAAAACTGAAGTTGTGTGAATTATTTTTTAACATTTGGTCCTGAATTATTTATTTAGTCTTGACAACCCAGGAAATAAAGAAAAATGCAGAATGACTAATTCTTGTGTGGCCTCTCTCGCTTATTCAGTGATGATAGCAGAATGGCAAAAAAACAAAAACAAAACAACAAAAAAACCCAAAACAAACCAAGGACAAAGAGTACTAAGAATTGTACAGCCCCTCCTCAGTCTATAATATGGTTTCAGTTGCTATTTCTCTAAAGTGAGATCCATGTCTGGTAACCACTGAGTGGACACACCACTGGAGTAAGTGAATCATATCAATTTTGGCATTCTTGCTATAAATAAAGCAAGGAGACAAAAGGGAGTTGCAGCTAAATGGAAAGATGGCTCACAGGTTATTTTTGGAGGGGCAAATAAAGAAGTTGGCGGAGTTGGTTTTAGAGTTGGTATGTCCAAATAGCACAATACTTTCTATTTCATGGTACATTTAGTACTTTATTTGAATACTCACTATGAAAATTTGTAAAAAAGAAAAAAGACCACCTTGAATAATAATTGTAGTTTGGGCATTTGATGCAGAGAATGATAGGAAAATTCTGTGAAGGACTTAGTAATAACATTTAATTTGATTTGGAGGGTCTTAATACTTAGTAACTTAATTGCAAAGGTCATTATAGAAGACGTTAGCAGAAATGTTGGAACATGGCTCAAGATTAAGAAAAGGAAAAGGACAAAGAGTTACCTAACTGTTATGAATACTTCCTTCAGGAAAAAAGTAGAAAGGTGCTGGAAACGACTAGCACCAATTAAGTAATGAAAATGATCCTGACTCTGTGTAAGAGATAGGAAACAACGGATTACATACATCTAATCTGAACTGATTGATATGTATGTATTCTGACCACTGACTTGTTAAAGCAAAGGGTGAGGTTGTTTGGCCCAATAAATCCGAAAAAGGGGAGGATACCAAATGCTTGGGAAACAAAATAATATTAACTACAGACGAAAAGTGATTAAGCACATCATTTGCCGTTGACCCCTGTGCCTGCTTTCGTATTTCTACAGGAGCATTATGAGAATGATCTGCCCATATGTTGAGGGGGTTTTTGTGGGGGTATGGGAGAAGAGCAGGTTTTTGCAAGCAGTGTTCTATAGTGTGCCACATCTTTGCAGTGGAGCTGTTGATCAGGAGGTTCAGAATCCTTTTGTGTTTATTAACTATTTAGGAGGCATTTGAATTGGTAGAGAAGGTCTGTTGCTTTGAAGACCGTTCTCCATTCAGCATGTTGTGTTTCATGCTTATGTTAAGACCTTAGAAGAGTCCTTGAAAGGTGTAACAGAGTTAAATAGGGTTGTTTGACCTTCTGGTTGTTACCAGTTGTAACACAGAACATGTAAACATGTACTTAGCCAAGGATTTTTGACACTGTCTTGGAAGATGTGAAGTGCAGGGTTCAAGTCAAAGAGAGGGAGTAGAAGTGGTGTAGGGATTCCATGTATTTGCTCAGATTTTCCAGATTCTCCCGTTTGTAAATAGCAGTGTGTTGATTGCTTCTATGTCCCAGAATATTGCAGAGACTTCTAATTGAAATCCAGAATCAGTCAAGAGTTTGGTCTGACTCTACTGTGGGGGGGAGAGGGGGAGGGAGGAAGGTGGTAGAAGGATGCTTCTTGTCCAGGCTGATACGTAGTTGGGTGAGTAATCTATTAGTCTGTCAGTACATATATCTTAGATAAGACATGGCGGATGAATAATAAAATGGGACCAGAGGTGAAAAGGAGAATCAAGTATATAGGAAAGTAGCAAATTGTGTAGTGCTTTTAATGGTTGCAAGCATCTCTCAGAAACCAAAACCTCTATTTTATTTTTGCTTATTTTCTTGATGCCTTTTGTTTTCATGAGACACTTCTGCATATTTCCCTCTTCTACCCTGTAAAAGACTTGCTTTTTAGCAAAGAAGAAAAACCAGTTAAATAAAGTTAACTGCATATGACTGTGCATGCAACATTCTTTACCTTTCTAAAAGGAGAGAGGTACATTTCTTCATCTTTTCTCTGAGCCCAAATTTTTTAAGACATAAAATTTTATTGACATGTTTTGTTCTTAACATTTTCCACGTATCCCAATGTTGTTTTGTTATTTGTCCTTTGTTTTGAAGACCAGTGACATCATGGGTTGATGTCTTGACTCCTGAGTGAATTATATTTAAGGAGGTGAATTTGCAGAGAGTCAGCAACCTAACTCTCTTTCTGAGTTACCGAAATCCAGGGGCAAGACAAAAGTCAGAATGACTAGGGATGGCCCAAGATGCAGTGGATCTAACTGCTCCACAATGCCTGCTTTAGCTGCCTTCATAGCTATTGGATCAAATTGTTCTCATCCGACCATTCGGCTGGGGGAAGTTTTCACATGTTTGGGGTAGACATCCCCCAGCTTGTTGGTTTTGAGGGCTGTTGCTTACCCTCAGTCTGGGTTAGTGCGTGTGCAGATAGTTTTACCAGGGTGTGGCCACTGTACACGCTACTGCTTCTTGGAGCCACAAATGAGAATTGGGTGTAGGTGGATGCCAAAGGTGGATGAGCAGCCTTGAAAAGGACTTGACAGCCCTCATATCAGAGGTGCTAGTCATCTCTGAACACCCCATACACCCCATATTTCCTGCAAACTTATCTTTTAAATAGCAATATTTTTCTGATGATCCCATATGGCTACAAATCATAAAGCCTCAAAATTATAGGTTACCTAAAAAGCAATGGAGAGATGCATAGTAGACATAGGTTAGAGCCTATTCCATACAATGAAGAATTATGCATTAAAATTATCATCAAAGATGTAGGCCTGGAAAAGGAGGTGGAACCATTACAAGGGGTTGCAATTTATGCAGTTGTAGGGAGTACCAGCATTGATGAAATGACATCCATAAAGAATTTGGTTCTTTGGAAGCCTGTGGAAAAAATTGGTCAAATTCCATCTTTTTTCATAGCAATTAGAATTGAGGAGTTAGACTAGAAAATCTTTTAGGTACCTTCTAGTTTTGAAATTCTGTATTCTAATGGTCATAATCTGTCTTTTTAGACTGGCAGACCAGCATAAAAAGTAATGCTTATCTTAGTACATAGGAAACTAAAGTGAGTTAACTTTAATTTCAATCAGTTAGCAACACATTTCTGAGACATAACCTCTGTCAAAATGTTAAGATGTATCAAAAAACTGAGGTTTGGAATGACTTCTATTTAGATACTTTTATATATTTATTATAGTAACTATGATCCTGCTTGCTCTAATTCCCAGGAAAATTGTGAAATTAAAACTCTTTTAGAAATAATGTGAGATACAGGAAGATCATCTAGAATCTTAAATCTAGGAAGAGGCTGCAGAGTTTTGGTTAAGACTTATAATTTTTCAGAAGGTAAATGAGACTTGGAGAAGGTGATATGCTACATAATAAGTTGTATAAATTATTTTAACTTTTGATACTTAAAAATAGGAAAACTTTTGGTTTTTTGGCTAGCTCTATTTTACCCCCACATTTGAGTGTCTATAAAAAGGATTTGAACAGTTTGGGAGGTGGAATGATGGTGTGGAAAGACTAAATTTTCTAAAGAAAATTACTGGAAAGTGGTATTTTGTGAGAGACCTTTCTTTCTGTCTAGTCTTTTTTTCCCCCCTCTCAGTTTTCTGATCTAGACAAGCCTGAATTATGTATAAATACAACTATTTGTTGTTGTTTGGTCGTTTTTCAGTTGTATCTGACTCTTTGTGACCCCTTCAGGGTTTTCTTGGCAGATATTGTAGTGGTTTGCCGTTTCCTTCTCTGCAGCCTATTTTACAGATGAGAAAACTGAGGCAAGCAGGGTTAAGTGACTTGTTACACAGCTAGTAAGTGTCTGAAGCCAGAACAGAACTCAGAAAGATGAGACTTCCCTGATTCCAGGCCTGGCATTCTTTCCACTGTACCATCTAACTGCCCCACACTTACAAGAAAAAGCCTTCTTTAGTTCTGGCTTATGCAACTCTTAATTTTGGTCTTATCATTATTATTATTATTATATCAAAGAAATTGTACAATAATTAAATAATTAACATCTTATTTATCTGATTAACCTCTATTCTATGCCCTCCCCTCCCCCCAAATAATTTCAAATGTATGGCATTGAGAAAAAGTAATTGACAGTGATGCCACTAATAGAGAATGAACAGATTAGAATTAAAATGAAGGCACAAATTTCCTATAGAGGGTGTTAAAAAAGAGGAAGTGTTAAAAAAAGACCAATTGATTGAGAAATTAAGAGCTTTTTGGAGAGCTTGTTCGTGGAGAAAAGCAATTTCTGTAGAGTGAGCACAGAAGCCAGATTGTGGGGGCCGTGTGGGGTAAGTGGATGGGGAAGTACATCAGTGAATGTACACATCTCGCAAGAAGGAAAAAAGATGTTAGCCTAAAGGGACAAAAGAAGAGTTTTCTGGCTGGAATGATCTGAGAGTGTTTGTGGTTAGATGGTAATGAAGAGTTGGTTGGTAGAACAAAGATTGAAGGTGTGAGTAGCAAGGTCTGCAGAGGGAATGCTATGTGGAGAGGTTAGCCTTGGCAAGGAAAAATGAGTTCCCACTTTAATACTAGATGAGAAGATATGGTGGAATTTCACTGCGTCTGTTTGTGGAATAATGTCTGGCCCCTACTCCTAGGGAGATGTCATAGTATTTGATTTAGTGTTAAGTTTTCTTAGCTACCTTTTCTCATAAGTGGAGAGGAGAGGTCAGTACACTTGTAACTTTTAGTTTTAAAAAGTTTTGTCATAAATTGGTGTAAACAAATGTAAATAAGAAACAAACTCCTAAGAATGTTAATATAATCTTAACAGTTTAAAGAAAATATTTAAATGTTAAAATAGTTTACTGTTCCCTATTGACCTATGTACTTTAATAAAACTTGTTTTTAAATAGTTGCACTCAGTTTGTGTATTCTATTTCTGCTTTTGCTTTTTATCTTTCCTCATTTCTTTATATTACTTATTTGTAATAACACAGTAATATTCAGTTCCATTGTTATGCCATATTTTGTTCAGTCGTCCCCCAAATCTTTGGATACATACAAATTGTTTCCAGTTTGCTTTTGCAAATAAAGCAACACAAATGATTTTGTGTAGATATGGTTCCTTCTCTTTTTATTAAAAAAAAAAAAATCTGGGCTGTGTGCCTACTACTGGGATTGTTGGGTCAAGGAGTGGACAATCAGTTTTGCAACCTGGTTATGTATTGCCGGATTTGTTCTCCAAAAAAGAACATCTATTTATGTCACTTTTGGATCGAATGAAATAATATTTATAAAGTACTTGATGTGGTGCCTGTCTCTTAGTAGGTGCTGTGTAAATACTTATTCTATTCCCTTCTGCCTTTATATCCATAACTCCTATTCCATTTTTTCCTTCAGCTAGGATTTACACTTGGCAATGTGGTCGGGATGTATCTGGCTCAGAACTATGACGTAAGTGGCTGTCATTCAAGACCTTTTTTGTCTCTCTTGAAGTGTTTTATAGTGATTTACCTTAATTGTGGGCGTTTTCCTTGCCAGAACTGAATCCCAGCAAAAATAAGGAGCAGTTTCCCCTTAAATATTTAAGGGATGATGGCTGAGTGTTAAATCTTGGAGCAAGTCCATCATTTAGTAGATATTTTTCCATTATACTTTTAATACAGCTGTGGTAATACGTCTGCCCCAAGTCACCACAAGAGGGCAACTTGTCAGCAATTGAGAGCAATTTCCTAATGATCTTATGCTGTAATTTGTTAGCCCTGAGCTAATACTGTTTCTTTTAACTGGGGCTCTTCTTCAAGTCCTGTGGAAAATCAAGTAGAAAGGGCATAAAAAACCTTTGGCAAGATCATTTTTGTTTTCTATCACTTCCATTTGTAGAAAGAAATTGTAACAGAATTTATCAGTAATTTTAAGGACTAATTTTTATAGTAGAATTTCTACAAGTTTAGATTTCTTCAGAGCTGTCTAAGGAAGCAAGATGGTTTCACAGATAGAGCACTAAACTTGGGGGTTCAAATTTGGCCTTAGATGTTTACTGGCTGTGTGAACCCTGGGAAAGTAACAATTCCTCTTAGCCTTAGCTTCCTCATTTGTCAAATGGAGATTATAATAGCACATGCCTCATAGGGTTGTTGGTGGAGATGGAGATTTTTTCTGCATACACACACACTTACACACACGGTTTGCAAACGTTAAACCATGAAATTGTTAACTATTATATCATCATCATTCAGCTATGCTGTTAAGCCTTTACTGATGGGGAAGAAAGTTTATTTTCCCAGAATCACAGAATGAATCATTGATAAAAACAGATTAGAAACTCAGGATGCCTGACTACCTGTGAATGGGGTGGAATAAGGTGGAAATGAACCTCATAAAAGATTTTCAGAGGAGAGAAGGATATTTTTGCTTTAAAGAATGGTAGGTAAAATTATGTTCCATCTTCAGGACTCAGATTTTCAGTGCACCAAAGAGCTTTTGCAGTAGGAAACTTCTCATTGGAATGATGAAATTTCCTTGTCATGGGTCTCATTCATTCCTGTAGCATTTGATTGTGTTGTGATATAGTTGAAAAAGTCTTTTTTCCCCCTTTTTGGATGGGGGAGGGCAGGATAATTGGGGTTAAGTGACTTTGCTGAAGGTCACACAGCTAGTTTGAACTCGGTCTTCCTTACTGCAGGGCTGGTGCTCTATTCACTGTACCACCTAGCCACCCTGTCATATAGTTGAAAATAGGGAAAGAGTCTTCATTTTCAAGGAACCCTCCTTTTTTAACTTAATAAATTTTTGCTTATTTAGCACTCAAGTAGCAGTATTTATAGTACTTCTTAGTGCTGTGATTCAAGAACTCTTTTCGAAAGAAATGAACTTATGAAATTTACGTCATATATATATATATATTTGTGAAACTTAGCAGTCTTTGGTGGACAGATGGGAAGGGGAGAGGTAGAGGGTATTGGTAAGATGCAAAGTTAACATCTTTTCTTTTCTTTTCAAAGATTCCAAACTTGGCCAAAAAGCTTGAAGAGATTAAAAAAGATGTCGATGCCAAGAAGAAACCTCCTAGCTCTTAATAACAACATCTAGTAGTATCGTCTGGATGCTTTCCTCTTCAAAACAAAAGCTCCTATTCTCTCCTCCAGGACTGGATGACTTTTCTCACCCTGAGATACACTGAGATGCCTTTGAGCTAAAATATACCTGTAACACCAAAACTACCCTTTATTCCTCCTCCTGGACTCCTGACCCCTAGACCTACATGGGAGATTCTGTTACTTGAATCATGGTGCTTGACTAGGAAATGCTAGTTTTGATTAGTTAGTCTTTCCCCTTACCTTTTAAATTGTGGATTTCTAGTAATTTTTTTAAGTTGCTTTTTATATGGCTGAACAGATGGCAATAATACTAATTCTCTAATTATGTCTACCACACTGGGTGCTTTATAAGCATTTAGTGTCAAACAGTGTTGTTCCAAATCAATTAAAACCATCACATAGCAACTGATTTCTGGTGACTTCCATTCATTTCATGTTATAGCACAGCAGTTTTATAATTGTTTGTGTAACCAGCTAAATAATGAACAAGTACGTTTTTTTTCAGACCTCTTAGTTATCCAACATGCTCTGGGAGGAAAAGGAAATTGAACATTAAACTTGCTCTTTGAGATTGGTCTCCTTGGAATGCATTTTTCTATGATTAATGTACTTATTTTGTTCTATATTGCCTTCTAGATGTGATCATTCTCATTTTAAGGAGATTTAACTTTTTTTGTAATTGTGTATATGTGAAACATTGTATTATAAAGAAAATATTTGTTGCACCTTTTATATTTTAATTATTTCAAAGATATCTTCTCTGGAAAATTTGGCTCAACTCATACAATATTTGTTTTACAAATTCAGTCATTTACTTCAAGGAGCATTCTACCATTGTGTGCATTTAGTTTTCTTCTATGACCCCTGCTGCTGGGCAGATGAACTACCAGTCTACATACTAATTTAAAAATACATATTTTAAAATATGCCAGAATTAAATATTATCTTATTAGGAGTTCTGCTGTAGTGAGATTTGCATGTTTTGTTTTGTTTTGTTTTGTTTTTAAGCAACCACACTGGTGGTGTATCATTACCCAGGTTATTTAACAGAACTTACAAGCAGAAAACTAATTTTTCATGCTTTTATACACATTCAGCACAGGGTGCATTTTCTAACTATAAAGTAAGAGATTTTTTAAAAATCCCTATCTTGGGGTGGCTAGGTGGCACAGTGAATAGAGCACTGGCCCTGGAGTCAGGAGGACCTGAGTTCAAGTCTGGCTTCAGACACTTGACACAAAATTAGCTGTGTGACCTTGGGCAAATCACTTAACCCCAATTGCCCTGCCTTCCCCCTCCAAAAAAAGAGCAAAAAAAAAAAAAAAGCCCCATCAGTACTTAGATATCCAAAGCAGTAGACTTCAAAGTATCATCTCCTTGGGAAGCTAAAAACTTGTCCAATTGATGTCCCCATTGCAAATACGAAATAAGGAGCCTGGTGTGGTGGGAACAGTGTTGGTTTTGATATCCAGAGACCAGGGTTACAAGTGTTTGCCTTTTAGTGCCTGTATAACCTTGGGCAAGTAATGTCATCTTTCTAGGCCTCAGTTTCCTTCTCTTTAAAATGGAAATATTGAAGGGGAAGATCTCTAAGGGCCCTTGCAATTCCAAAATCTATGTTATTGTGTTCTATCAGTATTGCCTTTACAACTGATTTCTAAACCTCACGATAAAACTTAGTCTTACTATTTTTTAGGGGCTAAGGGAAGGGAAGAGACACAAATGACTTTGACCCACTGGGGTTATTTTGGATTTGGGCCCAGACCTATTGATTTCATTTGTTTGTTGTTCAGTCATTTCAGTCATTCTGACTCTTAATAACCTCATGTGGGGTTTTCTTGGCAAAGACACTGGAGGGGTTTGCCATTTCCTTCTCCAGCTCATTTTACAGATGAGGAACTGAGGCAAACAGGGTTAAGTGACTTGCCCAGGGTCACACAGCTAGTAAGTGAGCCTGGATTTGAACTCGGGAAAAAGAATCCTCCTGACTCCAGGCCTGGTACTATGTCTACTATATTACCGATCTACAAGTGTACATCAGCTGCTGTTGCTGGGGCAGTGAGAAGTGGCAGCTTACTCAGGGTCTCATCGCCATTATATATCAGAGGTGGGATGAGAAGCACGGTCTTTCAGACTTAAGAGCCTCCTGTCTCTACTAAGCTTTACTGTCATTGATCGACTAGTCTGAACCATCTGATTCGAACCACTTGGTTCTGAAAGACTTTTAGTTGTTTTCAAAAATCAGATCTCTTCCTATAAGACCACTTATTAGCTTTTCTGCCTTAGCTTTCTTATTTGTAAAATGGGTATAATAGTGTCTACCCCCAGGGTTTTGGAGACAAAAACAAAAACATTTGTAAAGTCCTTTGCAAGTCTTGAAGTGTCATAAATGCTCTGTTGTTATTTATATAGGGCTTTGAAGCTTGTGTGTAACTTCTGTAGCTTATCTAATGAGACTTACATTAACTCTGAAGTAGGTACTCCAGGTATTATTCCCATTTTATAGATGAGGAAATGGGCGCAGAGAGGTTATAATTTGCTTATGGCTGCACAGTAGCTAATCATGGGGGGTGGACTCTAATGCCTTTCTCCTCATATCAATGTCTAGAATGCTGTCCCCTCTGTCATACTATCTGAAAACATTAAAGTAGCACAGTCTCTTCAATCATTTCCCAATTGATGGCAACAGCTTTGCCTCCTGGTTGCTACTACTAGAAATGCTGCTATGAATATTTTCGTATAGTTAAGACCTTTTCTCCCGTCTTTGACCTCCTTGGAATTCTATTCCCAGGAGTAATGTTGGGTTAAAGGATTTTTATTTTCGTCACGTGATTCCAAATAATTCGTAGCTCCTCCAACAGTTTGTGTGTCTGAGTTCTCAAGGACCTCCAACAGTGACTTATTTTATCATTTTTACCACAATTTTCTAGGAGGTTCTAGGGAAACTGATGTATTGAAAGTTATTTTCTCCTTAATTTGGCTGCAAAGACCACCTAGAGAAGGTCTTTAGAGGTTTTTTCTTTTTTTTTCTTTCTTTTTTAATTTTTTTTAAATTTTATTATAGTTTACATCATTCATTTCCACAAGATTTTGAGTTACATATTTTCTCCCCCTTTCCCCCACCCACCGCCCCAAAACAGCCATCCCAGTGTGTCCCCCTCCCCCAGTCTA
>CM053585.1:467312078-467338674 GCA_028646515.1 Pseudochirops corinnae
TCTTCAGCTCATCTCTAGCTTTAAGGCATTCTTCATGTTTATTGGAGGCCTCTGGTGGGGACGCTCTGTCTGCGCTCTCCTCCCTCTCTCTCCCATGATCTTTCTTCTCCCCAAAGAAGGAATCTAGGGTTTGGGAGTAGTTCTTACTTTGCCTCTTATGCTTATTCTTACTCATGGTTGTTCAGACCGCGAATTTTTTTTAAAATCTCTGTGGGGCTCTGCTTCCAGAAGGGAAAGCTCTGTCCCAAATCGCTGGGGTCCTCCCGGCTGCTGTAGACTTCCGGCTGACTGGATAATGAAGACTCCAAGCCAAGGCCCAAGACGGCGATCCAGATCCAGGCTGCTCAACGCGAGAGCCCTGGCCTGAAAACAATCGCTCAGTCCCCCTGCTATCTGCAGGCCGCGGGTGGGAAGCTACAACGCGGAGGCGGTTCGCTTTTCCGCTCTGGAGACCTTTTGGCCTGACTGCTTATCTCCCCCTTTCGCAATCCCCACTGGCAGCTGGTGCTAATCCCCCCTCCCAGCTGGTGCTAATCCTCTCACCTGAGAGCTTTCTCTGCTTCTCCCACCCAGCCGCCCCGGGGCACAGCCGTGGCTTCAGGCCAGGCTGGTTTTGGTTCGCAGTGCTGATATGGTTCCTCGTAGCTGAGCTGACTTTAGTGGGAAGTATCCTTGTGTGGGTTTTGGAGTTCTAGGATTGGTTGAGAGTCCTATTTTATGGGTATTTTGGGGTGGCTATGTGAGAGCTGCGATATGTTGCTGCTGCTACACCGCCATCTTGGCTCCGCCCCCAGAGGTTTTTTCTTTACTCAAAAGTAGTTTTACTAAATAGCCAAGTTTTGGGTTACCTATACAAGGACTTAGTCTTAGATCCTTATTATTTCTACAAAAGAGCACGATGTAAATGGAATGACCATTGGATGTGGATTCTGAAGATGGGGGTTTGAATTCTGCTTCTACCTCTTTAACTATGTGCTTTGACGAGACTTTGAATCCTGGTTCCCTCATCTGTAAAATGGGGTTAATACTTCTACCATATAGGGCTCTTGTGAGGATCGAATGAGATAATATGTCCATGATGCACTTTTCTAAACTTTATGTGAAATATATATTCTGTGGAGTAATTTGGCAGAGGTTTCTGTACTCACTGTACTTTTACATTATGAAGAAATAGAAAAACTTAAAATGTTCTGCCAAAAAAAGGGAAGGTCATCATTTCATTAGCTGAAATTACTAATGCTCTTAGCTGCTTCTGGTTTGGTGTTTTATGTTGTTGTAAACTTTGGCTCCCTGCTGTTTTAGCTAAAAGAACAGTTTTACTACACCCTTTCATTTTTTCCACCTAATTTACTCCCTTTCAATTTCCATTTGGGTGAATGTAGGTGAAATAGATGTGACATCCATATATGAGCATTTTTAAATACGTTCACAGAGCATGTATGCATATTTATAGCACGTAATGTTTTCATTTCCACTAGGCTAGACCTCACCCTTTGGATAGTATTGCAATGCTTGTATTTCCCCTGTCCTCTACTCCTTTTTTCCCTGTGCCCTGATTAGCCCCTGCTGAAGGAACATTGCATGCTTATAAAGGAGGAAATGAGCTTTCTCTTATATTTCCTGTAGTGTAATTTGCACATAGCATTTTTTTTTCATTTTTGTTTCCTCTAGTATATTAGTAGTTCTAAGATTGATAATTACATGAATAAAAACTGAGGCATGATTCATTTATCATAGATTTTAGTGTAAGATTCTGATCTATTTTCCATCAAGAGAAAAAGCAGTTCTCAATGAGTAAATAATACAATTTAAAATCATGGCATGTTTTTTCATTAATTGTCAAAGATTAGCATTTCCTCGTTATTTTTTAAAAATTTATTTTTGTCAAGCATTTCTCGTCACTCTTCCACATTGAATAATAATTAGAAAAATAAAACCATCATAACTAATACTCAGTCCATCAAAACAAATTCGTTCTTTGACCATGTCCAAAAATGTGTCTTATTTTGCATTTTTGGGTTCATCATCTTTAGAGTAGGAGCTCATGACTCCCTGAGTGACTGGAACCAGATTAAATGTAATTGGGAAATGTTTAACAAAGATGCAATACAACATAGAGAATGTTAATTTATGGTTTCATAAGTATCCATTTCTGTTTGAGTTTGGTACCACTGCTATGGACTACAGTGTAGCATTCTGATCCTTGATTGAGATGAGCTAGCTCTCTGTTATTGCTAGGGCTCTGGGCTTGGAGAAAGAAATAATACATTGAGCCTTAAAAGAATTTACATAGATACTCAATTGCTTAAGTTACATCTTCTGAGAAATAGAGTTGTGTAGTCAGTTGTGAAATATTGGGTACCTTCAGCATTATAAGGAGTATCTAAGAACTAAAGAAATGTCAGTAGAAAGAGCCCTGGAACTGGGAGTCAGGCGACCTTGGTAATGATGGTCTCAGCTATGCTACTAATTCACTGTGTGACCTTGGGCAGATTGTCTCATCACTCTGAGTCTCCATTTCTTTAGTCATAAAATGAAGTTGAGAGATAGGTATGGTGTAAAATGCACTGGATTTGGAATCAGGCAGACCTGCCTCAGACACAGTATGTATCACCCTGTGCAAATCACTTAAACTCTCAGGGCTTCCGCTTTTTCTATTTGTGAAATGAGGGGGTTGGACTAAACCCCTAAGGTCCCTTCTAGCTCAATCTTATGTCCTTCTCAGGTCTAAAATTCTTTGAGCCTAGAATAGCTTCTTTTGGGAGACTGGCAAGAGAGACATACCTACAGAAGGGGGCTGGGTGAGTAATGATATTACCAAGTATCGGAGTGTTAATGTTTATAAGTTACTGTTTATATGGTGTTATGAAGTAAATCATATTACAGTAATATAGTAGAATAGATGATTTTTGTGTGGCAGGACTATGAACCATGGTCAGGAAAGAGTAGTTCTGTTCCCACAATCCTGGTTTCTATTTTTCACATACATTTTCTTCCTCCTCCCACTATCCCCAATTCAAATAAGCTCTTCTAAAATCCTTAAAACACTATGGAAATAACAGTAATATGGAGTGCTATTAGCTAATAAAAGACTTTACAACTCAGAGAAACTAAATAATTTTATTTGTGTTATTCATGTGGGAGGAGTCAAACATACTAACAGGGAACTTAAAGCCAATTAAAATAGGTGCAGATGTCTACAAGGAGTTCTTTCAAAGACATTTAGCAAATAACTGACATCAATGATTAGAAATATATGATGCTGGTGAGCTACTGGAATAATGAGTGTTCATTTAGTCATGTGGAATACCTGTTATGGAAGAAGGAGGCTAGTTCTCACTGAGTTGAAGAAAAGCTTGTATTCTGAAACAGTCTCTTTGGAATATTCATTAGTTACAAACATTTACTGAGCACAGGGCATAGTGCTTAACACTAGGGAAAACAAACAGATACGAGATCATTTGTGCACTACAGGACCTCCTAGTCTGTGAGGGATGACAGTGATTCCTCTTCATTCTCCGTATCTTCTAGCACCCACTTTGTCTTAGCTACTACAATGGATCTTTGGAAATGATGAAAGCTTCAGTTTCTTCATAGTTTCCTATGGTCCCTTCTAGCTCTATGTGGGGTTAAATAGAGTAAAATAATGCATTTAAGCAGCTTTATTGGCTTATATATAGTTTTTAGCCCTCTGATAAAATGGTCATGAGAAATTTTTTTTCCTTAATCATTGAGAAGGTATTTGTGGTAACTGGAAGCTAGAGGCTACTGAGAAAGAGGGGCACCAAACTCTCGGCCTTTCAGTTTTTCTTCCTCTCCCAGGTTGGCATAGTGGAAATGTTGGGGTTGGAATCAGAGGCCCTGGTTTGAAATTCCAATTTTGCCACAGTTGCTTGTGTGATGTTAGGAGACCCTACTTTTATAGGCATCAGTTTTCCGTTTCCTTATCTATAAAATGAGAAGACTGGACTAGACTTCTAAGATCCCTTCCAGCTCTAAATCTTATTAATTCTGAGCACTTCTTTTTATGTTGAGATAGAAAACTGAAAGCATTCTTTTTTCCTCTTTGTGCTACTCCGCTAGAGAGAAATGCTGTGGATAACAAAAGTGGGGAAGAAATTATAGTAGAGGTTCTGCCTGGCAAGAGTTAGGACAATCAGACATTTAGAAGAAAGAAGCCAAAGTTGCCTTTTAGGATCTCGGAGAGGCACCTGGAATGGTGAGAAATTCTATCAGTTTTTCCAATTAGCAGTGTTTTACCTTCTGTGCTTATCTACCTGATGACTGGATTCCCCAAACCCCCAAGGCAACATTTAATACTATAACATGCTACAGGTGGATCCAAGTCAGCTCTTATAGGACAAAACTGCTTCTGGACTGCAATGAGATGTTGTTTTTAAAATACAGGGCAGGGTTTTTTTACAGGCTACTGTATGTAGCCTTTTTCCTCAGATTTGCTGGCTTTGGAAAGTGAGAAATTCCTTTTTTCTAGAAGGGCCCTTCATAAAACAACATCTCTGTTTTAAGAAGACTATCTAAAGCCAATGGATAGAAAGGAAGGAGAAAAATTCAAAATTACTTTCTTAGTGACCACTATAAGAAAGGCAGGAAAGAAATCAGTGGAAAATCAGACTGTCTTTCCAGTTGCTGTGTTTTTCTTCCATCTCACACGTGACTGGCCTTCAGAGAGAGGAATACTTCAGGTTGCTTGGCTCCAGGGTTATATATACATGTCAGTTTCCTCAGCTTGTCCTTTGGCCTCTCCCTGTGCTTGCTGTCTTTGGTTTGGTGAGTTTGTCCATGTGTGCTAGGCCTGATGAGTGATGTTACTGACCTTAGCCCAGACTGGAAAGGTATCCAAATGAAAGAGGTTAATTCCCCAAGTGTTGATAGCCACCATCACTACCACCAGTCCAATTACATTGACACCTAAACCGGCTTTCACCTATAGGAAACAAACCAATATATTCCAGTCACTTCTCTAAACAAAAAGGCACAATCTCACTGGGAGGAAATGGAGGTGGAGTGTCTCAATTATGGGAGCTACGTTATTCTGCCCTTGTAATATTCAACTCTACCTTATATCTTCCTACTACTACTCCTCTAAATGTTCTTATTCCTCTGCTTGTGTGTTCTAGTTTTGCCAGGTAATTATGGAAGGATGAGAAAGGAAGGGAAATTTCTCAGGAGTTAGGAATGGGAGAGGGTGAACAATGCCAGCTTCATCTACACTATAGGTCTTCTCTTGATCAGTGGAAGTTGCCTATATCTACTTTCTGCTCACCCTTCATACTAGAAATGAGCATAGGAAGGAGGACCAGCATGGGACCTCTCTTTGTAGTGTATATCTTCTCAGTAGCCTTTATCCAATACCATTTGTGCCATGGCACTGAGCAGAACTATGTGTAGAGTGTAGAATGTGGGAGATGTGATGGGAGCAGTATGAGCAGATGGAAAGATCAGTACAGTAAATATGACTATTACCCCACCCAGGGGAGTTGCCAGGCATATAAAGTGTACAGAAAAAAAAAAATCTTCTAGCCTGGCACTTATGTAGAAAAACTGCAAGGGAAAAGTATATGCTAGGAAATTTTTTTTCAAACAAATGACTAGACAGAGGGCAAACCTCTCCCTACTGTATCCTAGCCTGATTTGGGGAGTTATTAATCATATTAATCATAAATATGATCCTTTCAATGCTTAGCATGAAGATCTGCCATCCAAATCCTAGGACAGTAAGGGCCATTGCTTTAATGGCAAAGTAGAATTTTGAGAAAGCAAGGGTTCTGTTTGAGAATAGTGCTAGACTGTGAGGTGAGAAAGGAATAGTTACTGCTAGGTATCTCTATCATTGAGTATGTATAGGTAATAGTACCTGTAGGAATAGAGACTGGTCCTATGCTTTTACTGGTATAGGGAACTCCCTAGTAAGGAAATTCCCTCTACCAATGTAGAATGGCTGCCTTAGAGAATTACTCAAAGCACCCAGAGTGACTTGCTGAGGGTCATAACAGTATGTATCAGAGATGGGGCTTAAAACTACGTTTCTTGGTTTCCAGGATAGCTCCCTATACCATGCTGCCTTTTGTTTACACATCTGTATGGTACTTTTTTAATTTATGAAGCTTTCATATTCATTATCTTGTTTCATCTTCATAAGAACAGGTGGTAGATTCTATTTAATTCAATATTTATTTATCTCTAGGTTGTTGTTGAGTTCTTTTCGTTGTGTCTGACTCTTCATGGCCCCATCTGTGGTTTTCTTGGCAAAGACACTGGAGGGGTTTGCCATTTCCCTCTCTAGCTCATTTTGCAGATGAGGAAACTGAGGAAAACAGGGTTAAGTGACTTGCCCAGGGTCACACCGTAAGTGTCTGAGGCCAGATTTGAACTCTGGAACATGAGTCTTCCTGGCTGCAGGCCTGGCATTCTATCCACCGCAGCACCTAGCTGTCCAAGTCTAGAGAGCAGCATGGTATAATGGCTAGTGTACTGGAGTAGGAGTCAGGAAGACTAGGATTCCAGTCTGACCTTGGAGACTTGCAGTGTGTCTTTGGGCAAATCACTTAGCCTCTGTGTATCTCAGACAAGTAGCTAGGTGCCTTGGTGGATAGAGTGCTAGAATTGAAGTTAGGGAAGAAGTGCATTTGAATCCTGCCTCAGACATTAGATGTGTGATGCTGGGAAAGGCACTTACCCTCTTTCAGGCTCAGAGTCCTTCTCTGCAAAATGGGAATAATGAGATAACAGCAAAGTACTCTGCAAACCTTAATGTACTATTCAAATGTTAGCTATTATTATCTATTAAGTCTTTTGGTAAAGGGGATTCCCACACTGGGTCATCTCTATGCTGATATCTACCCAGATACTTCATATAGTGGCATCATTCAGTACTACTACATGCATGGCAGTGTACTACAAACTTAGGATAGAGACAAAATTAAACTAGTCTACCCTCAAATGGGTACATTTACATTCTGCAGGGGGAGAGGGGTGTGAAGGGTGAAAGAAAGATCAGACAAGAAGTGCTGAGGGAGGGAGGGAAGGATCACTAATAGCTGGGACATCAGGGAAGGCTGAACAGAGGAGATGGTCTTCAAGAAAGGTAAGAATTCTTCAAGGTAGAGATGAAGACAAGAGCATATTCTGGGGAATGACCACCTAGGACAGTGGTTCTCAACCTTCCTAATGCTGTGACTCTTTAATACTCGTATGTGGGTGTATCTGCATGTGGGTGGACCTGCCTGGAGACAAATAGAGGAGTGGTTCCTAGACCATCGGAAATATGTGTTTTCCGATGATCTTAGGCGACCCTGTTCGACCCCCAAAGGGGTCACAACCCACAGGTTGAGAACTGCTGACCTAGGAGAATGCATAGAGATGGGAAGTGGCGTGTTGAGCTTGTGTTAAGTTGAGTCTGTGTTAGAGATAAGGAAATGAAGTTATTAGAAAGATGAAATGACCAAGATCACATAGCTAGCAAAGGGCTGAACTGGAAACTTACCCAAGGTCTTCTGGTTCTAAGCACTGTTTCTTTATCCCCCTTGCCTCTCACAAGAGGTTGATATTTGACCAGGGTTTGAATATCTACAAACTACGATAAACTATAAACCTCAAGATTGTTCTTGTTCTTTTTGTTGTTGGGGAGAAGGGGAGATATGTAGGTGTGGACAGGTGAATGAAAAATGATGACGTACAGTTATCCCTTTCATGTTACGACTTTCCCCATTGCAGTTTCAATGTATTGTAGGTCAGCATAAGAAATTAAATGGGGATTTTGGGGGAGTTTTGCAGAAGCTGCAGTTGACATGAGAAGGCCAGCAGACAACACAGAAAAAATACTTAACCCAAATATTACAATAGAAAAAGAAAAAAAAATCAGATTTCTTCTCTAGCACAAAGAGAGGGCCAAGAAATTTTACATGGATTTTCCAAATCATGAAGTGCCATGCCTCTAACCCCCACGATGTGGAAGGGTCAACTGTATTCAGGACTTGGAAACAGTGACCCAAGATTTCATCAGACTTCTTAGCCTCTCTTTCTGAAAGGCCTCCCTGTGGGCAAAGAGTGAAATGAACTCTGCATGTTTCACTTTCATTTTTCTGAAGTCAGAATAGTATGATATTTGTAGCCTGTTCTTTGATGGTGCTTTTAATGAAAGGTATTTTAAGGAAAAGAATGCTGAATCTGGAGCCAGAAGATCTGAGTTCAAATGCTGGCTCTGCTCATTATTGTTTATGTGAGTAGTAAGCCGGACACTTAAAGTCTCTAGGCCTCAGTTTATTCATCTGTAAAGTGAACAGATTGGATTGGATGACTTCTAAGCCGCCTTCTAGCTCTAAAGCTATGTTGCTATAACTTCTTATATACATTATTATTCCCTGTGAGGAATCAGCTAGTAGGATGATTATCTGCTGGGGAAACTGAGGCACAGGGACATAATCCATCTACTGATTGTGGAATAGATCAGAATCAGAGTCACCAATTTCAGAACTGGAAAGGAGCTCAGTGGCCATCCAGTACAATGCACAACCAAAAGGAACCTTGCAGTATGACGCCCAATAAGCGGCCATCTGGCCTCTGCTTGAAGACCTTCAAGAAGGGAAACCTACCACCTCCTAAAGCAGTCTAGTCTACTTTTGGACAGAACTAATTGTTAAGAAATTTTTCTTGATATCAAGCCTAAATCTGCCTCTTGGCAGCTCCTGGTTATATCCTCTGGGGATGCAAGAACAAATCTAATCTCTGCTCCACCTGAGTGCTATCACATCCCCCTCTGATGCTTGTAGGCTAGACATCCCTAGTTCCTTCCTTTAATCACATATGTCACAGATTCAAGGTGCTCCCCAAGGTGTTCTTGTTTCTATCTCAGCTAGACTTTCTCCCTTTTAAAGATGAATTGCCCATACTACGGTGACTGATGTACAGTTTTCTTTTGTTCATGATAAACCAGAACTCAGCAGAGGGGTACAGACATGACATCCCAAGGCATCAAAGAGATTCCAGTGGTTTAGGGTGAGTGGCTTGGCTAGTGAAGGAAGGACAACTGGACCAGCAAAGCAACTATTGGGGATGTCTGGCTTGAGAATGAGAAACATATTTGTTTGTTTGTTTGTTTTAATAAAAACGGCACTATTATTTGGGAAATTTTTTTTCTTTTTGGAGGGGGAAAGGTAGGGCAATTGTGGTTAAATGATTTGCCCAAGTGTCTGAGGCCACATCTGAACTCAGGTCCTCCTGACTCCAGGGCTGGTACTCTACTCACTGTGCCACCTAGCCACCTCAAGAGGACTCCCTGGAGGAAGTGGTATATATACATTTCTTTGGTATTTGAGAAAATTTTAGGAGAGATAGTTGGGGGCAAATGCTCCTTTCTCATGGACTTAGAAGGGAGAGGGAATACTGGTGCCTTAGGCACTCGTAACTCACCATATCTTTGATCTGGCAGTGGCCATAGCTGAAGACAATAGCATTCGGGGGATTACCCACTGGCAGCATAACGGCAAAGGAGATGCACATGGTCACGGGGATCAGAGTGTAGAGCGGGTTAATATGGAGGGTTTCAGACTAGGGAGGAGAGAATTAATAGGAGCATTAAGTTTAGTATGAAACCTCTTCTTCCCTCCTCCCCTCTCTCCCCCCCCCCCACATTCACATATTTTATTGTGTTCATTGTTTTTAGTAAGCCCTAGATGACCATGTAGCATTACCTGCTGCTCCTTGGAGAATGCTACTATACTGTGAAGTTACCACCTGCAAAGACCATCTTTTCTAAGTAGATGCTAATGAGTGCTGATGCTAACGAGCCATCCCTGATAGGACATACTCTGAGATATTTTTCCCCAGTGGGAGTGGCTTGCATCAAACCATCTAGTCACTTTCTCAGAGTCTTTGTGACCAATGACACGTGTCTGTCATGTGATTGAGTATTCTCAATATGCAGCTCTAAAATGGATTTTTTTCTTCTAAATGAAGATAATGGGCAATTATGGAATTTTGAGTCTACTGTCTTGACTTTACCAGTACACCCCATCTCTGGCCCAAGGGAAAGAGAGAAAAAGGAGACTGAAGAGAAAATGGATAAGGAATGGCTAGAAAGGTCAGAGCAAAGGGAAGGGATGTGGAAAAGGAAGAAAAATATAGGAAGAGGAGGGATCTTTTCTGGCCTCCTTTTCACCAGCTCTTATGTGGAGTGAGGTTGACTGCAACCACTTTTTCTATCATGTGATATCATTTTCTTAGCTTTAGGCCTTTCCAAACTTCCACGCAACTGTTTCCCCTTGTTTCTTGAGCAGAACCTGGTAGAAGGGCTCTCTTGCTGAGGTTGAGGTAACTCCATTTTCAACTCCTTCCTATGGTGGTTAAGAGCCTGGATCTATTTATACTGGAGTGTGTGTGACCTCTATGAGGATTCTTCCCATGTTGTTCTGCCCTCTTCTTCCTTAACAATGTTGCCTTTCGTCTCATACTGTTCAACACATGTGGTTTTATCAATGGAAATGACTCTAAAGAAGATGGATGCTTAGTCCTAAGGACTACCTGGCTCTTCCACCTGATTTGCAACTGATATGTCTTATAGATGCTGTCTCCTCAGCTAGAATGAGTTCTTGATCTAATTTGCTTTTCTATTTGTTTCTTTAGCATAGCGCATAGTGCTTTGCACATAATGGGTACTTAATCCATGTTTTTTCAATCATTCACTCTGGAAAGGGGATCCTAGCATTGCATTCAAGCCGTCCTAATGTTTACCTATTGGTCCCTCTCCTATCATTTAAGCTTATTTCTCTACTTTATAGAAAGAGAGTCAGAGATGTGAAACTCTAAAGTTTGTAGGAAATAATCAAAGATGGAAGAGAATAGACTCTTACCCTTTTGTCCCCTTCCATTGATCTTGGCCCCCAAACTGGGACTATGTTGGGCACTTTGGCTGGGGAACTGAGGTTGCCCCTTGTTTCTACTCACCAAGCTGCAGAGGATCGGCAGGAAAATGGTGATGGTCGCAGGATTGCTAACAAACTCAGTGATCACGGACACCAAGATGCATGCCAGTAGGGTGACTGCCCATGGTGGGAGACTGCTCAAGGATAACATCTGGTGCCCAATCCATGTAGAGAGACCGGAGGACTGAGAGAAAGGAGGGCAACAGGGTAAGAGGCAGATGGAAATGCGGGAGGAGGCCAGGAATCTTCAAGCTGGACTCTTGTAAAGGATTACCAGGCGCCATATAGGCCCCTTTTGTCCCTATATTGATCAGGATCTGATTCCAATACCTTCATTCTATCACCTTCCATGGCAATAGAATTCCATTCAAGAAGCACTAAGTGGTACAGTGGGTAAGAGCTCTAGACCTGGAGTCAGGATAGAACTGAATTCAATTCTAGCCTCAGGCATTTAGCTGTGTAACCCTGGGCAAGTCACTTAACTTTTCTCAACCTCATTTTCCTTATCTGTAAATTAGGCATAATAATAGCACCTACCTCACAGGAGTGTGTTGAGAATCAACTAAGATAACAGGTATAATGTTTTGCCAACTTTTAAGTGCTGCTAGTTTTATCATTAGATCATTCTTGTCACTGAGGAATTCCTTCTTATGATGCATTTCATGTGTGAAAATGATGCTGTCAATAAGGGAATATTACATTGAGACAAAAAAGCTAATGCAGTTTTAGGCTGTGATAAGAGAAATGTGATGCCCAGGACTAAGGTGTTTCTAAGCCTGCTATATTCTGACCTGGTCAGAACACATCTGAAGTGTTATAGTTAATTCTCAGCGCCACATTTTAGGAAGGAAATAAGTAGGGTAGAAATTTGTCCAGAGGAGGGGTCCAGGGTGGTGATGGAAGGCTTCAAGATGGTGCCATACAAGAGTTGGTGGAAGCAAGGGAAGACCATTCGTCTGAAGAAAAGAAGACTCAGGATGGACATGACACCTGTCTTCAGTATTTGATGGGCTCTCACATGACAGACGGAAGAAACTCGTTGTGGTTGGCTGCAGAGGGCAGAATTAGCAGGGAGGAGTGGAAGTTACTGAAGGACAGGACTTCCTAACTTGAGTACTATCCAAGGGTGAAATTGGTTTTCTCCTCGCTACTCAGATTTTAGTAGGTTTCCTCTCACTAGAAATCATCGTGTAAGATGTTCTGGATGGCCACTTATCATGTGGTATGTGGTATGTGGTATGAACTAAAGGGGATTCTTGTGCAGGTGTGGATCCATTCCACCCCTGAGGGTCTATGTCTCGGTGATCCTTTGAGCTGTCTTCCCAGGAGCCTTCCAGGGAGAATGACTAAGACCTTTGATGAAACCTTGGGTCACTGTTTGTAGATAGCTGGAGGGGAATGTGGAGGAAAAATTAGTCATCCTTAGGCTCTTCCTTTGCCTTACTCCAACTAGTGTGACTGTTACCTGTTTCTAAGCATAGTCTCTTATTCTGTTAAAAGGTTGCTCTAATCTTATTTCTCATAAGTACCTGTGGTTGACCCTGCGCTTTGCATTTCTTGGGTCCCTTTGTTCAGGGCATGCGGCAGTTAGCTGGCACAGTGGATAGAGTGCCAGGTCTGGAGTCAAGAAAATGTGAATTCCAACCTGACACTTACTAGCTCTGTGACACGGGGGCAAGTCACTTTATCTCTTGTTGCTTCCGTTTCTTCATCTCTGCACTGAGGATAACTATAGTACCTATCTCCCAGGTTGCTGCGAGGATCACAGGAGATATTTGTGAAGCCCTTCGCGTTGTGCCTGGCAGGCACATACAGAAATGTTAGCTAGTGCTGCTAGCTCAGCACTGCTCTGGAAGCCACACAGAGTCTTGAGAGTGACCTTCCCAGGGCACTGCTGCGATCCCAACCCCCTAAACCATTATTAGACAGTTTGCCTTCTCTAACTGGGGCCATCATCATCACAGCCACCTGTGCATGTCCAACTACGCTTACAAGGGCAGAAGGACTATGAACTTGGACCTTTAAATCAGCCTCATCTGACCATTTGTCTAATGTCGCTCCTCTGTAATGGTTTAAAGTAGAGAAAGTGCTGAATTTGGAGTCATGGGACCTAAGTGAACCCCGACTGCCACTCACTACCCAGGTAACCTCAGGCACCACTTATGCCCTCTGGGCCTCAGTTTCCTGATCAATTAAAGGAAGGAGTTGAGTCAGCTGACCTCTAAGGTCTCCCGCTCTAGAGCGATGATTCTTTATACAAATGTTTTAATACTTACACATCAAAAAGACCTCAACAGACAGGAAACAATGACTCTCAAATAAAAAAGGTAAAATTTAACAGTGATAAGTTACCGAATATAGGATTTAAGTGTTTATTGTTTGAAAAATCAGTTGTACAAGTACAGCATGAGGGAGTCTGCTTAATAAATATTTCATGAGAAAGTGATTCACTTCTCAGAGTTGTTATTCAGAAAGGGCTTTGAAAGAAGGAAGCAAGCATTTATTAAGTAACTACGGTGTTTCAGGCACCGGACTAGGTGCTTTTCAAATGTTGTTTCTTTTGATCCTCACAACAGCCCTGGGAGAAGCTATTATCATCCACATTTTGCAGTTGAAGAAACTGAGATGAATAGAGGTTAAGTGACTTGTCCAGGGTCACATAGCTTGTAAGTTTCTGATTCTGGATTTGAACTCAGACCTTCCTGACTCCAGACCTGGCACTTACTCTATCCACTGCACCACCTAGCTGCTTAACCTCAAAGTGCTATATAAAGGTGAGTTTTTTTGATGTCATTATTATTTTAAGTTGACTACAAGCTTAGCATGAACCAGTGTGAACCAATAATGTTGTGTGGCCACCTAAAAGCACTAACCTCTTTAATTGTGAAAAGGTGGGTTGTCTCAAATTCTCTACATCTTTAAAACAAAATGCAAACAGAGATGCCCAACCGGTCATGTTCTCATCCTTAGAAAAGTTGGTTAGGGGTGGCTAGGTGGTGCAGTGAATAGAGCACCAGTCCTGGAGTCAGGAGAACCTGAGTTCAAATCCAGCCTCAGACACTTAACACTTACTAGCCATGGGACTTCGGGCGAGTCACTTAACCCCAATTGCCCTGCCTTCCCCCCCTCTAAAAAGCCAAAAAAAAAAAAAGTTGATCAATTGGACTGTTAGCACAGGAGATCTCAGTAGCTAGGCCATGAGTAGATTTCTATTCCTGGCTTTACTGCTGTCACTGCCACCTAGTCAAAATCCTGGTGGCTGTTTTCTACAGAGCTTTGGGTGACTTCCTTTCTTTCCTCAATGAGTTCCGTTCATGGCTTACAATTTTTCTGTCCTTCCTAACTCCTGCCTTCATACTAGGGGATTTCAATACATAATGACTCTCTGTCTAACCACTGGGCTCCTCATCTTACTCACTTCCCATGACCTACTCCCCACCTTAGCCACGTACAAACCTCCCAGCCCCTTAAGTCTCTAAACCAAGGTGTCATCCTCAGCTCTTCACTGTCTCTCACCCCCCCATATCCAATCTGTTGCCAAGTCCTGTTGGTTTCACCTTTGCAGCATCTCTCAGATATGTCCTCTTCTCTTCTTTGACTGGGCCACTTATTAACTCTGGTACAGGTCCTTACTGACTCATGTCTGGACTTCTGCAATAGCCTGCTGGTGGGTCTGCCTGCCCCTAATCTCTCCCCATTCCCATCCATCCTTCATTCAGCCACTAAGTGATTTTCCTAAAATGAAGGTCTGAACATGTCAACCCCTATTCAGTTACTCCAGTGTATTCCTGTTGGCCTCCAGGATCAAGATGCTTTGATGGCATTCAAAGTCCTTCAGCTGCTTCCTACCTTTTCAATCTTCCTACATCTTATTCCCTGACATGTATTCTTCCATCCAGTAACACTGGCCTCCTTGTTCCATGAACGAGACACTCCATCTCTCAGCTCTGGGCATTTTCTCTTACTGTCTGTCCCTCATGCCTGGAATGCTCTCGCTCCTCATCTCCTGGCTTCTCCTCCATCACCTCCTGGCTTCCCTTAAGTTCCAGCTAAAATCCCATTTTTTTTTACAGGAAGCCTGTTCTAACCCTTCTTAATTCTAGTGCCTTCTTAATGATTTCCTTTTCACCCTGAATTTAGCTTATTCATACATATGTATTTGCATGTTGTCTCCCCCATTAGATCGTGAACTCCTTTGCTCCTTTTTGTATCCCTAGCACTTAGCACAGTGCCCAGCACATAGTAGGTGCTCAATAAATATTGATTGATTGTGAAATAGACACTTATTCTCTTTCTCTCTGTTTCCAAGAAATTGCCAGTTAGATCTCCCTTCCCAGCACTGAGATATCCAGTGAAACAAACCTTCTGTTAAAAACATTCAACAAAACAAACTCAGAAAATAAAAACAAAATGGTACCTTGCTTCCAGATGCCAAAGCATAACCTCCTCCCACCAGAATGACAATTTCCCAGGGCATGGTCTTCTGGAAGTCCTTCCATGTAATGATGGGCTCCATTTTCATTGCATCTTCTCTACTCTCTCCTGAATCTGATGTTTCAAGGAGGTACAGAACCTATGTTAAAACCTAGACCCTCATTAGAGGAGATAAGGGGCATTTGAATGGATCCACTAATCAGTATGACTACTCTGGTATTTGGAAAAGCGTCTTAATAAACTTAAGGCTCTCTTTGAAGGCTTTAAAAAAGTTTTATTGATAACATTTCTTTTTATATCCCATATCCCGATCTACCTTCACCCTCACTGAATCCCCCCTTGAAGCACAGAAAAAAGGCAAGCTAGACCAACACACAAAGTAACCCCATCTGACAGCACACGTACCATGACATATCCATAGTCCCTTACTCTACTGGGAGGAGGGAAGCCTATTTTTAAGTCTGTTCTCTGGGACCATCCTTATAATTTATCTTAGTTTAATTGACTTTGGGTGTTGTTTTCGTTTACATTCCTATGTAATATAGTCATCTGCCATTCTTCTTCTTCTGCTTCTGTTTGCCTTTGAAAACTTCAGAATCAGGTGTTCCTTGACCATAGTCAGTCCTTAGGATCTAGTGTTCCCCACCACAGCTTCCCCTCTTACCTTTATCTTTTTTTCCAAAACAGGGTTTCTTAGCAGGGATTAGGAAAAGGAGGAAGCCAAGGAAGACAGAGACAGTGGCGTCTGTACGGTAGCCTTTCCTAGCAAAGAAACAAGTATGAATGTTACAAATGCAACAAGAAGGACTAGAGGTGTAGGGTGGTATCCAGGGATTCCTGGGTACCTCTGGAATCCTCTGGATGTTTTGTCTCTTCTCTTGAGTACCCCAGAGATTGGCTGAGTCAACCTAATCTTTTGATTTAAAAAAAATTTTTTTTAAGAAAATGATGTTTTATTTCCTCTATTTTATAAGAGAAGAAACTGAGATGCAGAGGTTAAAGAACTTGCCCACTATCACATACCTAGTAAGTGTCCAACTTTGTATTTAATTTCAGGTTCAGGTTCAGGTTTGTATTTAATTTGAGTCCACTTTGGGTATGATCATACTATATGAAGTTTAACTGAGAGGCTTAACTTTAGCTCCTGGTTAGCTTGGAAAAGGGGGATCTAGGACTGGGAGAAAAGCTCAACCTAGCTGTCTGCAAGGGTTGAAGGACTGTTCTGTGGAAGATGGAAATACACAAATTCTCTCAGGAGTGGGGAACCTGCAGCCTCCAGGCCACATGTGGTCCTCTAGGTCCTCAAATGTGGCCCTTTGAATGAACCCAAACTTTGCAGAATAAAAGGATTTGTTCTGTAAAACTTGGACTCAGTCAAAGGGAAGCACTTGAGGACCTAGAGGGCCGTGTTTAGCCTTGAGGCTGCAGGTTCCCCACGCCTCGCTTAGAGCATAGAACTAGGATCAATCAGACAGAGTTGTTAAGAGGTGAATTTCCACTTAATATAAGGGAGAACTTCCCAACTAGCAGAGATATTGCAGAAAGAAATGAGTGGCCTTGGGAGATAGGAGATTCCCTCTCCTTTCAGATCCCCAAGCAAAGTCTGAATGATCACTTCTTGGCTATATTTAATCCAACTTCTTCCTAGAAATAGTTACTGCAGAGGATTTGACTGGCAATGGGAATGGTGTCCAGAAATGTGGCGTGCCACGTATCTTGAAGACAGAACATAACTTTTCAGCAGTGGTGAGGATGGGAGGTGAGGGAGTAAGACTTTTTTTTTAAATCAGTGTGGGCCAGTCTTTTAGGGCAAGATGGGATTAGAAGCTTGGTCCCAGGAAGTAGCAGCCTGACTGGGAAGCAAAAAGAGACATGTTTCCTCAAACTGGAGCATGAATGTCAAGCTGAGGCCTTTCCGTGTGTTAGTATTAACCTTATAGGAGAACAGTAATGATAATAGTGGCGTTTGTGATGAAGCCAGTTTATATTTCTGTCACATTTTATGCTTACAAAGCCCTTTTGTGTAATTTCCTAATTTGCTCCTCCCAACAGCCTTGTAATGGAGGTGGTACAAGTATGGAATATTTCAAAAGTCTTAGGCTATTAAAGCTTTAATTTATTCAAAATTTCAACTTGATTCATTCAAAAATTTTAATTTTGTTAGCATTTTAATTTAAGCATTAATGACTCAAAACTGCATTAAGACTTTTGGGACACACTATTAAGATTCCTATTGTTCAGATGAGGAAATGAGACTCAGAGAAAGAAGTTAATTGATTTGTGCCCGAGGTCACACATGATAAATGGAATAGGTAGAAGAACCTGGACTTCCATTTTCCATCATCAAGTTCCATTCTGTTTCTCTTCCAGAATGTTGGTTTTTGTCAAAGAGCAATCGATCTGTATATAATAACCATCGTGTCTGGTTCACAGGGGCACCTCATTTAATTTCATTGACTAGTTTATTGAATTTTTTAAAAGTGAGACCTGCACTTTAAAATAACAAGGTAGGGGACAGCTAGGTGGTACAGTGGATAGAGCACTGGCCCTGGAGTCAGGAGGACCTGAGTTCAAATTCAGTCTCAGATACTTACTAGCTGTGTGACCCTGGGCAAGTCACTTATCCCTGATTGCCTCCAAAAAACCCCAAACAAAACCCTCCAATAAGTTAGGATCATAAAATCATTGAATAAAATAATCAGTATCACCTGACAGAAAAAATTTTGGTGGGATGAAATAAAACATGGAAACATGCCTATCTGGGACTACAAAATAGAAATGGTAGACTGTTTCCTCCAAACATAGCTTCACAAAGGGTCAGAATAAGAGAAAATTGGCAAATTGCTACAGGAGGGCTTTAGGTTAGTAGAGAAAAACTTTTTTTTCTTTGTTAAAAAAAGTATCTTATGGAAAGGAAAAGAAAGAAAAGAGGGTCCTTGAGGCATCTTTTTTTAAAATGGAAAGAAAAGAACAGAAGGAAGCCCGAAAAACCTAGACAAGCAGGATGACTGAGAAAGCTATAGCTTGGACTTATTATATACTTAAAGCAGCAAGCTGCACTTAAAAGTCTTTTTCTCTATTGTCTTTTTCCATTCAATGATGTCCATGCAAATGCCCATTCTATTTGATTTTTAAAATTCAGAACAAAGGTAAAAATGAATAAAGATGATCTTTTCATTGATGCTGATTGTTTTTTTAAAATCACACCCATTTCCTTCCTTTTCCTTCTCTTACCCATCCCTTGTAGCAAAGATTGAGAGAAAAAAAAGGCAGTTCAGTAACACATAACCACTTCTTGATGGGAGAGACTTCTAATAGTATAATGTAGGATCTCATACCTATTAGCCCTCCCTCCTCTCTGAAAAAGGGACATGCAATTCCTCACCTCTTCTCCAGGGCCAAACTTTAAGCAGCATTTTTCTTCTTCCTTTTTTTTGGTGTTGGGAAGGGGGTGAGAGTGGAATTTTAATTCTTAGAAAAGGTGTAGAATTCTCTTTTCTTCCTTTTCTAAACTTCTCACCTTTTTCCCTCTCACATATCAGCAAGAGTAGATATGGTGTATAAAGGGAGGTTGTATGATTCTTTTTCTCAGGGATTCCTGAGAAAGGGTAAATTAGTTCTAGGCCAATTCTGCTGAAGAAGGGCACAGGGTAAGTGGGAAGGGGAAGAAGGGAGAAAGAAAAAAGGAGGCTTTGGCTGTTTCTTCCATGAAGAAGAAAGGGAATGAGCAATTGTTCTGTGAGGAATTAAGGGCCTCTGTTCACAAGGAGGGAGGTTCTACTACTTACTTCTCAAAGAATGAATCCCAGCCAGGAACAAAACCAGGCTCCCGGGTAAACCAGAGCAGGGTCATCAGGATGAAGAAGAATCCAGTCACCATCTCAGGGTAGCTAGAAAACAATAAGAAAACATCCATTCACTGATCCCCAGTCCTCTAGTCCCCTCATTCCATTGCTGGAATGGTGTAGCATCCTGGGAAACAGAGGCTCTGAGCAGTTAAGACATTTGCCCAAGGTCATACAGCTGGTAAGCATGTGTGTGGGAGTTTGAATCCACATCCTATGATTTACAATCCAGCACTCTTTCCAGGTGATCACTTCAAGCCATATATGTTCCCCTCCAATAGAAGAGCCATCACTAACCATGATTTTGGTCATGTGGAGAGAGTTGGTAAAAACTGCTGTGGGTTGGTACATACTTAGAACCTACTTGCAAGACTGTATTAAATATTTCCTTAGGTAGTTAACATAAAAAAAAAGCCTTTCTGGGCCTATAAAAGTAAAAGCATAGATTTACAGATAGAAGAGACCTAAATTAGTCCAGTATCTAGACTTGTATTGTGTTAAATATGAGGAAACTGAGACCTAGACAGTTGAAGTAACTTACCCAAGGTCACTTGGATAATGGGTGGCAGAAGTGGGGTTCAAATCTGGGCCCCATGACTTTAAATCTAGTGCCCTTTTTACTGTACCCTGCTGAGCCATCCCCACTGTGCACTAGTGATGGTTCAGTGGCAGGCTGTAAAAATTGAAAGAGGAATAATTGAAGATGGGTTCTTTGAGGGTACACCTCAAGTTACAGAAGGGTGGTTGAGCCTCCTTTCCTGTGTCTTCTCTTTTCTTTCTCCACCTTTCATCTGTTATGAGAATACACTCTGAGAAATGCTTTTGGGATAGTGGTAGTGCAGTCATCTGAATGCTACCTCTTGAAAGCCTGGGTTTATAGAAGATGGAAAATCTTTGTACTTTGAGACTCTCAAGAACAAGCCTCAGGCAGCTAGGTGGTGCAGTGGTTAGAGCTCCAACCCTGGAGTCAGCAAGACCTGAGTTCAGATGTGACCTCAGACACTTACTAGCTGTGTGACCCTGGGCAAGTCACTTACTTGATTGCCTGAAAACAAAACAAAACAAAACAAACAAAAAAACAATCCACTTTCTATGTCACTGGTATGTGTTATCTCCTGAAGAAGAGGTTGCTTTTTTACCTAATGTCTCCCAGTTTCTCATATTCTGCTTGAATCCTCCTTTCTGACAGCTCTTCTCTTTTTGTCTTCTTCTTTTTACTCAGGGAGCAGGTCTCTTTAAAACTGAGAAGGGTAAGAGAGAGGCTTCAGGTTAAGGAAAGGAGAAGACACACGGTAGATCAGACATCAAGCTCCTACCTTTCTGTGGTCCTGTGCTTGCTTCTCCCTCCCCCCACTATATTCTCTCCTCTCTAGCCCCACTTATCATTGAACTGGAAGAATGAAAAAGCACTTATTAAATTATTACTATGTGTAAAGCACTGGAGATAGAAAGAGAAACAAGGCAGCTCACATTCTAATGGTAGAGACAACACAATTGTTGCGAAACATGTTTTGGAACACAGATGTTCCCACCTTTCTCCATGCCACATACCCTCTCACGCATCTACCTACCGAAGTACACATAATTTGGAGAGTGTATAGCTTTGTCTTATATATCAATGTGAGGTGGCTGCATATGAGATGTACCTGTGATGTTATAGGTTGCTTAGAGTAGTGGAAAGAATACTAGCCCTAGGTTCAACTGCAGATTCTATTGCATCCTAGCCTATAAGGCTGGGCAAGGCACTTCATCTCTTCGAGACTTAGTTTCTCATCTTACAAAATTGAGGCTAATAATATTCCCACCACCTGCCTCATAATGTAGGAGTAAGGAATGCATTTTTTCCCCTAAGGTATCAAATAACATGGAAATGTGAATAGTTTTGTTATTATAGTCATCATTAATCATCCTGTTTTCTTTCTCTTGTGTTTGCCAGTATTCTGATGGCTATAAAATTCTAATTTAAATAATACCTCACATTTATGGTTTTTAATGTTTAATTTTTATTTTATTTTTCTCAATACCATGTAAACAAAAATTTTTAATATTTGTTTTTTAAAATTTGAGTTCCAACTTTTCTCCCTCCCTTTCCTCCCCATTCCTTGAAGGAGGCCAGCAGTTTTCTATAGATTATACATGTGCAGTCATGCAAAACATTTTCATGTTAGCCACATTACAAAAGAAAATGTAGACCAAGAAAACAAGAGTAATAGAGAAAATTTAAAAAGCATGCTTTAATCTGCATTCATTATTTCTTATAGCACAATAGTATTCCATCACAATCTTATACCACAACTTGTTCTGCCATTCTCCACTTGATGGGCATTCCTGCAATTTCCAGTTCTTTGCTGCCACAGAAAGAGCTTTTGCACATATAGGTCCTTTTCCTTGTTTTCTGATCTCTTTGGGGGACAGACCTAGTAGCAATACCTCACATTTATGAAGTACTTTCAAGAGTTACACAACCACTTCCCTTACAGTAACCCAGTGAAGTAGGCACTGCAAGCATTACCATCTTCATTTAAAATATATATGTATGTGTGTGTATATATATATATAATGTATGTATGTATTTTCAGTTTACAACATTCAGTTCCACAAACTTTTGAGTTCCAAATTTTCTTCCCCTCCCTCTCCTCCCTCTTCCCCCTCTATGGTGGCATGCAATTCAATATAGGTTCTACAAATACCTTCACATTAAACATTAGTCAAGGTGTAAAAAGGATCACAACCAGTGGAATGAACAAGAAGAAAGAAGAAGCAAAACAAAAAATCGAGAGAGAGCAAGTTGTTTGTTTCAGTCTGCTTTCAGGATCTGTAATTCTTTCTCTGGATGTGGATAGCCCTTTCTATCATGAATATTTTAGAGTTGTCTTATAACCTTGTGTTGCTGAGAGGAGCCCAATCTATCAAACTTAGTTATCACAGATACGATGTATCTGTAATTGTGTACAATGTTTTCCTGGTTCTGCTCCTCTCACTCAGCATCAGTTTATATAAGTCTCTCCAATTGATGGGCATCTCCTTGATTTTCAATTCTTTGCCACCACAAAAAGAGCTGCTATAAATATTTTTGTACATATGGGTCCTTTTCTCACTTGTATGATCTCTTTGGGATATAGCCCTAGAAGTGGTATTGCTGGGTCAAAGGGTATGCATTTTTTTGGAGGGGGGAAGACAGGGCAATTGGGGTTAAGTGACTTGCCCAAGTGTCTAGTAAGTGTCAAGTGTAAAATGAGGATGCTAAGAATTCACTATTTGACAAAACTACTGGGAAAACCAGAAAACAGTATGCTGGAAACCGGGCATAGACCAATATCTAACACTGTACACCAAAATAAAGTATAAATGGGTACATGATCTAGGTATGAAGGCTGAGACTATAAGCAATCTGGGAGAGCAAGGGATAGTGTACCTGTCAGATTTATGGAGAAGGGAGGAATTTATTACTATAGCATAGTTAAGTGTCAAGTGTCTGAGGCCAAATTGGAACTCAGGTCCTCCTGACTCCAGGGCTCTATTCACTGCTTCACTTAGGTGTCCCAGGTATGCACTTTTTTTTATAGCTCTTTGGGCATAGTTTTAAATTGCTCTTCAGAATGGTTGGATCAGTTCACAACTCCACCAACAATGTATTAGTGTTCCAATTTTCCCTCATCTTCTCCAGCATTTATCATTTTCCTATTTTGTCATGTTAGTTAATCTGACAAGTGGGATATGGTACTTCAGAGTTGTTTTGATTTGCCATTTCTCTAATCAGTAGTGATTTAGAGGATTTTTTCATATGATTATAGACATCTTTAATTTCTTTCTCTGAAAACTGCCTATTCATATCCTTTGACCCCATATCAATTGGGGAATGACTTGTATTCTTATATATTTGACTCAGTTCTCTGTATATTTTAGAAATGAGGCCTTTATTAGAGACACTGGTTGTAAAAATTCTTTCGCAATTTTCTGTTTCTCACCTAATCTTGGTTACATTGGGTTTGTTTGTACAAAATCTTTTCAATTTAATGTAATCAAAATTATCCATTTTGCATTTTATAATGCTCTCTAACTCTTGTTTGGTCATAAATTCCTCCCTTCTCCTTAAATCTGACAGGTACACTACCCTTGCCCTCCCAGATTGCTTGCAGTCTCAGCCTTCACACCTAGATCATGTACCCATTTATACTTTATTTTGGTGTACAGTGTTAGATATTGGTCTATGCCCAGTTTCTGGCATACTGTTTTCTGGTTTTCCCAGTAGTTTTGTCAAATATGAATTCTTAGCATCCTCATTTTACAGATGAAGAAACTGAGGCCCAGAAAGGGGGATTGACTTGCCTATAGTCCCATAATGATTAAGTGCCTGAAGCAGAATCTAAATCATGGGCTGTGCCAAACTCAGCACTCTGTCCCCTGTGGAATTCTAGACTTTAAGGCTGTGGAATTTGTGAAAACTTGGCCTGGGCTGGAGCTTATCTTTGTACAGTTTGGGAAGAAGCAGTTTGCCAAGCAAGTTAAACAACACTGCAGGGGATGCAAGGAGAACAGCATTGGGAGAGTCTAAGTCTGGCCTTGGACACTTAACAGCTGTGTGATGTGGGGCAAGCTGTTTAACCCCTCCCTGCCTCAGCATCCTCCTCTGTAAAATGGGGAGAATGACATCATCTGCTTCACAGGGCTATTATGAGGATCAAACGAAATCACTCAGCAAAGTGCTTTGTAAACTTTAAATCTCTATACCAATGCTAATTATTGTTATTATTATTCAAAGGGGATTTGTTAATTACAAATGGCTTACATATTCATTAAACGGGATAGGATTTGGAGTCATATTTTCAGTGGTAAGTTGGAGTTACTCTGTTTTCTGAAAGTCATTGATCTGTCTTCCTTCTTTCTTTCCTTCCTTCCTTCCTTTTTCTTTCTTTCTTTCTTTCTTTCTTTCTTTCTTTCTTTCTTTCTTTCTTTCTTTCTTTTTCTTCTTTCTGACTTCCCTCCCTTCCTCCCTCCTTCCTTTCTTGTTTCCTTCCTTCCTTCCTTTCATCTGTATTTCTTTTTTTAAAAAAAATCTCCAATTCACCCAAATTGGGTATGGCTTCTACTAAAATTAGTTTAAATTGTGAGGGTTCATTGTTGTAATTGTTTAGTTGTTTCCAATTGTATCTGATTCTTTGTGACCCCTTTTGGGGGTTTTCTTGGCAAAAATACTGGAGTGGTTTTCCATGTCCTTCTCTAGCTCGTTTTGCAGATGAGGAAACTGAGGCAAACAGGGTTAAGTGACTTGCCCAGGGTCACACAGCTAGTAAGTATCAGGCTGGATTTGAACTCAGGTCTTCTTGACTCCAGGTCTGGTGCTCTATCTACTGATTCACCAATTTGAAGATTGAAATGGTCATCTAGGCCAACCCCTCTCCCAAAAGGAATCTCTGATATCACAAGTGATTATACTAACTCTGTTATAAAACTTCCAGTACCCAGAACCGCTCCCCCTACCCCCCATGCTCCCCTGAGGCCAACCATTCTACTTTTGGGCATCTCTAATTGTTCGAGAGTTTTCCTGATATTAAGCCTATATTTTCCTCTTTGCATTTTCTACCTATAGCTCCTCAGCCTAAACCTGGGGTCAAACAGAATGCATCTAATCTGTCTGTTTCAGTACATTTGTCCCTGCTGCATCTTCTCTTTTTAGATTAAATAATCCCATTTCCTTCAACTGATCCCTGCCTTGCATGGACTTGTAGTTCTCCATCCTGATTGCCTTGTTCTGCTCATTCTCTGCCTCATCTGTCCTTTCTTCCCAGTTTGTGGTCGACTCCATGTGGTTCCCAACCACAGTAGACTATGGTGGGACTCATCATCCTCTTATTCCTGGAAAATACCACCTTCTACAGGAAGCCTTTCCTGATCCTTCTGAATTCTAGTAGTGCCTTCTCTCTGTTGATTATTTCCAATTTATTATGTACATTATGTGTTTTTACACATTTATTTGCATATTGTCTTCCCCAATCTTCTGGAGGGTCCGGAACTTTTTTTTAAAATTTTTTTTATCTTTCTTCGTATCGTCAGTGCTTAGCACAGAACCTGGCACATAGTAGACTCTTAATAAATATTTATTGACTGATTGGCTAGTTAATTGATATGCCTTTTAATCAATGAAAAAGCTGAGACTAGAATGGAAAATTCCTGGCTCCCAATCCAAAGTACTCATTTTAGGTTTATTAAAAAGTCACCTTTAAACCAGAAATGTCAGAAGCCTCTTCCTTGAGGAAAGTGAGATTCCTCAAGAGCACAATACTAGGACTGTTGCCATCTCCTCCTTGGTGCTTAGCACAGAGGAATCATACTAGTCTTTTGTACTTGATAGGTCTTGACAGGGTTTCTAAATTAGGGTCTACTCACTTGCAACCCAAGAACAGCCAGTGCATCCAAAACCAGCTCACCACCAGCATGATGAGAGAGATTGGAAAGCTAAAGAGGAACCAGGTCCCAAAGTTCACCACCTCAGCACTTGGGTACTGGCTGGAAAAGAAAGAGTTGGGTCAATGACCAGGACGTTTGGGAGGATGAAGTTCTAAATGACACTTTGGTGTTAACAAGCTCTGGAACACAGATCTGGTTGGGGTGATGCCTATAATTATACATCTTCCATATCTAGAAGTCAGTTAGCCAACAACCTCAACTCTTTAGGACCTTGGTAGGAACTAGGAAGTAAGCAAAAAATGCCCTTGAGTAATCATAAACAAAAAGGACAGTTATTGAATCCTCTCTCTGTCTCTCTTTCTCTGTCTCTATCTCTCTCTTTCCTTAGATGTGTAATTGCATTGGTACAGGGAATTCCAATTGAGGATATTCCCCTGACCAAAGCAGACTGACCTCTGCTCCTTAACTTAGAGTCTTAAAAAATTGCCTAGAGCTGTGAAGTGACTTGTCCAGGGTCACATAACCAGCAAGTGTCAGAAATTGTACTTAAAACCACATCTTTCCAGGCTCCAAGGCCGGCTCTCTATCCAAAGAAAAACTATACATTTCAGAGTTGCATTTGGGGCTGTTTCTGTACTCAGAAGGCTGGACTGGAAAGGATCCCCAGACAGACCACTGTGGTGTTTTGTAGTCAGGCTCTCTGATGGCTGAGATGTCCCTTTTGCTTAGCCACTAGGAATCCATGCTTCACAATCAAGTCTTTTTTACTCCCTAGAAAGATTGATGTTCAGACCCTGACATGGTATTTTGTAATCAAAAGGCTACAGGCTGTTATGGGAATCTAAAGATCTTCCCTGCCCCTAGGCCCTTTGCTAGAGTGGCTACGTGACTCTGAGGACCCTTGGATATTTGAAAGTATACTCTGTTCCCTAATAGGCTGAATGTGGTCACGTGGAGCCTGTGGCGCCA
>CM053585.1:467339174-467355929 GCA_028646515.1 Pseudochirops corinnae
CCTGGCGCCACAGGCTCCACGTGACCACATTCAGCCTATTAGGGAACAGAGTATACTTTCAAATATCCAAGGGTCCTCAGAGTCACGTAGCCACTTTAACAAAGGGCCTAGGGGCAGGGAAGATCTTTAGATTCCCATAACAATCACTTGCTGAAGGTTGCCTTCAGGATTGCAGGAAAAGGCCCCTGGGAATAGTGCAGGTAGAGAGTGCTAGGATAGGGTGCTTAGAAGAGGTCATTCCTGACACTTCTCAGTACCAAAAAAGCTGTCAAAGCTCCAGCGTTAAAGCCCGGTACTTTACTCCTTAGTAGAGGCCATTAGGTTATCATTCATGGATAACTTTCTCCTAATTAAATCACAGTTTCCAATAGGTTCAATTATCTAATTTCCTACCCCATGACAGATTAAAAAGCAATAAACCAGAAAGGGATTTTTTTACTTAGTGGCCGCAGTGAGAATTTATAGCTGATGGCCCAAGGGTGAAGGATACGGAAAAATGAGAGAGCAGATCCAGCATAGTGAGTGCCATGTATGATAATATAATATAATAATGGATAATATTTTCCTGGTCTCGGACACTTATTAGTTGTGTGACCTCAGGCAAGTCACTTAACCTTCCTTGCCTCAGTTTCTCCATCTGTAAAATGAGTAGAATAGTAGACTCTACCTCCTAAGGTTGTAGAGAGGTTCATATGAAATGATAAAAGTGCTTATTACAGGACCTACCACACAGTAAGCACCATATCCATATTAACTATTATTATTATATATTAAACAAGGATAATAACAGAACCCACCTGCCAGGACTGTTGTGAGGATTAAATCAGATTCTAATTGTAAATCATTCAGCATGGCGCCTGGCACATAGTAAACTACATCAATGTTGCTGTTGTGGTTATTTGGGCTTAGGATTAAATAGAAGGAGAGACGGCTGGGTTGCCTTTGGGAGACTGAAAAATTCCTTTAATGACCTAGAGCTCTTCTGCAAAACAAAGGCCCTTCTTTTTAATACTGATCCTGTCCTGGTGGTGTTGTATGACTATGAACGCATGGAACTCCCAACAGGCTCTAATGAGTTGAAACTGAGAAGACAATGGAGAGGCGTGTCGTGAGTGGGAGCAGACCACAAGAAATGAAGACTTATGAAGGGGAAGTGCAGATAAGTATGGGACGAAGGAAACGTATGGGCAGAAAAGACGGGCTGGTCAAATGGCAAGAGCAAAAGATACTTGATAGTACCTGGACTGCACTGGTATCTTTGGGATGTTAGAAGAAGGTCAGAAAGATTACATTCCAACTAGTGGGAGGACATGGATTAGACTGCAGTTGGGGGGGAGGAACCTGCAACCTCAAGGCCACATGTGACCCTCTAGGCCCTCAAGCGTGATGCTTTGACTGAATCCAAACTTCACAGAACAAATCCCCTTTAATAAAAGGAATTGTTCTACAAAACTTGGACTCGGTCAAAAGGCCGCACCCAAGGATCCAGAAGGCCGCATGTGACTTGGAGACTGCAGGTTCCCCACTCCTGGATTAGAGTCATACAATAAGGGAAGTTATGAATACAGTCTGCTTTTTTGGAAAGAATTTTCACATTGAGGCCATCATATACATGCATACACACATATATACATATATGTATCTGTATGGATGCTCAAAATGATAGAATCATAGATCTTTAAAAACTGGAAGAAATTTCAGCAGTTATCTGATATAACCTTTCAATCCATGGAGGAGTCTTTTTTGAAATAGTATTAACTGTCACAAAGTTCAGTTGAGGGGTGGCTAGGTGGTGCAGTGAATAGAGCACCAGCCCTGGAGTCAGGAGGACCTGAGTTCAAATTTGGCCTCAGACACTTAACATTTACTAGCCGTGTGACCTTGGGCAAGTCACTTAACCCCAAATGCCTTTCCAAAAAAAAGCAAAAAAAAAAGTTCAGTTAAAATATTCCTTTTTGTAAACTTCATGTCACTAGCTTTATTCTTCCCCCTTGGAGCTACATAGAATAAGTCTAATCTCTCTTCCAAATAACAGTCATGCAAATCTGAAAGCAGCAATCATGTCCCTTGTTTTCTACCCCCTTTCCCAAAGCCATCTTTTAAAATTTTTTCCCAGGTTGAACATTCCCAGTTCCTTCAGCCAATCACCATACAACATCATTATGAGACTCCTTGACCACTCTCATTGACTTCATTTGGTCATGCTCCAGTTAATAAATGTCTCTATAAAAATCTGGCACCTGAAAAGGAACACATTACTTTGGAAGTGGCCTAATACATGTAGAGTGCAGTGGGACTATTGCCTCCCTTGTTCTGGATGCTTTTATTACACAGACATTTCTTCTCTTGTTTGTAAGGAGATCCAAAAGGCAGCTGTGCTATAACTTAGAGTCTTAGAGTATTGTCTGGGGTACAGGGAAGTTGTTATAAGGTCACACAACCATTTTGTGTTAGAGTTGGGACCAGAAACCAGGCCTTTTTCCCCACTGCCTTTGGCAGTCTGGTGAAGCCTGTGGACCCCTTGCCAAAGTAAAGTTTGTTTAAAAAAAAAAAAAAGGAAGGAAATGCTAAATTTCACTTAGAAGTTAGTGAAAATAAAGAAATCATTTTTTTTCTCACCCAAATTCACAGACCCCTTGAAAGGCATCCATAGTCTCCTTATGAGTCTGCAGACCCCAGGTTTGGAAGCTTTGCTCTGAGGCTCATGTCTGATCTACTACTCTGTGATGTCTCTATGCTCTTAAGGATGCTAAATTTCCTGTAATGTATTTTAGGAGTGAGTTGGCTTTTTTGGTTGATATGTTGAGGTTTTAGTCAACACCTAAACCTTTAGGTATTTTTCACACAAACTATTGACATTTGGTGTTGTGCCAATTCATATAATACTATCTTGTCACACATATATTCTATTTACTATCTATTTAGAATTGTATGGTTTTCTCAGAGGATGGAATGGAGCAATACACTGAGAAATATGTAATGAATTTCTATTATAGGTAAAGCTGGTCCCAAGTGGGATACAAAGTTATAAGAGTAGGCCCTTGCCTTTTATGCACCTCTCATCAAGCTGGGGAGATAAAGGCATACATAAATATTTATGATATATGGTACCTTAGAGTGGCACAGGCAGAAGGGTTATAGAGGATTTCAGAAGAAGGAGAGATCATTTCTGGTTGGAGTAAACAGGATACCTCTTTGCCAAGGAGGTGGAACTGGAGTCAGGCCTTGGAGGATATAGATTTTGATAGGCTTAGGAAGAAGGCATTCTGGACGGGTGTGGTGGTGGTATGTATAAAGGGTATAGAGGTGGTAATGTAGATAATACATAGAGGGCAGGAACTGTTTTCTCCTTTTGTCTTTGTATCCCTAGCACCTACCAGAGTGCCTTGCATGTAGTAAATGTTTGTGCAATAGAATTGAGTTGTTAAGGACCAAATTAGGTTGGTGGAGTTGAATTGGGTTGGTAAAGACAAAGACCACTTCTGAGGTTGCACGTGTGCTGGTTTGACTGGAGAAGAGGCTTTCTCCAAAGTCATACATTCAGCATTAGGAGGATAGAGTTCAAGAGCGTTATGGTTGTGGAACTGGATTCACCATGTGAAGTTAACAAGCTAAACCCATGTCCTTGATCTCACTGGCATTGTATGTTAACCAACAAAGTGAAAGCCAAGTTAGCCAGTCTGCCAGTTGCTGGTTAATCAGTGCTGGTTATTTTGTGATTCCTTCCCTCTTCCCACTCCAGATGAGTGTCTTCTCTCTAAGGACAGAAGAAGCCTTTACAAGTCATCCAGATAGCTCTCTTCTTCTACCTTTGAAGAAAAGCATTTCTAGCTCTCCACCTTGCCTTACAAAGACGCCACTGAAGGCTCTGCCTGCATCTCTTATTGGGTTGACCATTATGAGGTTTTAAATCCAGGAAAGGTTAAAAGTGCCAGGGTATTTGTGAACAAGAATAATGAAGAGCCTGGAGATCATATCTTGTAAGAATAGATTGAAGCAACTGGAAGCATTTACTCTGGAAAAGTTTGGGGGAGGGAGGACGATAGCTATCTTCAAGTACTTTAAAGACTGTCATGTGAAATAGTGAGAACTGACTTATTCTGCTGTGCCCCAAAGGGCAGAATTAGAAAGAAAGGATTGAAGCTGCAAAGTTTCAGATTTTCAGATGCTTGACATAAGCAAAGACTTCTCAACAGTTAGAACTATCAAAAAAGTAGCGGGGGCGAGTCTCAATTTAGACAAAAAGCCAAATGACCTTTCGTCATTGATTCCACAGAGTGGAAATCCTGGTCAGGTATGGGTTGAAGTGGATGACTTCTGAGGTCTCTTCTATTTCCGAGACTCTGCGTGGTTCTAGGATTCTCTGAATGAAAACCGTCATTCCCTTTGCTTCTGGGCTCCCACTCCATTTTCCTTTCTGTAGGCTTAGGTTGACATTGAAACCTAGATATCGATGCTTAAACTTACCAAACTTGGACAATTTGTGTCGAAGAAGGTGGAGAATGCCTCAGAAAGAGAAAAGAGTGACAATTTAAGGACATTGAATGAGAAGAAGCCAATGATTTAAGAATGGAATGAGTCTAAAAAAGGTCCATCTAGTGACCTGAAATGGAGGAGGAAGGAACTGGGACATATGATAGGCTCATTTGCAAGGCTACTGTGAGCATTCTGGGGAACTTCATTAAGTCAAGTGATCAATGAACATTTACAGTCCAATTCTTGTGTTCTTAGTACTTTAGAGAAACCTGAAGGAAAGAGCACTTTTCTCAGATGGTTACACTGTAATGGGGTGAGACAGACACATGAAAAAAGATTTTAAAAAATCAATAGCAACACATCATTAAACACAAAGGCATATGGTGTGCATGAAGTATACTGGTGCTGAAGGGATTCAGAATAAAGTGGCAATTGGATTTGGGTGTGATCGTTGAGGAGAGGCAGTCTTTTTGAACACGTCGAGTTCATGAAAGAAGAGAAAGGCAGAACACCTCGAGTGTAAGGGGTGGCGTGTGCAAGGTTTACTAGATTGTAAAGTCCGTGAGAGCACTTCTATTCACTCATACTCTGTATGTAGTAAGTGCTTTATAAATGCTTGAATAAAGCTGTGGATTCTTTTTTTCCCCAGAGTGTAAAGAGATCCCCTTACTCAAGTGGTAGTTGGGTGTGTTTTATTTGTGAAATATTCTGGACCTCTCCCTCCACCTGGAATATTTAAGCAGTGTGCAATGTGGTCTAACCTCACTGGATCGGAGGACTCCAAAAAGAGGGTAGAGAAACGCAGGCACGAGGGCTGCAGCTCCAAGTGGGACCGCTTCTGACACCCAGTATACAGCTGTCACAATCAGGACATAGGCGCAGGCAGCCTCCTGCAGAAGAGGAAATGAGGGGATTAGTTGTAGCAAACATTGCTCATTGCTCCCTTCCCAACCCTCCCCTAGAAACCAAGATCAAAGGCAGGCTGAAGCAATGGGTTTGGGTACATGGGCCCACAAGGTTTAAAAATTGGTTTTGGGATCCACTATAGGAAGCTGTCAAAGAGACAGATGAAGTCAGCAGAAGACTTGGATCTGGTCGTGGGTGGGGTGGGTCTTTTTGTCAGGGGCATTTACCCTCAGTCCATACTTTGGTGAGAGGAGGCTATGGCATGTCCCTGTTTCTAGTAGACATCCTATCTGTGATCTTATGTAAGTTTGTCTTTGTATGTTATGAAAATTAGCATCACGTCTTAATGTCCTCTGCTAAGCTGGCATCTTGGAGGATACTAGTAGATCTGCTTGGTCTCAGAGGGCAGACCTAGCAATAATGGGTAGAAATTGTTTAGAGGCAAATTTATTCTTGACATTTGGGAATACTTCCTAACAACTAGAGCTATGCCGAAGGAAAATAGGTTCCTTTTCATAAGAAATCTTAAAGCAAAGGCTAAATGGCCACTTGTTGGTTATGAAGAAGATTCTTGTTCAGGTGTAGGTGGAACTAGCACCTCAAAGGTCCCTTCCCACTCTGAGATCCCATGATTCTGAGATCCAGGAGTAGAATGTAAAGTATTACAGCACATGAGTGCTGGGAGCTGAGGTAGAAAAGCAGTTATAAGAATTCCCAGAGAGTAAGTGGCCTGAGAGATAGAGAGAACCAGAAACTGTGGGCCATAGAGCTATGTTCTCAAACATACCACTTTTTATGGATATTTGGGTGGTCACTACTAATTATTTGATTGAACTGAGTTTTAAATTTTTTTTTTTGATTTTTGGAGGGGAGAAGATAGGGCAATTGGGGTTAAGTGACTTGCCCAAGGTCATACAGCTAGTTTTATGTTAAGTGTCTGAGATCGGATTTGAACTCAGGTCCTCCTGACTCCAGGGCCAGTGCTCTATTCACTATGCCACCTAGCTGCCCCAAGTTTTAAATTTTTTAAAAAATATTTTAAATTAAATTTTAAATTAAGTATTTTAAGTTGAAGAGACCCATCAATTCTGTCAAAAATAATCAAATTTGGTTTGTATGTGTATGCACAGTCCAAGAGGTGGACAGCCTGAGTTTTTAATCTGAGTTCTTCCTCTAGCTAGGTCACTCACTGAGACTTTGTGCGCCTCATCAAACAAAACCAGGGCCATCCTTCTTTCTGCTACCTGTCTCCTGAAACTGTTGAGAGACTTAGCTAGACCAGGTCAGGAAAAAAGAAGGTTTATTATAAGCTGGAAGTTCATAGAATCATAGAGTTAGAGTTGGAAGGAATCATAGAGGTCATTCAATTAAGACCCTTTTTTTCCCCCTTTTTTAAAAGTAATATTTTATTTTTCCAATTATATATAAAGACAATTTCTAACATTCATTTTTAAATAAAATTTTGAGTTCCAAATTTTCTTTCTCCTTCGCTACCCTCCCCATTCCCCAAGACTATAAGCTGTTTGATATAGGTTCAGCCCCCTTATCTTTAAGATAAGGAAGCAGAGGCCACACAGGCTAAGGCTACACAGGTAGCAGAGCTGGAATTTGAGCCCCAATCCCTTGGCTCCTGAGCCAAAAGTCTTGCTACCATACCTCACATGTGAATGCCGTCTGAATGAATGAAATCCATGAGTTCATGTGGAAGAGCAATTGGACTGGTTTTCTTTGGCCATCCAGGGCAGACCCAGGAACAATGTGCTGAATTTGTTAAGGGGTAAATCTAGTCTCAATGTCAGTAAAAACTTCCTGTCATTTACCATTGGACACAACTGAAATGGGGCTGCCTCAGGAGTTGGTGGCACTCTTTGCCTGCCAGTATTCAAAACCAGGCTGCTACTGTTGGGTATGTTAAAGGGGGATTCCTTTGGTGTATGGAGTGGACTAGAGTGGCCACTAAGCTCCTTTTCAACTATAAAATTCTGTGATTCTGCCTAGGAAACAATATCATTACAGTAAGACTTGCTAATGGGAATATTCCTTGTTGTCCGAAAGACTCTGAAGACTAAACATTCTGTTTCACCTTTTTCTCTTTTTTTAAAGCAAAAAACAAAAGAAAAACCAAACAAAATTCAACCCTCCACACAGACCTGTCCCAGGGGAAATCTTTTTTGTTGTTTAGAATAATTTTTTTTTACAGGTATTTGGAGTTGATTGGGGGATGAGCTCAAGCAAGTGTCTGCTTTTACTTCACCATCTTGGCTCTGCCCCTCTATGTACCGTATCTTTTTTGTTGTTGTTGAGTTGTATCTGACTCTTCATGACCCTGTTTGGGTTTTCTTGACAGAGATCCTGGAGTGGTTTGCCATTCCTTTCTCCAGCTTATTTTACAGATGAGGAAATTGAGGCAAACAGGCTTAAGTGACTTGCCCAGGGTCACACGGCTAAGTGTCTGAGGCTGGATTTGAACTCAGGGAGATGAGTCTTCCTGACTGTAGGCCTGGCTCTCTATCTACTGCACCATCCAACTGCTCCTGCATTAAACACTTACTAAGCACAGTGCCTAATGCATAGTAAGTACTTAATGAATGCTTTTTGATTGATTTTTGACTGACATGTATATTCTAAGAAGTTTATACATTCTTCTGAGTTTAGTACATGCATACTTTATATATCCATACGTTCATAACCATCAAATGGAAATAGTAGTAAGACTAGATTTACAATTTACAAAGCCTTTTCACATTCTACTCCCTTATTTGAACTTCATAACAATTTTTTTGAGAGTCAGGGTGGTATCACGGTGGATAGCCAGTCAGCCTCAGAGTCAAGATAACCTGGGTTCAAATCCCACATGCTGGCAGTGGCCTTGGAGAAGTTATTTCACTTCCTCAGTGACCCACTAAGGGGCACAATTAGTGCTTAGCAATAGAGCAAGAGGAAATTTACTCATTACACATTACCCTGTGACAATGAAATCCAAGACTTCACTTTTTTAAAAAAAGTTCTTTTATTTAATTATCCCCATTAGATTGTGAGCTCCTTGAGGGCAGGGGTTGTTTTTTGCCTCTTTTTGTAGCCCCAGTGCTTAGCACAGTACCTGGCATATCACAGGCACTTCATAAATGTTTATTGATTGATTGGTTAACAGATTTGAGAAGTGGGTGGTCTACTCAAGGTCACACAGAAAGTAAGCAGCAGAAAGGAAACTCTAACCCAGCTCTTTCCGTTCCAAGTCCAGGTCTCCTTCCATCACATCATTCTAAAGGAGTTCTTAGAGAGCTAAGAAGTAAAATTCTCAAAGAATCTGAAATGCTTCTTCAGATAATGTGCCCCCCGATTTCAAAGCAGCTCCATTTGTGGGCAAACTAAAGGGAGCTCTTATGAAACTGGGTTTAGGTTAAATTGAGTTTAACTTCACAATACTCGATTAATGTATTTATTTTGAGGAAGTTTCTTAAGCTGAATGGGAGGAGCTAGGTAACTGTGGATAGAGCACAGGCCCTGGAGTTGGAAGAACTTGATTCAAATCCAGCTTCAGACACTTCCTAGCTGTGTGACCCTGGGCAAGTCATGTAACCATGGTTGCTTCAGTTTCCTCATCTGAAAAATAAGCTGGAGAAGGAGATGACAAACTGCTCCAGTATCTTTGCCAAGGAAATACCATGGATGGAGTCACAGAGTCTATCACAACTGCAATGACTTTAACAGTAATGACACTTAAGCTGAATATAAAAGTCAGTCCCCCTTCCTTTCCTTTTTTCCACATAAAATTGGGTTCTGGGTCCCTACTTCTTGTGTACTTGTGAGTCCGAGATAAAGGGAAGGTCTTTGGGAACAGCCCTAAGTGTCACCCTTAAGACCACCTTGGTTGGGCTCAGTAGCAATATCAGTGCCCTGGGGATTTAGGCAGATCAAGCAATCAAATCCGGTTGGGGATTTCAAGGACTAAGCATTAACACTAATGCTATCTTTATTTTCCTGAGACACAGTCCAGGTTGAAGGAAGAATTAAGGCTCTAAAGAACAACATGTCTCAGAAGTAATATAGATTTTAAAAACATGAACATTTTTCAAAAAGCCAAAGAAGAGAAAGGAGAGGACAAGCTGGAGTCTGGGAAGCAGAGGGCCAAGAACCAAAACTCACAAATGATCTGAAAACCAGACAAAACAAAGGTTCCCTAAGGATTCTTTCTCCACCTTGGTTCATCATCCTTGCCTTCTCTTTCATTTCTCTTCTGTTTTCCCTCTCCCTAGCTCTTCTCTTCTCCCATCTTTTTCCTTTCCCCTTTTCTTTCTCCACTTGATTGTCGCAGTGAACATAAATGCCCAATGTCAAAGCCTCTTTGCCTTCTTGCTTTTAGCGTGCATATAGTCTCCCTCCTCCGGAGCTCTAACAAGGGCTGAGCAACTGATGTTTTACCTCAGGGCACTGAGATTTAGAGGGGAGGGGGGGGGGGTCATTAATCTCTTTCTCTCTCTTCTTCCTCAGAATAATTAATTGAAATAGAAATTACCAGACCCTAAGCACTGTTAATAACACCCATCTGTGAGCTGCTATCAAAACTAATTTCTACTCCCATTTAACAGAATTACCTCTATTATTTTTAAATTATAAATTGCACGTCAAATTTAAGAGTGTTTTTTATTTTATTTTATCTTTTGCAGTATGTTCTGGGCAACAAAATTGCCCAGAAAAAATAGTTCTGCCTACCCCCACCCCATCTGCCACATATCACATTTGGCTTCTGGAAGACGTCTCTCTTAGCTCACTATAGGTCATGGAAAAATTAGACATCACAAGTTGAAGCTAAAGAATGAAGGCTGACTGACAAAGACCTATATAGCACTTTTGACTAATAATATTAATAGCTGGCATTTGTAGAGCCCTTTATAGTTTACAGTGGGCTTTATATTCAGTTGATCCTTACTGCAATGCTATAAGGTAAACAGAGAGAATATTATTATCTTTGTTTTACAGTTGAGGAAATTGTAATATGGAGAAGTTAAGTGAGTTGCCTGTGATCTCACAACTACTAAGGGGACAGAGCCGGGACCAGAACAACATCCACCGTCCCTTCCAGTAGACCACACCATCTCCTGTGAACAGAAATGTAAGAAACTATAAACTTGTATTGGAAGAAGAGAATGATTTTCTTCTGGAAAGGAAATTTCTAGTGACCTCCTACACATGAAGTTGAGGAGATTATTAATAGGTCCCCCTTAATTTCATTTGTTCTGTAGGTTCAGTTGTATTTCACTATGACCCCATTTGGGGTTTTCTTGGCAAAGGGCCCAAAGGCTCCAGGGTAGGTAGGTGGCACAGTGGATGAAGGGCTGGGCCTGGAGTCAGGAAGACCATCTCCCTGAGTTCAAATCTGGCCTCTGACACTTACTATGTAACCATGGGCAAGTTGCTAGCCCTGCTTACCTCAAAATTCACCATCTATAAAATAAACTGGAGGTGGAAATGGCAACCCATTCCAATATCTCTGTCTAGAAAACCCCAAATGGGGTCACAAAGAGTCGGACATGACTGAACAACAACAATTTAATTTCATCTTGACAGATTCCTTTGCCATTCCCCTCCTCCATCTCCATCTTTTTTTCTTTTTTCCACCAAATACATTTGGATTAAAGAGAGGCATCTGGGGACAGAGCACTGGATTTGGAGTCGGGAGCCTGGGTTCAAGCGTGGCAAGCCATTTGGTCTCTTGACCATTTCAAGTGTCCTCACTGGCAAAATCGAGTTAGTAATATTTGCCCTTCACAGGGTTGTTGTGGGGAAAGCATTTTTTAAACCTTAAAGAGCTATTTAAGTGGGAGTTATTATTAAAATAGAAAACTAGGTGTCAGCAAGGGGATGTAGGGAAGGTGGAGGGAGGAAAAGTTTGAGCAGTGATCCTTGGCTAACCAGTCTCAGCCAAACCTTAATCAACTTCTCTCTGCCTCTCTGGGGGTATTCATGGAAAGATTTAAGCCAGCTTGTTTCCAAGAGAAACCATCCTAATCTCCTCTATTTAACTTTTTTTTTCTTCTGGGCTTAATCTTAGTGACCAAGTTATTATAGCTAAGGTAAAGGTGATTTTTTTTTTCTTTTTGGTTTTTTTCCACCCTTCTCTCTTATCCAGTATCTCAAAGGTTTGGACCAGTTTGATGGAAATTTATGGAGTCACAGCTTACTGAGGACTATAGGCCTAAGGACTGTGTTTAAAGAGGGAAGGAGAAGGGGGGGAAGAGAGGCAAGTGGTAAGCTTGAGAGGAATTCAATGTGGGGAGCCAAAGCAGGCTGTGCTCAGAGGATGCCGACTGATCTGCTTCCATGAACCCCGCTGGAAGTCAAGGTCATGCTCTAGGGACTTGGGGGTCTTCTTTGTTTATGAATGTGTCATTAGTTAGTCCACATATTTTGTTTCTCTGTTTCCAAGAGCACAGAAAGGAAATCCACAAAGAACAAAAATAAGCAGGCAAATCATGTGCCTAAGATCAGGGCAAAAAGCCACACTCAATTTTTGTCTTGCAATAAGAATTCCAGGGAAGTTCTGGCTTTCTGAGGTCCACTGTGACCCAAGTGCTGTAGAAGTAGATCCCTAAACTCTGGCCTACTGGTTCAAGAAACTTTACTGGAACTGAGTTTGGTTCCTGAAACCTAAATCTTGACATTTACTATCATAGCAAGATATAGGATCATGAAATTTAAAGCTGGGAGGGAGCTTTAAAGTACTTTATTCCAACCACGTTATTTTAAAAATCAGGAAATTGAAACCTAGGTAGATGAAATGACTTGCTGAAGGTTACCAGGGTAATAAGTAGCTGGTGTGGGATCTGAATCCAGGGTCTCTGGCTTCAAATCTTTTCCTGGTACCAAGCTGACTATTCCACAGCATTTCACTATATCGGTACCATTCATTAGAAGGCCTAGGCAATTGTTCATAACCTGGGGTCTAAGGAGACATTTCAGGGGGTCCTTGAACTTGGATGGGTTAAAAATACATCTTTATTTTTACTAACTTCAATCTGAAGTTTAGTATTTCCTTTAATTATTAATTTTTAACAACCTGGTGATTTTGAGAATGGGTCCATAGGCTGCCAAAAGGGTCTGTGACAGAGAAGTGGTTATAAACTCCTGGTTTATTCTATGCCCCTGCACTTCTCAGATCATGGAGCTAAAGCTGGAAGGAACCTCAGAAGATATCCAGTCCAATCCCCTTATTTTGTAGATGAGGTAACTGAATCCTAGGAGTAGGTAAGTGATTTGCCCAAGGTCATACAAGTAGTAAAGCTTCAGAAGTGTAATTTGAACCCAAGTTCTCTGACTTTGGGACCACTATGCCCTCCACTGTACCACATGGCAGCTATGTGATGATTTCAAACAAATACAAGTTCATTGTTAGTTACAGGATCCAGCCCTAGAAGGGGCCTCAGAGTTCATCTTAACTCAGCTCTCTCATTTTACAGAGGAGTAGCATTACCCATTTCTACATCTTGTAAATGGTCCCCATTTCCTGTCTCTGAAGATGCTGTCTTATAGAAGTGAATGGCTTTTTCTGTCTCATCATCTCAGACCATCCCTTTTCTTTGACCTGTCTCTGTGACTTCACTGCTGGTAGTACAGATAGACTACCATAAGGTGGTAAGAATGTCCATTTCAAGTTGGAGAATTCTTTAGCATTCTCCCCTAAATGCAAATCAGTCATTCCTTAAAAGGAATGGTCAAAGGTCCAAGTACTGGGTCTCATTTATCTGCTATGAAAGCATCCAAGGGCTCCACCCTTCCTTCATCTGACAGAAGGTGACCCCTTCTCCCATTCCCCATGCAGATCTAGTTCATGTAGACATTGGAGGGAGGAAACAAATGAAATACTCACGCTATTGGGGTGTAGAATCGGTAGAGGCAGCAGCAGGAGTGGGATAAAGATGACCAGCAGAAGATTCCTCACTTTAAGCAATTCCTTCAGAAAGGCCATTGTCCACTTTTCCTCCTTTCCCTCTTGTTGACCTACCTGCTCCCTTCCTTTTGGTCAGTTTAACTTTGCCCTTATCAAGAACCCTGATTTTCTACCTCTTCCCCAGTTAAAAAAAAACCAAAAATCAACAAGACAAACAGCACCACTACCAAGCCTTGAATACTTCTTGTCTCCCTTTTTAGGTAGCACCCCCTTTGAGGAAGGTTTGGGGGTGACTCTGCCTTTATTATGATTTAAAAAAAGACCAAGAAATAGTAGCAAGGCCTCTATGCCCTTGAATACTTTAGGTGGGATTGATGAGCAGGGTTTTCTGAGCAGGAAAAGGGAATTGGCCAAGGATTACAAACTGGGACATAGTGATTTCCGTCTTTGTTTTGGGTTGGGTGAGTTAGCATGGGCAATCCTATAACTTGGTCCCAGCATTTTAGCAACTGTTTCCTTCCATGGAGTTGTTTTTTGTTTTTTAAAAAAAAATTTGTTAATTCTAAGTCTGACTCTAGGAAAATCACAGGGGAGCTTATTATTATTATTTGTAAAGAAAGCCTGAGTACACTGTAATTTCTCTTGGTCACTTCCCCCGATGGCTAATTCCAGAGAGTCCAGTCTCCCTCGGCTATCTGTGCTCTCTCTGATTCTATGAAATCTCTCCTCTCCTTCACTTTAAGCAACCAAATAAATGAGAAAGATCAGAGCTGGATGGAGCAAGATGAAGACTTCAGATAAGGCCGATTTTCTTTCTTCTAGGGCTTTCTTCCATGCTAGATTCAAATTCTTCCTCTTCAAATTGGTTTCCTACTCATAATTAACCTTTTCTCTACTTCCTGAGCCAGGGCCTCCCAGAGAAATCCCTGAAGACATTCCTTTCTGGAGCAAGATAAAAAGCTATTGGGGACCCTCCTTTACTTTGAATCTACCTATGGGAAGCCTGGAAGAGGATAGTAGCCCTGCCCCAACTCCCCAAGCCAATCAGGGTGTTTCAAAGAATGACCTAACTTTTCTTCCTCAAGGCTTCTCCTGATTGGTCACAGCAGGTCCCTGTGTCTGCTGACTCTGGAAAATAGCAGCAACTGGCAAAGCTTATTTTTTAATAACTTTCTGTAACATTCCAAGGGCAGAAATAACAATTCTCCTCCTCCTCCTCAACATAATGCCACTTCTCCAAGTGAACACTGTTTTCTGGTTTGAATGTATGGGCTTAGAACTTTCCCTGGGAGGTAGCACATGCCCCTCAGTTCAGTGGTAGGCAACAAAGTCCTTTGGAAGGTGTGTTAAGAGCCCAGGACCTGGCACAGTGAGGCATGTTAGGACCTGGGGGAACAAATGGCCTATGGCAGCAAAAGTGTTCGGAAACTGAGATTTGGGGTTGGTGATGGAGCCCTATTGCAAATCAAAAAGACTTCCTCTGGGACTCTGAGAAAGATGGAACTTTCTCCAAGTCAGTGCGTAGGTGTTTCATAGATGACAGCTGGCCATCTTCTCTATGTCTCTTCCAAGGTCCCTCCAAAGGAATTGGACTGACCTTGCAGTAAAAGAGTTTACATCAGGATGAAAGAGTCCATTAGTGAGGCTCTCAGAGTCTTCCTGTGAAGAATGGTAGACTCTATTAGGTTTTAACAGGTTAGCCTTTGGAGATGCCTTCTGATCCAAGAATTGGATGGAAACCAACTGCACTGGAGTGAAATCAGTCAGTCAGTCAATCAACAAGCATTTATTAAGTATTTACTATGTGCAAATGCTATGTGTACATCAGGCACTGTGCTTACCACTGTGAATACAAACAGAACAGAAAGACATTCTCTGTCCCCGTGGAGTTTACATTCTAATGGGAGAAGACAACACATAAAAGGGAACTGAAACGGGGTGTGTGTGCGTGTTTATATGTGTATGTGTGTGTGTGCGTGCGTGTGTGTGTGTGTGTGTGTGTGCTCAGAAGACAAGGTAGTGGGGCAGCGAGGTGGCACAGTGAATAGAACACCAGCCCTGGAGTCAATAGAACCTGAGTTCAAATCTGGCCTCAGACACTTAACACTTACTAGCTGTGTGACCTTGGGCAAGCCACTTAACCCCAATTGCCCTACCTTCCCCCCTCCAAAAAAGCAAAAAAAAAAAAAAGAAGAAGAAGAAGAAGAAGAAAAAGACAACGTAGTTGGTGTCCAGGAATGGCAGAGAAAGTCCTGTTGAGGTGAGTCAAGCTAGAGAAGGATGAAGGCGGAGGTCGTCTAGTCTGAACTGTAATTCAGCAGGAATCCTTTTATAAAATCCCTGGTGAGCCAGTAGACTTGTGTTCAAATCCTGGTTCTGCTGCTCGCTATGTATCTATGACTGGTTAAGTTGCTTCATCCTCAGGGCTTCAGTATCCTCATTTGTAAAATAAGGGGGTTGGATAAGATAAATTCCTAAGTTCCATCCCAGCTCTAAATTCTGTGATCCTTTCCCAGACATTTCCAAACCATGTTGACTCTCCCTTTGGGCTATTATTTTAGTCCTCTTCCTACGATGCTGGACTCTGCCCTTGGGAGGCTGGGCTTTGAGAGAGGAGCTTTTGCCTAATCTTACCCATAAGCATGCCTCTGTGACCCTACAGGTCATGGTCATATAATGGGTTGCCCCACACATACTTCCCCTCTACTTTCTAGCTTGCCTTGATGACTTAGCATCTCCTTCATTAGAATGTCAGCTCCTTGTGGGTCTTGCTTCCTTGAATTTATCCCCAGACATTAATTACCATGGTATCAGGTACAGAGGAAACACGCAATAAATAAATGTCTTCATTCATTTTATGGCTCATTGGCTAGAGTGGGTGGTCAGCAGTTGAGGGACCATATGTTAGGAGGCTGAGAATATTCCTAGTAATTCCTACTTAATCTTGAAGACAGAATAATCCAGGTAAGGAGCTGCTGATGGAAGGAATGGGATGGGGGTAGAGTTAGTCTGGGTGGGTGGAAGAGGAGGAAAAAAGAATTATTTGAAGAGTGTTGAGATAGAACTCATTCAGTCCCATTCATTACAAGACTTCAGCCAGCAGATCTGGGATGTGTGGATGAATTTCAAGGGGCTTTTGAACTTGTATGGGAAAAATAAAACATCTTGATTGTCACTAACCTGTCTCCCTTTACCAACCATGTTCTAGCCAAGGATTCCCTGTACGTGATGCATCATCTCTTGACTCTGTACCTTGAGTGCTCCCTCTTCTTTTTTTGTGTATTTATTTAGTATTTAATTTTTCCCCAGTTACATATAATAACAATTTTCAACATTTGTTTTTAAAACTTAGCATTCCAAATTCTTTCCCTTCCTTCCTCCCCACCCACCCCCATTGAGAAGGCAAGCAATTCAATACAGGTTATACATGTGTAGTCATGCACAACATATCCATGATAGTCATGTTGTGAAAGAAAACATTGTAA
>CM053585.1:467365082-467386294 GCA_028646515.1 Pseudochirops corinnae
AACTGTTTCTCTTTTGACTAGCAACCCAGAGGGTTCATCTCCCTGGTTGATTTTTTTCTTTTTTCTTTTCTCATTAAAGGGGCCATCCTTTGACTCACTTCTTAGAGAGGGCTATTCATTGAATAGGCCTCTCTCAAAGTGAGAACCTAAAAAGGCCTTAGCCTGAAAGGACCAGGATCTCCCATTGCATCCTGAGCTGTCTCCAGTCATCCTGATGAATATCTGGACCCTGGACCCAGATGGCTCCGGAGGAGAAAGTGAGCCTGGTGACCTTGAACAGCCCTCCCTCACTCAAATCCAAGTCAACTGCAAGTTATGTTATCATTTCCCTGATGCCATGGTCCTCTTCGAAAACAAAGGATGTATACATTTCCAACATCAGGGTCTTTCTAATGAGTCCTGTCTTCTCATTATGTGGCCTAAGTATTTAGGCTTCACCTGCCAGGGAATAGCCTGAATTAATTTCTTTACGTATAGACTGATTTGATCTCTTTGTTGTCCAAGGGACTCTCAGAAGTCTTCTCTAACACCACAATTAGAAATTGATTCTGTGGGTGCTCAGCTCTAGTTCTCATAAGTCCAGTTCTCATAACCATACATCACCACTGGAAAAACCATAGCTTTGACTCTTTGGACCTTTGTTAGCAAGGTGATATCTCTGCTTTTTAGTATGCTGTCCAGACATGCCATAGATTTCCTTCCAAGGAGCAAGCGTCTTTTAATTTCATGGCTGCAGTCGTCATCTGCAGTGATTTTTGAACCCAAGAATATAAAAGCTGACTCTGCTTCCAATTCTTACTAATACTAAAATTTAGTCGTTTTTACCTTTGCGTAGTACTTTATTATTTATAAAGCCCTTCCACAAGGCTTCATATTTCATCCTTGCAACAACTCTGTACCATGTGGAGGTCAGGTCTTACTATAACCCTAACAAGGGAGACTAGGCAACTGCCCTCAGTGAGATTAAGTGACTGACACTCATAGAAGGTTAGCATTAGAAAGATACTAACGGGTGAGGTAGACCAAATCTTTCATTTTACAGTTGAGGAAACTGAGACCCAGGGAACATAAGAGGAAGAGCTGAGCTGAGACCCTAATTCTTTCCACTACTCCCTACTCCCTGTTGTCTAGGATCTCTTGGTTAAATGGTAGGAAAATCGCTGGATAAATTAATTATGGCCTAGTAAAGTAATGGCTTATTCTGGTGCTATACAAATAACAAATGTGAGGCATATAGAACAATTTAGAAAGATGTCTATGAAGTGATGTAAGGTGAGATCAGCAGAACTGGAACTCTTTACAATCTGACTTCAAATATTTTTTTAAAATACTAGTAAATTGAGTAACAATATAATGTTTAAATAAAAAAATTGGGAAAAGAATCAAAGAGATGTTGCAAGACATGATAGAATTAATTTGCTAAATAAATGTTTCGGACAATAAGTGTTCTAAGAGTTAGAGATTGCTTTGAGCTTGGGTCTGGGTGAGTGGAAGTAGATGTGGTAAGTGTATGTCTTACAGCTATGATTATTATTCCCATTTTGCAGATGAAGAGATTGAGGTTTGAATGACTTGACCACAATCACATAGGTACTGAGTATGAGATGTAGCATTCCAAACAGACCTCTCCTGATCCCGTATTCAGTATTGTTGGTCAGTTGTGTGCCACTCTTCGTGACCTCATTTAGTTGCAGAGATACTGGACTGGTTTGCCATTTCCTTCTCCAGCTCATTTTACAGATGAGGAAACTGAGGCAAACAGGGTTAAGTGACTTGCCCAGGGTCACACAGCTAGTAAAGTGTCTGAAGCCGGGTTTGAACTCAGGTCTTTTGGACTCCAGGTCCAATTCTTTATCTACTGTGCCACCTAATTGCCTTCCTACCCTCCTCCCTGCGCCGCCCCCAGTAATAATAGCCAATCTTTACATTGGGCTTTAAAGGTTTGCAAAGAACTTTATAAATGTTACCATATTTCACTCTCAGAGCAAGCCTGGGAGGTGGGTGCTGTTATTATTCCCATTGTACAGATGAGGGAACTGAGACAGACAGTGGTTAAGTGACTTGCCCACAGTCACAGTCAGTAAGTGTCTGAGGCTGGATTTGAACTCAGAAAGACGAATCTTTCTGACTCTAGGCCTTGTGCTCTATACTCTATGTGCCACCTAGTGACCCTGGAGTCGGAGGAAGGACATAGATTCAGATCCAAGTTCTGTCACCACCTTTTGTAAGTCAGGGCCGGTTAGGGGTGCAATAGATAGATTCCAGGTCCAGAGTCAGGAAAACCTGAGTTCGAATTTGGCCTCAGATACTACTCAGATAGCTGTGTGACCCTGAGCAAGTCACTTAGCCATTGTTTGCCTCAGTTTCCTTATTGGAATAATAGTCCCCAGGGTTGTTGTAAAAATCAAATGAAATAATAATTGTAAAATGTGATTATCTAGCTTCTTTGGGACTCAGTTTCCTCATGTGTAAGATGATAGGGTTGTACTAGAAGACCTCTAAGATACTGTCCATGATTCTGAATAGAATAGAGACAGACGACCCCGTGGTCAGCAGCAATGTGTGGTCAGCCCCAGGATAGAACTCCCCAGCTGCTCAACATCTGCACACTTTTAACACCCAGTACATGAGGAAGGGAGGAGGGTCAACATAATTTTCTTAGAAACGTCAGAGGTTCTGGACGGAGGATTCTATTGTGAAAGCGGCTGTCTCTCTCATGCTAGAACAGCTAGCTAAAACGAGAAATTCAGTCCGCATTCTGATATTTTGGCTTATCAGTGGCCAGCGTCTCAGTGTTTTAGTATGGGGAGGTTTAAATGCTCTAAGTCTTTAAGTTAATGCTGTTTCTTTTCCACATCTCAATCTTCCTCAAAATATAAACCATCCCACTTCTTCCCTGAAGCCTTCCTTGACGACTCCACCCTGTGCTACTGTCCCTTTTCCTCTAATACCTATTGTGTTAAAGAGAAGGTAAGTTTTTTGAGGGCAGGGATTGTTTCTTTTTCTTTTTTTGTCTTTTTATCTCCAGTGTCTAGCATACAGCAGGTGCTTAATAAATGCTTATTGATGAATGATATTCTGTTTTCTAGTCATTTCACAATCCTAAATCTTGTTGCTCAACAAAATTATAAGCTGTTCACAGACTGGAGCTAGGCGATGTGGTGCAGTAGAAAGAACGTTAGTATCGGACATCATAGGATAGATAATAGGTCTTGAACAGAAAGGGACCTTAGAGGCCATCTAGTCCAACTCCCTGAGGCAACTGAGGCTTAGGAAATAACATGTTTCGTAGGTCAAGTCAACAAGGATCTATTAAGTGCTTACACAAGAACAATTCTTGCCTTCAAGGAGCTCACGGTCTAGTGGGAGTCACAGAACACAAACGGCTACGTGCAAACAAGAACTAGCCAGGACAATTCGGGGCGATATCTTAGGGAAGGATGCTAGCTTTACAGAAAGGCTTCTCATAGAAGGTGGGGTTGTGGCTGAGACTTGGAAGAAGCCAGGAAATTCAGGAGGGGGGAGATGAGGAGGGAAAACATTCCAGGCATGAAGGAGAGCCAGCGAAAATGCACAGAGTGGGAGATAATGTCATGTTTGAGGAACAGCAAGGGGCCGGTGTCATCTGATGGGAGAGTAAGTACAGGGGAGTAACATGTAAGGAAACAAGGAAACAAGCCTTTATTAAATGCCTACTGTGTGCCAGGCCCTGTGCTAAGAGCTTTATTATCTCATTTAATCTTCACAAACCCTGAGATGTGGGCTGTAAGAAGACTGGGAAGGTAGGCAAGGGTCAGGTTATGAAAGTCAAATTTTAAAGTCAAATCCAAGTTTTTATATTTGATCCTGAAGGTGATAGGGAGCCATGGGAGTTTACTGGATGACATGGCCAGACCTATACTTTAGGAAGATCACTTGGACAATTGAGAAGAAGATGGAATTGCATGGAGTAGCTTGTGGCAGGTCGACCAGCAGGCTATCACAGTAGTCCAGGTGTGGGCTGTACAGTGACAGGGGAGAGAAGGAGACATCCCAGGGAACCTGAGATTTAAGCGAGGTTCTCTGACAACAACTCCAGCAGCGGTGTTTTTTCCACTGAACCACTTTATGTGTCCTGGTAAAAGATCTGGGTTGGGATCCTGGCTCTGACACTAAGACTCGGAGTTGTGGTTGTTATTGTTACTGGACTCTTTGTGGCCCCATGGACCACAACACGCCAATGATATCCATGGATGTTCTTGGCAGAGATACTGGAGTAGAGTAAGGCAAACAAAGTTTAAGTGACTTGCCCAGGATTACACAGCTACTCTGCTCAAGCTTTGGGAACCACCTGTTTTGTGAATGCATACTCCATGTCATTAGGCTTTCCTTCAGCTCAGATCACTTAACAATGAATAAATGAATGAATCTGATGAAAAAAGCATTTATTAAGCTTCTACTGTGTGCAAGTGCTGAGTTAAACACTGGGAGTACAAATACAAAATCCTCAAGGAGCTTATATTTTAGTAAGTAGAGACAGTAGTTATATGGGGGAGTGGTGGCCTAGGGGTGTTCTGGTTTGGAAAGTCACTGGGGTAATGAGTAGGTGGAGCCATAGGAGGGTGCATTGACACACCCTTCCTCCCCCACCCCCCTTACAGAGGCAGTATTGATTTGATTACTGTTCCAGAAATGGAAAGGGTGTGTGTATATGTGTGTGTGTGTGTGTGTGTGTGTGTGTGTGTGTTAGGGGTAGGGGAAGGAACAGCATAGGAACCAGTTATATGCTACATGATTCATTAGCCATTTTATACAAAAATATATTTTTATCAAATTCATAACACATTTTTATTAACCTTTCATTTCTCTTTTGATAGATCACAGGTAATTTAACCCCCAAGGACGAGTTAAATATTCTAATCACTAAATTTCACTGTTACTAAATTGTGCTTATTCAAGCCTTTCTTACGCACAGGACTAACCTTAGCCTTTTTCTCAGTTTTCATTCCCTTCTATTCATTTCATTCCAATGCACGTGTTAACCATGTCCTTTACACCATACTTAACTCTGGTAAATGTCAATCATTCTGCCTAGAAGACACTACTTTTAATTTCTTCTAGAAAAGACGGTGCTTGTATACAGTTCTGAGCTCTCAGGCCCTCCTCGTACCTCATGACAGAGTCTAAACATTCCCCGGATGGAAAACTTTTGAATAATTTCCCTTGACGAACTTTCTCCATTTTATAATCTGACTTTTGTCCGCCATCTATGGCTGATATGGCTGAAAAATATAGATTTTCCAAAGGGGACAACTTTCCTCCATACTCTCCTACCCTTGACTCCTGAACAGTTAAAATATATCTGAACGTGACAGAACAATTTGTCCAGTTAAGAGCTTGGGAAAAGTGCCTTCTCTGTTTAGGAGCAAGTCACAGTGGTATTAGACAAGCCCTGTAGCAGTCAATCTGACAACATAATATAGAACACCATTTACAGCTCTACATTCAATATGTTTTTCATAAATCAGACTAGGCAACTTTTTATGGAAATGAGAGTGGGTGTGGAAGGGAAACGCTCTCATTTATAAAAGAGCCTATTTCAGATCCTGCTGATGTAATTTACTTTTTTGCTTCTGGGCCAGGCCTTTGGAAACAGAGCCCTGTTCTGAGGAAGCTGGAAGCAGAGCCCAATACAGTGGGGTCCTCTGGGAGCGCACATGTGGCCACTTGTGAAAGGAATGGAAGCTGGCCAGCTTCCTTTGGCCCGAGCCCGAGCCCTCCAAGCTGCGCATGTGGTTAACTGAATGGAGGTGATGCAGAGTACCAGAGCAGAATGAATGGATGAGTAAACGAGAGGGATAAAGGATGACCTGACATGACGATGACCACCAAGCCATCATCATCCACTGTCCCAGGATGTCCGTGAGGGAAGGTTATATGAGCCAAACATGGTTAGAAAATAGACTTGTAAGAATGAACTTGCTCCCTACAGATGACAGTCGTGCTGTCATCCCATTGAATCAAACAAAACTTTCTTTTCTTTGATATTAGTAATTGTTTAATAATTTCTGCCTGTGACATGTTGACAGCTGACAACCTACTAAGATTCTATCAGCATTGGAGACGACCTCTCCTGTGTCCCCTGACAGGTTGAGCAAAGGTGGCTCTGTACTGGGAAGGGACCCAGGGTGGAACAAAGGAGGCGGCCTAGCTCCCTCTGGTTAGCTTCCCTGGCCACAGGTGAGTCATTCTTTCTCAATCCAGCTGACAGATACTGACCCTGGACCAGAAAACTACACTATGGGGCTGAATCCTAGAAAGCATTCTGTAGGCGGGTTGGCAGCAAGAGAGGAAAGTTTTCACAGTGTCTAGTTCTGGAAGGGTCTTCTTACTCAATCCCTTCCTTTTACAGATGAGGAAACTGAGTCTCGGAGAGGTTATGTGTTCTCATTAGCTTAGGTAACTTCTGGTGTGGAAAATCCCTTTACCATATAGATTGGAAACCCAGAGATAATGTAGGCAGAGCAATATATGAATGGGAACAGTTACCAGACAGGTCTTCTCTCTCCTAGTCAAGCCCTCTGTGTACTATAGCACAGTAGCCTTAATAATTGATTGTCTTTTTCAGGATGTGCTCAGATGATGTGTGTGTGTGTGTGTGTGTGTGTGTGTGTGTGTGTGTGTGTGTATGTGTGGGAGAGGGGAGAGAGTGGCAGGTCTGATTGTGCATGGGGGTGCTATAGGGACCCTCTTAGAAACCCTAAAACTTCAGGTCAGTACTAATTGGTATGACAACTTGATTGGACAATTGGCATCCACTTTAAGATTTGCTCTAAAACCAGGATGTTTCCAGGTTCAAAGTTAAATCATACTGGAAGATGCCTTGGGTGTCATGTGATCCAGCTTCTTGATTTTATAGAACCTCATTTTACTCTGAAGTCCAGAGAGTTGAGTTGTTTTCATGACATTCCTTATTGCTTTGTAGCACTTCATTTTATGGCTCTAGCATGGAGTTCTTTTGGATGGGATCTGTGATTTTATCATTGTGGGCAACTCCTTTCACAGATGAACAATTCACCTTTAACATGCAACCTCAGCCAGGTGTGGGAGCACATTCCTGTAACCTCTTGGGTGGAGGGGGTATGCAGCATTGGAATACTGCTGTTCAGAGAATATCAATCAGTGGGGTTGGGGGAAGGAAGGGAGAGGTGATGTGAAGAACAGAAGACGGTATGAAGGAATGGGACCCCAGGCAGGAAAAAGAGTTGCATCTGGACCATAAGGGAGTTTTCCACCGCTTCTTCTTTCCTACTGTCATGCTCATTCTTTGTTGGACTGCCATATAGACTCATATGGATATGGCCTCTTTTGTACTCTCTATATTGCTCCCATTAAGCTATTAAAACTTCCATTAAGATCTTATAAGTACTTTAGTTACCCCTAAGTCTTCTGGCTTAAATTTATGGACCTCTTTTTTTCTCCTTAGAGCATTATTCTTTGAGGTTTGGTTTTTAGCTAGGTCTTTGTTAGTATTTAGGGGAAACCAAGTTAAATTAACAGAATTACAGAGTATACAATTGTAAAATGATGGACTTTGGAAATTTGACGCCAAAATACCCTTGATGTAATTAAAGAAGCTGCCATTTGTCTGCTAGACACCCATCTGCCTAGCATCTAGGTCTGCCTGGATCTAATATGCAGTCAGCCAACAGTTTGCTTCAGGAGAATGACTGTTTTTTCCTGTAGAGGTGGTGGTTTGGTGGAAAGGACACTGTTTAGAGTCAGAAGAATAGAGGTCAAATCTCAATGCAGTCCCTCAACTACCTATATGATCTTAAGCAGGTCATTTTAGCTAATATCTTTTATCAAGAAAAGGAACTGGAGGGGTAGTCATTTTGGTATTTTATAATAAAATAAATGTGGCAATGATTTGTGTCTCACCTATTTTATTTAAAAGCTAAATCCTACTGTTTTCTGAATGTAATTTTAATTGTCTCTCAGATACAACCTCTCTCAAGCAAGGAACCTGGTTGATTTTAAAGGCTGAATTAAAAATTGTTACTCCTAGATTAAAAAATAGCAAATGAGTGTAAAATATCTTAAAGTTCTCTGAGCCTCAGTTTCTCATCTGAAAAAGGGGGGTAGTCATCTTTTCACTACCTACCTCAATGTGATGTTGTGAGGAAAATACTTTGTAAACTTTCAATGAGAAATGTGAGCTATTATTAGACTCAGCCCAATGCAGGTTGGTTTCTATTTTGAAGTTGGCTGCTTTCTACCATTTTCCAAAATCAGAATTTCCATTTGTCATGAATTCACCACATTAGCATGACTCCACCCAGATTTACTGTGTCATAGTGCCCTACCCTCATTACCATGGAAATATTTACAGGTTCACGATACACACCCAACACTTTCTAGTCACACATCATATACCCTGTATACCCATGGAGATGCCCAATGGTTAGAAAGGGCCTTTTCTGTATAAACAGTATTAAGGGACACTTTTAGCCATGTCCCAGGGGGTATATAGTTTCATCTTTTTTTAGTCCCAAAGTGATTAGACCAGAAATTCTGTGCTGGAGAATTCTAGTTTGCATATTCATGATTTGCCCAGTACTAAATCTTTGAACATTTCCTTTCATTTACATATTTTGTATCCCTCTGGTTCCAGATCCTTTTCTGTCTCCTTTCCCTCTTTCTGATTCTTTCTTTTCATTCATTCCCACTTTCCTCTTTATCTTTTCAACTCCTTTCTCCCCTAAGATATCTGCACCTTCTGTCATAATGGGAAGCATGGGGGTTACATGAAAGAAAATGCAGAAAATATTATTTGGAGTGTGCATGGTCTCCAGTCCTAGGCTGTAGTACAATCTTGGATAAGCTCCCGAAAATTTCTTCCTTCCTCCACTCCATTTCCTTCATCAATTACCTTCATCAGGTAGCATTTGATTTGGAGATACAGTGTGGCTTAATGGATGAAGAGATATCCTGGTCACCAGGTAGACCTGGGTTCAAGTGCTGCCTTTCACACATATTAGCTGTGTGACCATGGTAAAGTCACCTAACCTTTCAGTGTTCTAAGATGCCAACTCTTAAGATTATATGGTGCTGATTTGCATTGAAAGAAACTTCATCAGAAGAAGTTCCTTACCCTATAGCAATGAAATCACTACTCTGGTCCTTATCTCCATCCTGAAAGGGGAAGAAATTGGGCTTATCACAGATTTAGAGTTGTAAGGGACCTCAGAGATCATCTCATCCATAGTTCTTAAAAAAAAAAAGTAATATATACGTGTGTGTGAGTCACACACATATACACACACACACACAAGAACACTGAAGCCCTGAGAAGTCAAGTGATTTGCCTGAGGCAACACACATCATATGTGGTTGAGGTGGGATTTGAAGCCAGGCCCTCTGATGCTAAGCCCTTCACACTTTCAACCATAAACACACTGTGTACCCAAGGTCAACCATCTTCATTTGTTCTCACCCATCTTTGTTGGAAGAGATCATGATGAGGTGCTGTCACTTTTAGCAAAGGAGGTAGAGGGGTCATATTCTAATGGAGATATGTGGGGGTTCTCAGCTCTTAGTCTACTGATGAGCTGGGATGGAGTTCCTGTCTTTACTTACTTAGAAGGAGAGAGCTGGGGGCCAAGGGAGATTGATGGAGGAGAAATCAAGTGAGAAATATTTTTTTTTACTGAGGGAAAACTTATAGCTATTAGTTTGGATCAGACAAACAATATGCTTGTTCTATCAAGTACTTTTTTTTTTTTAACAAAGTATTTCTAATGATAATAATGTGGTTGTTTGGCCATTTCAGTTGCTTCTGACTCCTCATGACCCCATTTGGGGTTTTCTGGGCAAAGACACGGGAGTGGTTTGCCATTTCCTTCTCCAGCTTATTTTACAGATGGGGAAACTGAGGCAAACAAGGTTAAGGGACTTGCCCAGGGTGACATGGTTAGTCGGTGTCTGAGGCCAGATTTGAACTCAGATTTCCCTAACATCTTGCATTTGTACAGTTCTTTAAGACTTAGAAAATGCTTTACACACATGATTTCATTTTACTCTCAGAACAGCCCTGGGAGGTAGGTGCTATAATTATCCCCACTTAACATATGAAGAAGCTAAAGCCGAGGGAGGTTAAATGAGCTGCTCAGAATCATACAGCTAGTAAATATCTGAGTCTGGCTTTGAACTCCAGTCCTCCCCACCTCCAGTCAAACACTTCATTCATTAGATGACGCTGTCTCCCATTGCAATGGGTTTGCTACATTTACGTGACTGTACCCAGAACTTGACACAGCATCTTGCTCCTATTTGGGACTCAAAGATTATTTACTGAATGCATGAATGAATGAGAAGACACTGCTTCCATTCCTGAGTTGTGGAAGATGAAGAACAAATATAAGTTGGTCTAGAATATAATGAAGTGTTAAAGGATTTGGTAGAAATTTGTGTGGGTAAAGCTGGCCACTTTCTTTACTCAGAAAGGCCCTGAGTATCTCTGAACTAGAGTTCCTTTCTTTGTGGAGAAGAAAGGCTGGAAAGGGTGAGGACGGGTGCAGGTGGAATGAGGGATTTCAGCCTCCAGCTTCTGATTATTTAGCTGATTTTGAAAAGGGGAAAGTGTGATTTGGGGAAGCTGTCATCCACATCTCTCCCTTACTTCCTGATTTGAATGAATGAATGAATTAATGAATGAAAAAAGCCTTTCTTAAACATGTCCTATGGCTAGTGTGTTTATGAGCAATCTGTCCAGAGGATGAGGGGCTTGTGCCTTGCCTAATGCAGGGCTTCCTTTCTTGTCTGAGTAAATTAGTGGAAATTCCCTTGTGAAATTTGGTAGTAAAGAAAGTTTGTACGCCTAGAAGGAATAAATCTTGGCCCATTATCTCCTTCTCTTCAGAATTTCAGTCTCTGAAAGTCCAAGTGATTAATTCAAATCCATTTTAAAAGCATTTCTTAAGAAATGGCACATGCTATATTCAAGGCACTTTGTCCCTATCTTTAAGGAGCTTACACTCCCAGAATTAGAGAATTAGAGCTGGAAAGGACAGTAGAGGTCATCCAGTTCCTAGTTTGTATGGATGGGGAAACTGAGGTCCAGGGAGGTAGAAAAGTGAGTGGTCTGAGATCACAGAGGTAAACAAGAGAGTTGGAGTTTGTATTAAAGTAGTCTGACTCCAGAGACAAGATTCTTTCCATGGATCCACCCCATCTCTTTTCTACCTGAAGGAGTAAATATAGCTTTTAGCACCTAAAGCTGATGCTCACATAGAGTTGGGAATGGGTGGAGTATGAGGGGTGTGTGTGTGTGTGTGTGTGTGTGTGTGTGTGTGTGTGTGTGTGTGTGTGTGTGTGTGTTGGTAGGTGGGTGTATGTGGGTGTGGTGATGGGTAGTGGTGATGGTGTGTGTGTGGTTAATGATGGGTGTGTATAGGTGTGTGTGGTGGTGGTGAGCGTAAGTGAACAGTGTTGTCACCAGAAAGAAAAGAAGGTAAAAACCAGATGAATTCCACACAGTATGGTGACAGTGCTTCATTCATTATTCAGTCTCTCAGGGAGGAATTTTTAGTCTCCAAGATCTCAGGTTTAGAAATGAGAGGATTAAGAAGAAAAAAAAAGGGGGTGGGTGGTTCTTTTGTTTTGCTTGGGGAACAAATGCCTACATGAGGGAAAATGTTGCCGTGTTGTCTGTGTGCTCCTTCTCATACCCCTTCTACAACCCTCCTCAAATACACCTCTCTCTCCTTCCGCTCCCCTCCCTCCCAGGCTGAGGAGAGCCTCCAAATCAGTAGGTTGATTTCCTTACCATCTGGGGCGGCATTAAGCACCTTCTTCACAAACACCACCCAGTCTATTACAAAAGGAGCTCACTTCTAGGCAGCCATGATCAATTCCTGACTAAGGAGAGGTTCTAATTGGAAGTGGAGCCTGTGGGGTTGGCGTTATTGGGCCTCATTTCCTCAAAGTGATAAATTGAACATGAACTCTGGGGCCTTGCCAGCCTCAGCTCCGAGAGGGCTGTGGGTCCCAGGAATGCAAAGTGGAACTATTTCCTCTGCCCTAGCTGCTAGCCCAGCTTCTGGGAAGTCAAATCCTGTGAAAAGGGATGTTAGCAACAGGGGAAAAGAGTCTCTCTTCTCCTAATGGAGAGGGTTCCATGATCCCCTCCCAATGCAGAAAGTTTCTTTTTGCAAAAAGAAATAGCACATGTTATTGTATGTACATACTGTATATGTATACATAGTATATAGCATATTTGATAATTACAACAACACTATGAGGTAGGTGTGATTATTATCCCCATTTCACATATGAAGAAACTAAGACAGACAGTGGCAGACTGACTTGCCCAGGGTCACACAGTAAGTGTCTGAGTCAGTATTTGAACTAAAGTCTTTCTGACTCCAAGTACAACTTGGGCTACCTAGCTAACCCATTTGTTACAAGGGTTTCCTTTATCTTTTTTTTTTTTTTTCCTCTGGGGAATCTGATGATGGAAGGGAGAAAAAAATACTTCTTAATTAAAAAAAATAAATTATTTAAAAAATAAAACAAACAAAAAACCCAAAGAGAAATCATGCCTGTTGGCTGCCTGTGTTAGAGACTTATTTCGTGCCACAATGACAGCTCTGGCTAGCTGTAAAGAAGAACAAAGTTCCTGCCAACAGGCAACCTCACCTCTATGCTAGTAAGCTGGGCAAGACTGCCTGCTGCCCTCTAGGATGAAGACATGATCACTCCTATCTCCATCTCCCGACTGGCTGGTCCCTTGAGATGGAGAGCACGACACCTGCTCACAGCTGGTGATAGGAAGGGTCCTACCCAGCTAAAGTAGCCAGCATGTCAGTGAGACAGCTATTAATATTTTCTTGGGAGAAAGGAAAGGAGGGAAAGATTCTGTCCCAGGGTACCCAAAAGGCCTGTGCCAGGCTCTCTCTCTGCTGCCCGATTCCTTCCCTCCAACCTTTTCTTAGTATCACTTCTTTCTCCACCTGCTGCCATGGGACAAAAAAATCAGACATTGAAGAAGGGTAGTCTAGAGAAGTGAAATGAAAATAGAATAGAAACTCAGAATCTTCTAGGGTTCCCTTCTTGCCTCCAATAACCACTTTTAAAAAAATTGGGGAGAAAAAAATATAAAAAACAGAAGACAACTCACCTCTGCTCCATCTGCGGGCCAGGGTAGCTTGAGCATTGTAATAGAGCAGGAGAAGCAATAAGGTCTTCCAACACATCTTTTACTTCAAGAAGAGAAAAACACCTTCAAAACCACACAGAACCTCAATATCTGTGGGTGTTGCAACATGTAATTCGACTAAGAAGTATGTATCTTTCTTATTGCCCTTCCCTGCTCAGAAATGGAGAAACGCCTTCCCTGTTCCTTGGAAGGAAGGGCCTGCCTGCCCTCCTGGGTGGGACAGAAGTCAGCACCTCTTAAGCCAGCTCTCACTGGAATTGGGGGACTCCGCTTTCACAGACGGACTCTGTTTTTGAGCACATCTGGAGTGACTCATGGGGCATGTGATTTCCTTGGCAGAAGGGTGGATAAATATAATTTCTGTACTTAAGTTCCTTGTGTTGGATGGACCCACTGGAACTTTTCTTTAGCAAACAGACACAGGGAACTTCTTTAAGGATCCCGGTGAAAGGTTGACTCAGTTCTCCATGGTTCCTGGGACACAGTAGCAGGAATTGGAGTGAAGATGAATAAGGATGCCTGGTCTAAGACGGAAATATCATAGCTTTGGTGACAGATCTTCAGCATATTGTCCTTAGGATAGCAAAAGCATTTCGTCGCCTGAGGCAGGATGTCAATTAGATGTCTTTCCCTAGGGACAGAACTAGGAATTTCTTTGCCTGGGGCCAAGCCTGAGAGATATTTCTTGGAGTATGGAAGGGAGGGAAGTTTCTAACTTTTGTCATCAGGCTTTGATGAAAGAGAAGCTCTCGGGTGGCTAGGTGGTGCAGTGAATAGAGCACTGGCCCTGGAGTCAGGAGGACCTGAGTTCAAATGTGGCCTCAGACACTTAACACTTACTAGTTGTGTGACCTTGGGCAAGTCACTTAACCCCAACTGCCCTGTACTCCCCCTACTCCAAAAAGCACAAAAAAAAAAAAAAAAAAAAAGATCGAGAGAGAAGCTCTGATGAGAGGCATCATGGAATTGTGGATAGGGTAGGTATTGTGGATAGGGTATTAGACTTGGAATCAGAAAGACTTGGGTTCAAACTCCACCTCAGACACTTAATAGCTGTGTGAGCATTGGTAAGCCTCCTGGCCTTGGCTTCCTTATATGTAAAATGGGGGGGATGAGTTGACCTCTAGGACTTCTAAGGCCTAAATTTATGATCTTATGAGAAGTGAAGATAACAAATGTTCATAAGCAACCTAATGCAGTGGTGTGCTGAAAAAACAAAGGACTCAGAGCACACTTTGGGTTGATATGCTTTTTTTTTTTTTTTACATTTTCTCCATCACTTTCTTGAATAGGGAGTACAATGTGCTCTATAGCACTAGGCCTGGAGTTGGGAAGATCTGTGTTCAAATCCAGCCTCAGACACTAGTTGGGTGACCTTGGGCAAGTCATGTAACCTCTATTTGCCTCAGTTACTCAGTTTACTCACCTGTAAAATTGGGATAGTAATATCATCTCCCTTGAAAAGTTATTGTGAGGATTAAATGAGATAGTATTTATAAAGTACTAAATGCTTATTCACTTCACTTTAGTTTGGACTGTTAACAAAATAAATCAAGCCCTGATTTGTAAAATTTGCCAACTTTTGTGGTATAAATGCTCACACTGAAAATTTAATAATCAGCTCTCTGGAGAGCCATATGGACTGACTCCAGCACATCCCTACTTAGAAGCAGCCTAGATCAAGGAATGCCTAAACCGAGAACTTGTGGTCAATGTCTTTTGCCTTTTTCCGGTTCCCTTGGGCTATGATTGTATGGCTCTTTTCTATCTACCTAAATGATTGGGATTTAAATTTTTATTGGATTTAAAATTATTTGATTTAACATTTATTTTTATTAAAATTTTTTATTTTTTATACTGCTACAGAGGATAGAACAACTTCTGTCTTCTCTCTCTGAATTCTCAACTTGTATTTATAAACAGCATAATTTGTCCTTCATTTTCCCCTTTTACTCATGTTAATTTTATTTGTGTATTTATGCCTATAGAAATATATTTATGTTATATCTGACATTTCAAAAATATATATATTTAACACTTCACAAAACACTATAGATATTATCTCATTTGATCCTTGTAACAACTATTGGGAGAGAGCTGCTCTTATTATCTGCATTTTATAGATGAGGAAACTGAGTCACAGAGAGGGTAGGTGACCAAGGTCACACAATTGGTAAGGGTCTCGAGTTGGATTTAACTCATGTTTTTTGATTTCAGGTCCAGCACTCTAGCCATTGTACTAACTAGCTGCCTGGTGGCAGCTATTTATTTTATAATATTATAATGTTATATTACAATTATATTATTGTTCTAATTTTGTAATATTGGCTATGTTTTAGGCTGATCTCCCCAGCTAGACTATAAACTCATCAAAGATTGCCCCCTAGGCAGTGTCAGGAAATTGCTTGGTGCTCAATAAAAACACAATGATTGATTGAATAAGGGCTTATGGAGCTCAGGCTTTTTCAGTCTTTTAAGTAATGGATCTTAGAGGAAATCAGAGAGCTGGTGCAGATAAGGAAGTAGTGGGTGAGGAATATGGGTCTTTTACTCCAGTTTCCATCCCCACAGAGTCAAGACCCAACTTTTGTGTTCTTTTCATCTGGTCAGACATCTGATCCTAGTCTCCAATCTACCATTTGTCCTTTACTTAACGGTTTCTATGTCTGTAGCTAATTTATGATGAGCCAAGGAGTCATTTTCTCCTTCTGCTATGATCTGCTATTTGCGGTATATTGCCATAGTTTCCGAAGGTGAGTAACTTAAGTGATGGAAAATTTGGTATCACATCTCCTCTTGATTCTCACTACAGTCTTGGGTATAGGGGTAGAGTCTGAGAAAGAAAAGCCCACGAATGCCCTTTTGCAACATGGTAAGAGTCCATGAATTCCTTAGAATATCTCAGATTTGTTGGGATATCATGAAAAGTGACTAAACTTGACCAAATCTAGAAAAAAATCCACGATTGAGGTGACAATATTTTAAAGGCAGTTTAAAAGAGGTAGCAAGATAGCAAGATTCCAAAAGTATGGAAAAGATTACGGATAGTGCTATTAAAAAAAAAAGCAAAAGAAAAGACACCCACTGGCCACTATGGACACACATGGCTTCTCTCTTCATGTATCAAAAGAAGTCTCTCTGAGAATGGTCTATGCACATTTTAAGGCTAACCTTGATGAAAACACGAGAAAGGAACAAGTTGGTTTCCATGGATGCTTTTATATATCAGATCACATTTTATAGTCATGCATTTGACCAATGGAGGTGTAGAGAATGGAAGATACTACTGGGCTTAATGTTTCTTGATCTTAAGAAGGATTTGATTTAGCAGAACAAAATCTAGCTCTTCTCTGTCACAGTGTCTTCTGTTCATAGATTAAAGGTGAATGTGACAAGCGTTCCCTGGCTTTCTCTCCCAGAGCTAGGTAGGCCACATCTTCCTCCCAGGCCTCAAGGTTCTAGGGTACCCTGAGGGGTTGGAGTGTCTCTTCCTAATGCCATCTGATAGATGACAGCCTCCAGCAGCTGGTGTTCCCTCCATTTTAGGGGCCTGTGACTAATATCTCAGTTCATTTAACCACTTAATATCAATTAGATTTTACAAACATACATTGAAGAAATACATGTTTTCTCTTAATACCTCAGCAGCACACTCTCCTCTATACTGCCTTAGTTTCTGAGAAGGCTAAAGACCAAGCTGAGTTTCTACATAGAATCGGTCCTATCAAGTTCATTTCCAAAGGCATATCACAGCTGTATGAGTCTAGAAGGCTAGACATACTTTTTTTTATGGGTCTAGAAGGCTACTTTTTGTTCTTCTGGGCATTGATGCTGGGTTGGTTGTAACACAGCCTGGAAACCAGGTTCTAGAGCAGCAGTTCTCAACCTGTGGGTTGCAACCCCTTTGGGGGTCACAGGGGTTGCCTAAGACCATCAGAAAATACATATTTCCGATAGTCTTAAGAACCGAGACACCGCTCCTCTATCCATCTCCAGGAGGGCCCGCCCACATGCAGATATGCCCACATACAAGTATTAAAGGTTGTGGCATTAGGAAGGTTGAGAACCACTGTTCTAGAGTGATGGGGTGCTATAGTACTCTAAGGATAACCTTTTGAACTGATATAGTTATAAACTTACAGTCTCTCTAAGAATTATGATAATAATAATAATAGCTAACATTTATATAACTCCTACTATGTAGCAGGCACTGTCCTAAGTGCTTTATAAATATCTCATTTGATCTTTACAACAACCCTGGGAGGTAGGTACTATTATGAGTCTGATTTTATAGATGAGGAAACTGACGCAAATAGAGGTTAAGTGACTTGCTCAGGGTCACCTAGCTAGTAAATGAGTGAAGTTGAATTTGAACTCAATTCTTCCTGATTCCAGGCCGAGTATTTTATCCACTGTTCCATGTTAATGCCTAATATTTATTCTACAGTAGAAAAAAATAAACAGAAAAGTCAAGGACTGGTTTTTGAGGGCCATATGGCCTCAGAGGAGAGAAGGATCTAAGGCTTTCCCCTTTACTGCATGATTAGTCGCCAGATGTTATGAGTGAAAGATTCACTGAGCTCCTTCAGATGTTAATGAAACCAAGAGGCTGTGGTTGATGCTGATAGGCCTTTTTGAATGTCCAATCCAAGAGCCTTCTTTCTACCCCATGGCTAGCTGACCATTCCGGTTAGGGACTGTGTACACATGGTACCCAGTTTTGTCAGATCATTCCTTTATATGTCATCATTATTTTCTCAGAAGTGAGTTCCTCTCTGGGGAGATGCTATATCAACCAAGTAAGTTGATGGGGTCTATACATCCTCTAGACTTCCATTATATAAACAAGATTATGAAAGATATAACTACAGAGATAATGTTCATAATCCACTGAGTATTTACTTCAAGTGAGAACAGCCGATACTTCCCTGCCTCCAGCTTCAGTCTCCCCCCCCAAGTTTGTGACATACTCTCCCTCCAGTACGTACAGAGAGTTTGTCGAGCACATCTACCAGAGGGCTAACAACTCCTGGCTGGTGGAAGTCCTTTTTTCCTTTTTGTGGGCTACACATGAAGTCTCCCACCCCTCCCAGGAAGTTCCCCCATGATGTGTTTTTGTACTCCCTTAGATTTTTTAGTGGTGACTTGAATCTTCTTTGCTGTTTTCTGTCTAGTCAATCCTTGGGTCCCGATGCAAGCGCTGCTCCTGGTTACTACTGTTCCAAGGATACTGCAAGGATGATGATAGAAAGCTTAGATCCTTTGACACTCTGAAGTTCTCAGGCTCTTCCTCTGACCAAAGCAGGAGGGGTAGAGCAGGAAACTGAGGCTGAGGCTGAAGCTGGGGCTCCTTCTCTCCCCCCTTCAAGCAATCCCTTCTCAGGGGGTGGCAAGAAGGCTTCCCCCACTTTACTTGCCAGATGGGCTTATCCTCAATGTTTTGAACTGGCTTTTTTATCTTACAGATGGCCCATGGGGCATGACCAAGTTTCTTCAACCAATCTGAACTCATTTTCGATGCAACATCACTCCTGTTCATGCAAATAGCTCTCAAAGACATCTAACCAGATTAAAGTATTTCTCTATTGTACTCTAAAGCCTATGATTGGTTCAATTGGAAAATGTTCTTAACTGGTTAAGGTATCAGAACAAAGCATCTGATCACTTAAGGGAGAGGTAATTGATTTATTGACTTGATAGACTTCCAGGTCACACATATAAACAGTTGATGAATTAATTAAAAACCATTATTAACTGTTCTCTAAAACTGGTCCCCTGAAAACTACTACTTGAGATACCTGCCCTATCTAGAAAGTGTCCTGTTCGCCAAAATTCTTTGCCTACTTCCCAGTCTCCCGTTAAAGCACCACTCCCTTGGTCAGCTCTTCACTGATTGCTGCCATAAGGGAGTATCAGAAAAGCTCATTTACTATAAAGTGTGAATGATCAACTTATTATTCCTTCTACAAGTTATTTATAGTGTAAAAATTAAAATTAAGCAAAGAATGAATTTCTAATGGTAGAATTTAAGATGAAGTAGGGAAATTGGAATGGGGAAGATATTTTTGGGTGGTGGCCTTTTAGCCATCCCTCAAGTCACATCATAAAGGCAATTGCCAATATATCACACCTAATATTAAGGCCGGCCCCTTCAGAAGCTAATACTTTCGATCTGCAGGCAGAGAAACTGAGGCTCAGAGAGGCTAAATAATTACCATTATGGCATAAGGCTTTGAGGATAACAATACCCCACATTTTCTCTTTCCAGAATAAATGAATGAAAAGGTACTTATAAAAACCAATTACATGCCAGGTACTGGGAACTAAAACCACATGAGATGGTTCTTGCTCTCAAGGAGATTTCCTGATCCTTCTTGACTCAGGTTACCTGTTCTTCCTCTAAATCAATCAATTATTCCTAACATCCTCTTATTTTCTCTTCTAGTTCTTATCTTCTCATTTACATTACTATTATTTGTGTACTGTGTATTTGTGTACAGGATACTGTATACTGATAATGATTAAGGTATCTTTGTACCTTTTATAGTATCATACTTGCTACATATTAGACACTGAATTGAATTGAATATCATTACGTTTCTTCCCAGGTTAGGGAGGAATCATCGGGTCAAACATCTCTATTTTCACTTGGTGATGAGGAGGAAAGATACCTGGGGTTCTAACAGTCCAGTCCTTGTGCATATATGAAATAGCCTGGCTCCAATGTCCACCCACCAACCCCTAGCCCAATACCTCAGTTCTGCTGCCACAGGGATTCTGAGAGCTCTAAAGTCTTTTCTGGTCCTCCCTTTGCCAACACAGCCAACACCTCGATCTGTGATTCTATTTTTAGGCTGTCAGTGAGGTCATTTGGTACCACAACTGAAACATTGCAATAAGTATGAAGTCCCAGCCTCTAAAGCCTAGGTGGGTAAGTCATTTCAGCTCCAAGTATTGCCAACACAAATGTTGCTATGGCAGGCATGTCTGTGCCACGTCCAAATATGGCCATATGCCCTAACCAGCTCTCCTACAACAGAGAAGTCCTTGTGTAGACAGCCTGTCCTTCTTTCTAGGTAAAATCTATTTGCAGGTGGCTCAGAAAACTGAGTCTGAGCCTACATGAAGCCAAAATATTCAGTTGACGTAGTCAACTCAGCCAGATGCACCCATCAAGCCAGTTAAAGAATCTGTCAAACCACTTGTTGGACTAAATCCACTGGTCAATTAAATAAAATGAGTCCAGTGGGTCAACTGATGTTGGCACAGAAGCAATCTGACTAAATAGGCATAGATCTGAGGTTGAGTTTCCTGGTCCCAAGTGATCTAGACAAGTGAGGTGAAAATTCAGCCAATCTGGCTGTTTGAGCGAGTTTAAACAAAATAGTTGAATGAAATCTAGTTGATAGACATGTAGATATTTTGCCTACATAATGCCCAACAGTCAGATTGACTCTATTTTCCCTTGACTTATCTAGAATTTTTAAGCCTTGTCAATTAAGATTACAGATATTTCTTTAAAATCATATTTCATGGATTTAAAATAATTAGAATTTCCATCTTCTTCTGTCTTTCCAGAGATATCATGGCACAGGGGAGAGAGAGAGCTGGACTTGGAGCTAGAAGGATCTAGTTTCAAGTTATGCCTGATTCTTATGACTGTGTGAGTGTGGGTAAGTACCTTAACTTCTCAGTGTCCTAGGTGACTCTTTAACATAAATTGCAGAGAAAGTAATGAGATATCTTCATTTGGGAGTCCCCTATTCTAATAAAATCACAGGTCCAGTCTCTATCTTTATGCATCTTTTCAGGATTATAGGATAGGTTCAAAGCATGTGTTATACTTCAGGAGGAAGGAAACCTGTGCTCCTTTTCATGCAACTGCTTGGTTGCTCTTCCTCACTCTTCTAAAAGACCTAATTCCCTTTATCAATTCCATCCCACTCTATCCCACCCCACCCCATCTCATCCCACCCCACCCCATCCCATCCTACCCCATCCCATCCCATCCTAC